>CM060695.1:137086672-137612674 GCA_030686995.1 Artemisia argyi | reverse complement strand
AGTAGTATAGGTATATATATATATATATATATATATATATATATATATATATATATATATATATATACACATTAGTCTCAAAGCCCGCCCAATGGGCGGGCATGACTTGTAATTTTATATTTTAATTTAATCATGTACGGATAATTATGAACTTGAAGATTCAGAAGACTTTTAAGCTGAAACAAACGTGTGAGTTCAATGCTTCAGAGTTGCAATAATAAACTTATAGGGGCAAGATCATTTAACATAGGTGCAATGGCCTCGAATTTGAACCCGTTGTTTTGTAAAGAAAGTAGCTTATCAATAATAGCTTATAAAAGCACAAAAGTATATCAGGCAATAAGTATACATATTTGTATGAGGTTTAATTAACCATTCCCTAAGTAGTAATAGCTGGTCTGAACTTCAAACATTTTCACTCAAGTGGAAAATAATAAAGGGACTGTGAGATGCATTTTGCTGATAAACTTTATAAGAAAAAGTCTGTGCACCTAGGACCAACAGAATAAAGGGGAAGATCAGTTGCTAGCAGGCCATCATTGGGCAATCCATACATATGGTTTTGATATCATGCGGCTTGTCACCTTCTAACACTTGATCTTT
Organism: Artemisia argyi; assembly: GCA_030686995.1. Taxonomy (NCBI): domain Eukaryota; kingdom Viridiplantae; phylum Streptophyta; class Magnoliopsida; order Asterales; family Asteraceae; genus Artemisia; species Artemisia argyi. Next base: position 137,612,071 of record CM060695.1, on the reverse strand, counting down.
TACCTGTACATAAAACCAATTAATTTAGTTTCTTAATTTTAGATTTAAAAAAAATGCAAAAGTTCTTATTTGTATCATAACCACCCATATATGTAAATATTATTAAGTTTTTCAACGTTTACATGTATCAAGCACATAGTGATTAAGGAAAGACCCATTACAATGTCAAACATGTGTTGTCTTGCACTTGCACAAGGAAAGTAAAGCCATAGAACCCCCAATTAAAATACCTAATAGCAACCAGTTATAGAAAGTTGACATATTCTTAGCCTTTTTTTCATCAAATTGATTGACTCCAAATTCCAATCAGCCCTTTTTTTAAGTCCTCCAATAAATACTTAAATGCAGCTTTAGCCTCCTAGAAGAAAACGAATAACAAATATCCGAAAGTAGGATCTACTACATGAACATGATTACAGATATATAATACCATTTTACCTGCTTTGTCGCATATATAAAAGTTTCACCATTTGTAGCTTTCTCTTCTAATGGTGTTGTATTGACTTTTCCAGCACCTGGCATGCCTTTCTTTGAGTACCAACATTTCTTACATCTATATAAAAGTCAATGAATCCAAATGATAACCCAGGATAGTAACAATATTCCAAGAAGAAATTTAATAGATACTTAAGCGAGATCCCATTTCTAATAGCTGTTTGACATTCATCTCAAGATAGTTAACCTTATGTAGAAACTCTCGATCAAACAAATGACCGAATGACCCATGACCCACTTCATGTAGTAAGCATGTGATAAGAGGTGAATATAAATAGCGATAACATCACAAAGGTGTTTATAATTTGTCTTGTACTGAAATTTCTCGGGCCATAGTTTATAAAAATCCTGCAAATGAACCCTGGTTAAGTCAGTTATTTGAAAAATTATTCTAGAGTATACAAAACAATACATAAAATCAATGCATAAATAATCTTGATAAGGATTACCATGAATACTCGTGTTTTTATTATTTCAGAATGAGCTCTTGAGACTCCATTAACGGTGTGAGAACAATAAACAGAAAGGTTTGCCACTCGAATATTCTATAAACTCAATAAAGAATTATTAACTTTACATCATATTAAAAAGAACATCATTAAGGTTTTTAGTATACCTTGACAGCACCTTCTTCAACAATTTAGAAACTAAGTCTTAAAAGCATACAAAGTTATTAACCTGGCTCAGTAGCAAGATCCCATACTTCGGTAACTAATTCAATGGCACGTTCATGTGGCGCGTGCAGAACTATTTTTATGGAACCTGCAACACATAGAGCACAACCAAGAACCCCAAAAATATGTAGTTTTTCTCATAAAATTATATGTGCAAGTATAGCGCTGCAATATAAAATAATATTAAGACTCTGATCTAAAGATAAAATGATCAATTCAAATAGGAATTTTGATTTCTATCTTGCCTGAATATAATGCTAAAAGCCCCAAGAGGAGTGACCAGAATAGCAGGTGCAAATGCATAGGCTGCAAAGTTTTCAACCTCTCCAACAACCACTGTAAAATGGTATAAAATGTCATGCGCACATAAATAATTGTATTTTAAGTAGCTTACGCTGAGACCCTTATATGCCTCTAATATAATCATACCACTTTTTCCAAATAATATCATAAAACAAAACTCACTTGTTATCATGCCGACCCATTATAGAGGCTCAGATAAGTATGAATATCATGACAAAAAAAAGGTCAAATTTTTTAGTAAGGAATGAAAGGACACGACTCGAAAACACAATTTAACCAAGAATAAAATCAAATAGAAATAAAGAAAGATAATAGCTTATATGTGAGAGATAACCCAAATTCAAAATTACAGTTTACTACCAAGAGGTAATTGAATACTCCCATTGATGCTCAAAACTTAATGTTCTTTGTATTTCTCTTAGATCAGGCATAATAGAAGGATTCTCCTAATACATATCTAGATATTTTCCTGTAGAGAATCCAAACCTGATAAAAATAGGAGCAATAAAATTATATTAATCTCATGTAAATTAGTCTCTACTAATTATATAATGACTTTCATGATAAATATAGAAGCACTGGTTTCGGACAACCTTTACTTAGCTTCTTCCTTCTTCTCGATGAGTAAATCCATAGATTTTCGTGCGGTACCAGCAGCCGCACCTTTTAAGTGTCCAATAGTCTCTGCAATTGCATCTTTAGGTTGTACTTTCTTCAATCTATTAAGCCCCTGCCCACACATATGTAAGATCAGTAATGAAACAAAAAAAAGCATTACATAAAAAAATTAGAATCTTTATACGCAACCTAACTGATTAAGGTATAAAACTACAATTCTGATCACTTACCAGAATCTATCATTACATTAGATATGACAACATCAGTACTTAGATCAGAGTGCTTGGATCAGGTTCGATGCTTCCACCCTCCTCAACGTCCAATAAAGTTTCTACAATATGCCAAAGACCATAATAAATGGTTATCAATAATATTTGAATCACATATATGTATTATACCCATATGACTGAAATAGTATACTTGTAGAAGTATCGTTTGATGCTTGTCACTCATCTCTTGTAAATTCTTACAGATCAGAAGTTACTTGTCACAGATCTGTATAGTATGTTCTACAAGTGCTGGCAGTTCAGAATGGGATTAGTACATAGCACATACTAACCATTTTTCAGTAGTTATTGACATTTATTGTTTATCATAAAGTGAGTGAAGGTCTATATTTGCGTGAGCATTGGACAGTTGGGTCATTTATCAAGTGTGACTGATAGATTGTATAATTTCATCATCAGCCACACACCGATTAGTTATAAGAATTATCACACATTCATTTCCAACATGTTACCATGACGCTTACAACATTGTTTAGGTATAACTCGCTGTCCAATGAATAAAATGATTATTTTTGCAGACCTGCAAAATAGAGAGTGCTGCAAGATATCCACATATATCGCTACATGAGTATCCCCATCCTTGAAGATCCCCGATAACCACAAAATTCTCCTGGCCCGAAGGCATCCTGATGTTCACGTGTGAGATATTGATTAATGACCAGTATCTTATTATTAGCCCTAACCACATGCCGAAAAATGATTTAGAAATTGTACCTGGAACATAGTTTATCTAGCCCCAAGACCACAAAACCTACATATCAATTGCAATTGATTAAATACCATAAAAAAGGTTGATGTAAGAGGCTGTTTGGGATTGCTTATTTCAAAGTGCTTATCTGGTTCAAGATAATTAAACGTGTGCCAACATGCTTATTTTTTTTTCAGGAAAGAAGTGCTAGACTAAATTAGCAATAAGCGGTTTTGGGACCATAAAAGCATACAAAGTTGTTAACCTGGCTCAGTAGCAAGATCCCATACTTCTGTAACTGATTCAATGGCACGTTCTTGTGGTGCATGCAGAACTATTTTTATTGGTTTTCGGGAAAAAACGTTTGTTGGATATATACCCGAGTGGCGCAGTTGGAATTGGTCCTTGTTTCACATCCTGCACACAGCTAATTACCTAACCGGCCTACAGCTCGCTCATCTTAACACCTGTAACTATTAATTACCATTAGCATAGTGCACACAAACTATACCTTGATAAACTCTTGCTCCTGCTACGACTCCTGCTTCTGCTCGGACTCCTGCTTTTGCTTGGACTGCATTTTTTGGGGCTTTTACGAACAATCTTTTGACGCTGAACTCAGAACATGACACCAAACATTGATATTAAGAATATTAACAAGCAAATGTTAAATTTGTCAGGTACAATCAATTAGTGGTTCCACTTACAGACGGTACATGAGATCTGGATCTTGAAGGGGATCTGCAAAATTTTTAGAAACAACCGAGTTTAATATCCACACATTCCTTTTCAAGAACTCTGATCCAAGAGCCTTTATTTTCATGTTCCTCCCTCCCATTGTGCAAATCTATGGACTTCTGTGTGTAAAGTAAAGCACAACTGGGAATAGTAGACCCATTACAGCCATTAACAGCAGTCCCAAACTAATACAATTTGCAACCAGATTTTAAATTGCATTGGATTAACCCCGATAGAACAAAATATAGCCCAAATCGACCCATTTCAGAGACAAATTTGGTTTAAATAAGATAAAGAACATGATTTTGGAAAATTAAAAAGATCATGCCGCACCCGGCACCTCAATTGGCTGGTATGAGTTAACAATGAGTCGATTAAAGAGAGGCTCCCTACGTAGCAGCTCTAACGGAAATATGCATTCTTCTTCATCCATTTCATAGGTATTAGTGTCTACTGATTCAGGATCATAACCGCTATACTGAACAACCTCACGCACACTTGTTGATAGCTCATTTGCCCATGATGGAAGATCACCAAAACTCATAGCCTGCAATGAGAGTAACAAAAACTGTAGAATAACGAAACTTAGAGCTCATTAGTACACCTTAAGTGAGCTCACTTTTACTATGAAGGAAAGCTGACTAAAAAACTACTGATTTAGGATCATAATCGCTATACTGAACAACCTCACGCACACTTGTTGATAGCTCATTTGCCCATGATGGAAGATCACCAAACCTCATAGCCTGCAATGAGAGTAACAAAAACTGTAAAATAACGAAACTTAGAGCTCATTAGTACACCTTAAGTGAGCTCACTTTTACTATGAAGGAAAGCTGACTAAAAAACATTTTACTCACTTTTCTCTTAGCCGATAGGTGCATAGATAATCGTATAGATACAATATTTGCTGCAACTGATCTTCATCCAGGGACAAAACCTAAAAATAGAGTCAACATGTTAGTTAGTATGCGTAGAGAACGATTAAATGATTAAAACATTATGAAACTAACCAAACGTATTATATGCCTGATTCCTGATTTCTTGTATTATATTAGACACATAATATGTGTCTATAAAATTTTGCCCATGGATGATTTATAGGATTGAATGATATGTTATAATCTGAATAACATGTATTGAATACATGTAGCAAGTCATGTCTTTACCTCAAAACCCTAATAAATTTTCAGAATACCTCAAAGTTTGTACGTTAGTGGAATGCTCGAAATCAAAACTTGTAGTGTGTGACATACACATGTGATGACAGAAGAGATCACAAAAAAGACTTTATGTGCCTGCAAACACACATAATATGCACAAAAGTTATACAACAATTATAAACATAATAAAGCATTAAAGAAGCAAAGTAAAAATTATGATCACGAAGATGGTTTATGAAAAACTAGGGTTTTGTGATGAATAAAATAAAATGCCGTATTAATTTGCAACATTGTAAAGGGATAATCTCTAAATAATTAAGGAATGGATCTGCAATATAATTTTTGTAGATAAATACATTCCTTTTCAAACTAATCAATAATTGGTTGAGTAGGTTTACAAATTTGGTTTTGCAAGATATATTCCAAAAAATGTGTTGGTCTAGTGGTAATCACATTTCTTTCTGGACTAACAGACCCAGGTTCTAATCTGACTCCATGCATGATTTTTTTAAAAATAAAAAATCCGAAATTTTAATATAAATTAAAAAAAATCCGAAATTATTATGCAAAATTGCCAACATGGTAAAATATTAACACTATTGATGACATGACACTCAAAAACTGATGACTGGGCATTGACCATGCTTATTTGGCATTAAATAGTCAAACGCCTTCTGTTATATATAATGTAGAGATATATATTTATAAGCTCTGTCTGCCAAATTAAACGAATATTATTTTTTAAGTAGCTTATTTATTAAAAAATAAGCATAATTTCATCATAATTTCATGTAGCTAGGGGTGTAATCGAGTCGAGCCGAACTCGAGCTTAACAGGGCTTGAGCTTGACTTGAAATTTAATAAGTTAGGCTTGAGCTTGACTTGATAGCTTAACGAGCTTTAATCATCCAGGCGTGAGCTTGGCTTGGAAAATTCGATAAAAGCTTGAGCTCGGCTTGTAAAGTTTGAATGTATATAAAATTATTGTATCTAATAGCCAAACCCATCAATAGATATATGTATAAAGTAATACAAACTTAAACCATAATAGCCAAACTCACTAGTGTGTTACACAAATGATAACACTATAACAGTCGACAGCCCAAGAAGTGTGAAGATACATAAAGTAGGATACAAAACGTTTAGATTAATTAGGTTTAAATGACCTTCTAGAATACATGTTTAATTATTTACAACGTAAGTCGTTATAATTATGTTAATACTCAAATTATCCCCAGTTAGTTATATAAATTTATAATGGAAATATATTTATATTAAAGCTCAAAAAAGCTTGATTCGAGCTCAAGCCGAGCTATCAAAAGCTTGAACTTGGCTCGTTATATGTTTTGAGCTATTTTTTAGGCTTGAGCTTGATAAAAACTTAACTTGATCGAGTCAAGCTCAAGCTCGAGCTCAAGCTTAAGTTGCTTGATAAAAGCTTGACTTGATTGTAGCCCTACATGTGGCAAACATGCACGTAATGCTTTATATCAATTTAACTATAGGATTTTAATTTTTTTTAAAGGACAAAATTTCGTGCAATTTTACAAAATTTAACTAAAGTTGAACCTCCTTATAAACATTACGTTTCATTTCACAAAATTTGAAAACTCCTTAAAAACTTTACATTTCACAAGATTTTTTAGTTTGTTACTTTAACTTGATTAAAAAAGGGCTAAATGCCATAAAGTTAGATTCTAAAGTAGTATACCTTTTTTATATGATTTTCCTTTTATATATAAAGATTTATATTGTGTAAGGTTGGTTTATGGGCAACTCTGAGTCCCGAAGTTCATTTTTACCTGTTGACGTATGTGTTCGGATAGCTCTATACCGAACGGTACAAGGCACCGGACGGTATGGTGCTGCCTTCCGGTCTGTGGGTCAGGGAAAACGCCCACGTGCGCCGCATTCCCAGAAAATCCGCAAACGTGTCTAAAGTACAACTGACACAGATTCAGGCCTAGGGACGACGATTACTGTTCGTAGGTACGTTCACTGTGCGTAGGTACGGCTACTGTTCAAACATGTACTACATTTACTGTTCAAAAGTACCCTGATTGGTGTAGTATAAATACCCCAACCCCATTTATTGCAACACACACTCTTTTTACCAGAAAATACATGCATTTATTATTATATCATTCGGCCTTAGAAATATACTCATTCTCATGCCGGAGCTTGGTCCTGAGATAACACCCGAGGCGAGGCTAACGAGCGGTTGTGCTTATGCAGAAATCAAGACCGAAGGACCTGACAGCAAACAATACCGAAGGAGCGGATATTTACTTCAACATGACCCGATGCAACATTTCTCGAGGATTATACTTACGAAAAAAAGTACAATTGTTTATTGTGAATTAGAAAGGTGTAAATCAAACCAAAAACTATAACATAAAAGTCCTCGTGTCATGGGTTTACGAAGGAGGACTCGGGAACTAACAGATTAGTGCAGACAAATATCCTAACAAAATTTGACACGAGCTTACATCACCAATTATTTTTCAGATCAAATACATAGAGAAAAAAAAAGGAGGCATGTTACAAATTGAGTTTATTTTTATATTACATATACATGTATATGACATCAGAATTCACTTACTTTTACTTTTCTCTAAGAGCACTGGGTACAGTGGTGCCGTCATTCTGGTGCCGTGGGAATTTTTTGCTGCCACGTCAGCAAAAAGCTCCACGGCACCACATTTCAGGGGTATCCGTTGGAACCAGAATTTCTGGTGCCGTCCGCCTCTTCTCGTTCACGAGATATGTATGCCCTCGTTTTCTTTTCACCCGATCTCGATCCTTCGGCTTCTTCATACAAAGATTGGTTGGATTCATGATTGAAAATACTAAAACATATAATAGATTGGAAGTGTGTTTGAAGTATGGAGTAGGGATGACACCCGTGGGTAATAGGCACGGGTACCTCTAACCCGTCACCCATCCACGTAGTTTTTTTCTCACCCATCACCCACCCGTCACCCATCAATGGGTATAAATTTTTACCCATGCCCTTGCCCACGGGTATTTGTTGCCCATGGGTAAACCCATGGGTTAGTGTTATGCAACAAAATTACAAAACGATGATATGAAAACTAACTATGAAACTACGTAATAAGATACCAATCAATTTTCCAAATACAACTTTGATTATTTAATCTTTCATACTCTCTTTTTAGTCTTGAAACTCAAACAAATTTTTAGATTAATGTGTTTTTTTTGAGACTTGGTGGTAACTGTTAAATGTATACTTGCAACATCACAAATATTTTAATTAGTATAATTAATTTTAACATGGGTTTATGGGTACACCTACGGGTATTTTGACGGGTATACCCGTGGGTATTTTAAATGGGTGTTATGGGTTTACCCGCGATAGGTATGCCTTACCCGTCACCCACCCGCCACCCACCGATGGGTAAAGATTTTCACCCACAACCCACCCATGGGTGAAAATTGACGTGTTTACACACCCATTTATGGTGGGTACCCGCAGGTTGTGGGTTTTTTCTCGCCCATTGCCATCCCTAGTATAGAGTAATAAGGGATATTTATAAGGTTTTTTTTTTTTTTTTTTTTTTTTTTTTTTTTTTTGAAAACATCACAGACGGCTATATAGCCGTTGGGTACCTTGGGCAAATTTCAAAAAAAAACAGTGCAACACAAACGGTCCAAAAAAAAAATAGGCGACGGCGTGGAGCCGTGACTGCGGCGCGAGCATCGACGGCGCCACCACCGATACGGTACGCCGTCAGATTTTTTGGGCTGGTGGTGACGGCGCCACCCACAGCGCAAGCGTACCCCATGCTCTAAGAGCCTCTATAATGCTATAAGTATAATCTTTTACAAATGTATGTCCTTGTCACGTTAGATTTTTAAAACATCATCTTTAAGTTTTACTAATTTACTCTTATAAAGTAAAAGTCAATAACGACCCCGCTTATATTTGATAATTTTTTTCCCTTTGTAGATGAGTGTGAAAAGGTGGTAAGGACCTACAAATGCACTCTCTCCCAAGTTTATATGAATGGACTTCGCTTTTTCTTTTTCTATAATAAACTTGTATAAATCCACGGACATGCTATTGACTAAGTTTATATTTTTGATGTCACCTCACATCCATGTCATCATAGACATTCATACAAATATGTATCGTGGGTGCTCTTAAAAAAGAAAAGAAAAAAAAAAAAAAAGTTTATAAACCTTATTAATCGTCTCTTTGCCTAAGAATATAAACATTATAGTAGACAACATTTGTAGTAAGACATTAATTGATACAAAATGAAAGGGAGGTGATTTACACATTAATTTGTGATTTACACGCCAAGCCGAGCCGATTGTTTAGTGGAATTAAAATATTATGTTAGTGGGTTTCTTGCTTAAGTGGCGCTTGATTAGTGACATGGTTCATCGTATGTTGCACATCTGTTCTCCATTATCAGTTCTAGAGCAATTTCCAAGATTAGATGTTGCATGTTATACACCTGTTTTCATTATCGTTCTAGGATGATTTATTATTGCGATTTCTGGTTATTCACTCTCTAATCGCAATTGCTGTTTTTTTGCTCTCTAAACACACATATTGGTCTAAATCCTCTCTCTAAATTTTAATTTGGCTGGGTTAGACATTAAAGGTCGGCCAACGTTTAGGGCTTTGGTGTTTGAAGAATCGATATTGAGGTTTGTACGTCTTCTGATTTTCATGTATTTGTGTTTGTTTAATATATTTTTAGTTTGTGTGTTGGTATGAAATATTTTGATATGTATTTGTGTTTGTTTGAGCTACTTTAAGTGTTTGATGCTTTATTTGTTGCATATTTTTTGGTTTTCTAAACATTAGGTGTGTTATGTTCATACAATTATGGTTACAGAAAGGGTGATTGAGTAACTTTATTTCAAGTGTTTGATGTTTTGGGGTGTTTTCTGATGTAAATGTTAAATGCATGATTGTCTCGGGCTGTTGGTATTTTGTGTTTTAGGATGTTTTCTTATGTGATTGTTAAATGCAGGTGTGGAAAGTAAAGTTGCATTTTAGTTTATGCAAAAAGATGAAATTTGTTTTAGGGGTTTTGATGTAAGTGATGAGTAAAATGCCTGACTAAGTTTAATTTTTTTGATTTTACGTTTAGGTATTATTTTTTTTTTAAGATTGCTGTTTAAAATTTGATTTGTATCATGCGATTTTCCAGAACTTATGTCTAATATATGGGTAATTGTTCTTGCTATATCATTACAATTTGCTAGAAGGGTTACTTAGTTATGTTTGTTGTTTTAAAGTTGATCAACATTATGTAATTTTGTAGATTTTTGTGTAAGCTATTGTTAGAAGTGCAGAGATTGTTTATCACATTCAACTATAAGGTGAGTAGGAGCTTGTATAAGCTATGGTTGTAAGTGTTGGTCTCACAAGTGTTGTAATGTGTCTAATTTATTTTATTTATGTTTTGACAGCTTTTTGTGCTTTTACTGATTGGTTTGGGTTTAACTGCAGTTTATGGCTATAATTCATGAGCAGGATCTCCCTGTTTTGTCTAAAGGTACTCAAATTTGGGTATCGCATGATGTTTCATTGTTTCTTATATTGTTGTATTTTCTTACTCTGTGCATGCTTTAATCATATAACATGTATACAAGCGGTTTACAGTTTTGTTTTGCCTTATTTTGTGATGTCCATATTTTCTTGATAAGTAAATACTTGTTTGAAAGTACATGTTCTTCTCGTAGCACTAGTACATTCACCACTTTCCCAGGCGACATTTTTGCCACCCTCCCGTCGACATGTCGACGGCATCATCCACTCCTGTTGACATGACGTCGCCCCCAGCTTGTCGTGAGTGCCTCGTCGGCAACTACTATCCCGTCGACAATGCCCGTCGACAAAGTGGGTCCTACGTGGTTTTCCAGTCAAAGGAAATTGGTGGTCCAACACTATATTCCTGTCGACATGTCAACGGGATAATAATACTAATTATCTTATTAATTAATAATAGTTAATTATGTTTTAAATAATCCCGTCGACATGTTGACCAGAAGGTTTCGTCAAAATCAACTGGTTGGCCAACTATGCGTTTATGATACCGTCGAGATGTCGACGGTATCATAATATTAATATTTATATTGTCGTTATAATACCGTCGACATGTCGACGGCATTATAATACTATGCTGCTAAGCAGCAGGCTGCAAACCAGCAATATTCCAGATTTTTTCCGGAAAAATCTACCAAAACCTGTAATACCAAAACCTGTAACAAGAAGCTATAACCACTCAATATGAACATGTCATAACACATTCAACTCGACATCGGCTAAAACACTTTAAAACTATCGCTAAACACCCTCAATATGCATTAAAACATATAAAGTCTACAAAACGGGGTGTGGTAATATCTAAACCTAGCTGCCATATCCACAAATGTTTCAATATCCGCGATGTTCAAGTCGCCAAAAGATTAAACTAACAAATACTAAGATAAGGGTCGCGAAAATATTGTTTCAACCATAAGTAAATAAACCAATTTTGTACCTCTACATCCCCAAGTCACTCTTCATCACTAATGATGCGTGGAAATCACAACAGGTTTTACCTCTCAAGGGATCTCGAGAAGCTTACAACCCCCACCAGGCAGTGTACCTGATCGTTGTAGTATAGTATAGTGACAAGTACCGGGGGATTGATCGTTCAACTCAGGAATAGTGTCGTTAGGATTGAAATTAATCTAACTAGGTCTAAAGGTGAAGGATGATTCTTTTTATGTTTTTATATTTTATGAAAAGTAAGTAAAATTCTCGGGTATTGGAAGGAGGGGCGGAATTAGTAGCTAATCAACTAACCCAAAAGCTACTAATTAAACTAATTAACAAGAAAAGTAAACTAGGGTTCTTCAAGGTAAGTGAAGCATGTCTACCTATGATATGTTACTCCTTGCTAGCTATCCAATTCTACCTATTGAATTGTCACACCTTGTTTTAATTGACGGGTTGTATTCCTCAATACCATTCGTGGGATGGCGTACGTATTTCCCCAACTCTATAAGCTCCTACTTCACTCCTATGTCGAGCCTGCAAGAAGCTCCTAACATGGGATCATTAGAATTCGCTCATGCATTAAATACAACCATAATAACCTAGTACGCATTGGTTCATGTTTCTTAAGACGTTCAAGCTTGTCACCATTGGAAGTCTGCCAGTTTTCTTAAGCCTAACATCAAATACAATCAACCAAACAAGAGACAATAGGAATCAAGAATTATAAGCTAAATCAACTAGACCTATCGAAGTGTCACACCCTAATTGATGAAGATAGACACAAACTTCAACAAGGAATCAATAAGATCTAATCAATTATATACAAGTTTCACATAAACATAAGTAGACACAAGGTGAATTAGCAAAACATCATCAAAGAAGAGCAAAGCAACAATGATAATGGAAAACATGATTAAGATAGAATCAACAAACCAATACATGATGTTTATGGAATGATTGAAACCCTCTAAGTTGCTGGAAAAACACCTACCTAAACCCAGGAATCGACCTTAGGGTTTAGGGCTTACAAAAAGTGAAGTTATGATGTTATATTTATAGGCAAGTTTTTTGTCAGCAAGGCTTGACGGCGTCACCCCGTAAAGAGTGACAGCGTCATGACCAACTTTTCTTCACCAAATTGTAGATTTATTTGTCCTCTTCGCGTGAGCTTTTGAATCACCTAAATCCGAGTTCGTATGCAACAGTTATGACCAAAACAATATCAGCTACTCCGCGCGTCAGTTTTGACAAGTTAACACGTGACGGCCTGCGTGACGCCTTCAGGAAGTCTTCTAGGCCATCACTCTTTAAGATTACACGTGACGGCGAAGGCCATCACGTTTTCATTGGACCGTCACCACTTCCACCTCTTGTTTACTCTTGACGCCGTCACATGAAGACTCTTGACGCCGTCAGTACTGTTCCCAGCAAGGAAAATTAAGACTTTGCCGTTTTCTTCACTTTTATGCTCCAAAAACGTCCAAAATGCTTCCTTTTCCAGAATTCACTCTAAAAGTACCTAAAATGACAAAAGGAACGATTTAGGGAAATATTTGATCAAATAAAATCAAATCCGGGCTTAAATGACCCCCTAAAAACGATTCATTTTTCGCCTCATCATATACCCTTACACTTGAGATTTGCTTGTCCTCAAGCAAATGTGCTTTTATTCTAATCAAAATACAAGTTATGGGTCATTTAACACTAATATAAATGTAATTACAACAAATAATCGTTCCACTAAAGACCAAAGACAAGCACGAAGGTCATATACTAGCTCCTCACAAATAGTGTTTAGATACTCACATCTCTCAGGTGTAATAAAGTATATATCACAATATGGAAATGGAAAACATCTCTCACTACATGTCATGGCAAAATAGATTACCATAGGCTTGGGAAAGGATCAAACCTCCACCACTTGGCGTAAGCACCTAGGATAAACTATCAAAGAGGTCTTTTTAAGGGTTATAATGTTAGGTGTAGGGATATGGAATACACGGTTTTGTTGGATATAGGCAATCTTTACTGGTGGCGAGTTAATCATCTTGGTTAATTACATGTACAATATGGCGTTGCTAAGCCAAGACTAGACTCGACTTAAGCTAATAAATCAAAAATAATAAAAACATAAAATAAACATAGAATAAAACGGGATGGTAGTCCGTATGTTTTTTTCTCTTTTCTTTTCTTTTTCTTTTTTTTTTCTTTTTCTTTTTCTTAATTTTTTCGATTTTTTTTTTTTATACACTTTTACCCTACCATCCAAAATAATACATCATAGGGAATGAACATTCCCCTTACACTTGAATTTTTACATACTTTACAATAAACTAATCTAATGACTCGAATTAAGATAATCAAAACACTTTGAGTACTTTTAATATTAACGCACATATGGGGTAATAATATGATATTCTTCCCCATTACTCCATAACATTAGTACTTTACCCATGAGTCACAATCGTCCCAAAATAATATGTACAAGGATATGACTCGAATTACCAACCATGTAATCAATTAGATAATTAACTAAGGGTTTAAACAAATAACAATAATGCACTAAAGATGAGTGCATACCCGCAAGGCTAAGGCGATTTGGGTGTACATTTAAGTGGTTGTAACAAATTCTTCCTTTAAGTAAGATGCTTATAAGTTAGAAACGAAAAGATAGGCTCAGAGGGGTTTCGTGTACTAAAAATGAGTACAACGCTAAGGTGTGGGAAAAATTAATTGACTTAACTAGCCAAGTAATATGACTTAAATGGTCAAGTAAGGTGTGGGTGATCCTAATGCATCTTATCATGTAGTAAATCCTACTACACGAATGTAGTCTCACTAGCGGTCTTGGGATGCATCACTAACGCAAGTTCTAGAATCTAAATGCTATCGGCACACTCATAAGCACTAATAATGAATGTTTTTCCTATCAAATCTAAAGGCGAACCTCACATATTTTGGTGGAAAATTTTTCTGAATGGTACGCTTTCGTGCTAGTCATACAACTCCTATCCATGAGACGCTTGCTAAGGCTAAAGTTTCACTCCTAAATGTTGTAAAAAAATTTAAATTTGGCGCTAAAATTACACTAACAAGTATTTCTCATAGTTTTATTACACACCTACCATCAAACAAACAAACTCAAGTGAAAGTGTATCCTATAAGGTATCATCATTTACCCTCCCCTTACACTTTGGATGAACATTGTCCCCAATGTTCAATTAAAAAATGTAAAAGTGAAATAGGCAAAAGAATGAAATCAAATACTCCCCTGATTCGTTCGGTATGGATGGTGTGGTAACAAGGTTAGATCTTCCTCCAAGAAAATGAACATTCAAAGCTTCCCTTCCAGAAAAATAAATCATCTTCTTGTCATACATAACCTGTTAAACCTGAGAAAACAATCACAAAAACCCAAAGCATCAATCCGAACAAAGAAAACTCACAACTAGATGTAATTCCAGACTTAGGAATAAAAACAAAACAATTAAAGATATAATGCTTGTGGAATGAATGTTTGCAGATTTCCTGGAGTTTATAAAACTAAAGAATCAACAAAAACTTTAAGACTCCGTTAGAAAAACAAAACTCGCAAAATTTCCAGAATTTTACACATGACGCCGTCAGGAATTAATTCCTGACGCCATCAGAAGTGACCTGCAGAAATCTTTATGTTAAGTTTCCGGAAAATTTCTGGAAAAAACTTATGTACTTCCTGGAAAATCCTGCAAAACATCGTTATGACTAGATACAAGCATTTGACTCTAACAAATACTAATACACGTGTCCATTTAATATTGTGGAGAATCATGATTAATTTCGTTTTTAAAAACAAATTTGGGGTTTTCCCTTACACTTATCTTTTGCAAAATACCTTTAATATGAAGTTAAGACGAAGTTAAACAACAAAATAAAGCATTTTCACAATTTTATTTTGAAACATGATCTACCAACAATAAAAATAAAGCATGCATATGGAAGCAAATAACAATAAAACAAATAAAAATCACATAAAGCATGGGTTGCCTCCCAAGAAGCGCTTATTTTTGTTCGAGTCACGAGCCTGACTCTACCCTTATTTAATGGAAATAGGGGAGGTTTTCCCTACACTTTGAATTAAGTGCGGGTGGAAGTAGCAATACACACCCTTAGGGTGGAAATATGCCACGTGAGGTGAAGGGGGTGAGTGAATGGCTTCCTTCATCCTAAAACTACCCAAATAATATTGGTTGATGGGTGGATCGGTTCCTCTTTTGTCTCCTAGAAATATATCTAAGGATGGAAAGGTGTGTAAAGATTGAGGTTCCGGTTCATCAACACTAGGAAATTCCCTAGAACTAGGAGTAAGGTTATCACTACAAGTATTCAAACCTATATCCTCAAGTGGTGCCTGGTCCAAGGGTTCTACCTCCATTGGAATTCCTAAAGTTTCTTCTACTTCTTCCGGGTAAGTCACGGGCGGTGTGTGTGCCTCAAATGATGGTTAAGTATTTTGTGGGCTTATGTTATTGACCTCATCATTCCATGTGTCAAGATCACCTATATCCTCATCATGTGTTTTGGTAGAATCTATCCTAAGCATTTTCCTAAGTATCTCATGTGCTTCTCTAGGCATCTCAACTTCTATGTCCGAATCATAAGGATCATCCTCAATAATCTTATATTCAATTTGCCTAAAGGATTCATCATGTGTTCCTTGAGATTCAAAGTCATTGGTCATAAAACCTAGGTCTTTTTGATCAATGTGATCATGCTCGGCTAAATCCTCCTTAATTGTTTTCTTAGGTAGTGATAAAAGCAAACCTATTGCTTCATCCAACTTATGGTTTATTGCTATAGCTCTATCCATAATTCCTTGGCAAACTAGGTCGCTTTTCCTATTGGCCTCACTAAAACTAGATCTTAAACATGAAGGTTGTTCATAAGAATCTATCCTAGGTGAAGGCTCATATGATTCATAGGTGTCTCTAAATGAGGTATTTTGAACTCTTTGGTGTTCTAGCCACTCAACCTTATCTTGCAATCTTAGAAGTCTAAGTGTAAAGTCCATTTGAAGCAAATTACAAACAAAATCACAAAGAAAAGATAGACTACGAGAAAGCTACAAAATAAAAAGAAAAAATCTCACTTGATAGGAATCTAATGAGTAGACCTAATAAAAATCAAATTCAACCTAAACAATAACTATTCCCCGGGCTGCGGCGCCAAAAACTTGATGCGTGGGAATCGCAACAGGTTTTACCTCTCAAGGGATCTCCAGAAGCTTACAACCCCCACTAGGCAGTGTACCTGATCGTTGTAGTATAGTATAGTGACAAGTACCGGGGGATTGATCGTTCAACTCAGGAATAGTGTTGTTAGGATTAAAATTAATCTAACTAGGTCTAAAGGTGAAGGATGATTCTTTTTATGTTTTTATATTTTATGAAAACAAGTTAAATTCTCGGGTATTGGAAGGAGGGGCGGAATTAGTTGCTAATCAACTAACCCAAAAGCTACTAATTAAACTAATTAACAAGAAAAGTAAAATAGGGTTCTACAAGGTAAGTGAAGCATGTCTACCTACGATATGTTACTCCTTGCTAGCTATCCAATTCTACCTATTGAATTGTCACACCTTGTTTTAATTGATAGGTTGTATTCCTTAGTACCATTCGTGGGGTGGCGTACGTACTTCCCCAACTCTATAAGCTCCTACTTCACTCCTATGTCGAGCCTGCAAGAAGCTCCTAACATGGGATCATTAGAATTCGCTCATGCATTAAATACAACCATAATAACCTAGTATGCATTGGTTCATGTTTCTTAATACGTTCAAGCATGTCACCATTGGAAGTCTGCCAGTTTTCTTAAGCCTAACATCAAATACAATCAACCAAACAAGAGACAATAGGAATCAAGAATTATAAGCTAAATCAACTAGACCTATCGAAGTGTCACACCCTAATTGATGAAGATAGACACAAACATCAACAAGGAATCAATAAGATCTAATCAATTATATACAAGTTTCACATAAACATAAGTAGACACAAGGTGAATTAGCAAAACATCATCAAAGAAGAGCAAGCAACAATGATAATGGAAAACATGATTAAGATAGAATCAACAAACCAATACATGACGTTTATGGAGTGATTGAAACCCTCTTAGTTGCTGGAAAAACACCTACCTAAACCCAGGAATCGACCTTAGGGTTTAGGGCTTAAAAAAAGTGAAGTTATGATGTTATATTTATAGGCAAGTTTTCTGTCGGCAAGGCTTGACGGCGTCACCCCGTAAAGAGTGACGGCGTCATGACCAAGTTTTCTTCACCAAATTGTAGATTTCTTTGTCCTCTTCGTGTGGGCTTTTGAATCACCTAAATCCGAGTTCGTATGCAAAAGTTATGACCAAAACAATATCAGCTACTCCGCATGCCAGTTTTGACAAGTTAACACGTGACGGCCTTCAGGAAGTCTTCTAGGCCATCACTCTTTAAGTTTACACGTGACGGCCTTGGGTGACGCCGTCACGTTTTCACTGGACCGTCACCACTTCCACCTCTTATTTACTCTTGACGCCGTCACATGAAGACTCTTAACGCCGTCAGGTACTGTTGCCAGCAAGGAAAATTTAGACTTTGCCGTTTTCTTCACTTTTATGCTCCAAAAACGTCCAAAATGCTTCCTTTTCCAGAATTCACTCCAAAAGTACCTAAAATGACAAAAGGAACGATTTAGGGCAATATTTGATCAAATAAAATCAAATCCGGGCTTAAATAACCCCCTAAAAAAGGTTCATTTTTCGCCTCATCAACTAACAATATCCACATCCACGTCGGCGTCGCCACTCCGGCTTTGGCTCCCGCTCCCGCCAGCAGAGCCACTACCTCCAGCACCTGCTCTACTGCCCGAGCCATCCACGTGTTGAGAACCCGCCTGACTAATATACTGGGACCATTGCAGGTTGGTCGAGGCAAAACCCATCAACAAATCGAGTTCGCCTTCATGGTCTTGTGTTCTTCAGCATCTTCCCAGCTCTTCTTCTCAGCCTCAGCAATATTCTTTTGAGCTGCAGCAAGCTCAGCAGACATCTCGGCAACACCTAAAAATGAAATAATCAATATTTAAAAACAGCCATTGCAATACATAAATTGAGTCATGAGTAATCTATAATTAATATTATCACACTGTACATACCTGGAGGTGGAGGCGGGGTGTATGGTAACGGTGGCCTCCTCAAGCCGGGTACGACCCTACCCCGTCCGGCTATGTGGCCCCGCTGCTTGCCCTTCAGAACCATAGCAAGTATCTGCTCCTCCGTGTACGCCACCCCTTCAGGCGTATTCGCTCCCAGATCTCTCGGCCGAACCATCTCTTCCTATTTAGTTGAAAAAAATTGAGAAAATTAATATATATGTCGGGTTAATTACAAGATTATATTTTAATGAATCATTAAAGTGCGTGTTTGGGGAAATAAATAAATAAATAATAAATTAAAAAAAAAACGATACTTACATACTGAACCCCAGCCTCATCCTGCAACCACACACCATCCTTGTCGCAGTGTGTGTCGTAAAAGCTCTGGATGAGTGACGGGTACTGCTTGTCCTTGCTGTTCAGAAACTGTATATACACATGCATATAAGATGAAACAAATTAAAATTGACAAATCAAACACCATATATATTTTAATTAAACTTAAATACTTTTATCAAAATAAAATTAATTACTTTTATATAATTAAAATTTTTAATTAATATATGATTAAAATTAAATAATTTTATAAAAATAAAATGTGTCTTACATAGTCGTGGCGAATAGCGGCCAATGACTTGGAACCGTGGCGGTTGTACACCCTGTTCTTCTTCATATTCTCCTTGTTCACAGTAGCTCGATTCAGGTTCTTCTCATTCATGTAGAACTTCAAGTGTTCCTCCAACACAGACGGCTCGAGGTTCAGAGGAGGGTTTCTTCGAATGACATCCACCGCCGGAGGCCCACCCTTCCTCGTAAAATAATCATACTTCATGTCACCTTTGTTGTCGGAGTAGCGCTTAGCCAAATACGCATTGATGTCGGTCCGAATATTTTTCCATTCGGCACTGAGTTTGTGGCGGTCCAAGTCGAAGAATTGCTACAATCAAATATAGTCAATATTAACATAAAGATATACATAAATGAACAAATTTAAATAAATATACACAATTACACAAATTTAAATAAATGTAAACATTCAAATAATTAAATATAGAGATATAATTAAAAGGAAAATAAAATAATAGACCTCGAGTCGGTTCATGAAGGCAGCCCGAATCGCTTCGTCAAGATCGTACCAGGAGGGATAGTGCAACGGCAAGGTCCTAACCAGCTCGCCAACGTAGTTACTGAACCATGCGCGGTTGGGCCCAACATGAATATACGTCCCCTGATCACCAATCTCGAAATCGATTGACCGCCGGCCCGAGTTTTCTACGGCTTTCCTGAGCGCGACGTTCCTGTTGGTTTGACGGACCGGTGGCCTGCCGCCAACCCGACCTCCACCCCTGCCTCCACCTCGAGCCCTACCTCCTCGTCGAGGTTGTCGTGACGATCCTACAATTGAAGTGAGTGAAAATGTCATAAAATAACAACAAAATTCAAAGAGCAAGTTTAAGTTTCTTACCACCACGGTGACCACTCCCAATCTCACGAAAAGGGGGTTGTGGGTCATCGGCACCGTCACCACCGTGACCGTGCGCTACTGCTGCCATATGTAAAACTACAAGTTGAATAACATATAGAAATTCGGAAACTAATTAACACAAGCATGCACACATTCGAATACATACACATTCAAAATAAATATACACATTTAAACAATCCATAACAATTTCATTCAAATAAGTGTCGTTTTACA
Source organism: Artemisia argyi (assembly GCA_030686995.1). Lineage (NCBI taxonomy): Eukaryota > Viridiplantae > Streptophyta > Magnoliopsida > Asterales > Asteraceae > Artemisia > Artemisia argyi. Next base: position 137,591,699 of record CM060695.1, on the reverse strand, counting down.
AGTTACAATTTAAGATCAATCTGCTAAATCAACATCACTATTATAAACATCATCAGTCGCATCTTGAACTTCATCATCATAATTGTTTGCATCAGAATCAGCTCAATCATAAGGATCGCCATCTTCCTCATCAATAAAATCATCGTCGTCATCAACATGAATAATTGGTGGTGGTGCATCAACTAACATTGATTGACCATCGATATTTAAGGTTTCAAATTCCAAATAATTCAAATTAGCAGACAATTGGAGATTAGATGAGTTGTTTCCATGTATCACATCATCATCGTCTTCTACTATGATGACATCCCAGGTTGTGTTGTGAGTCACATCTTGGACGCTCTTCCAATGGAGTGGTCGTCTGGTAGGATCTTCAAGGTAGAATACTTGTTTTGCTTGTGTTGCGAGAATGTAAGGTTGATCTTCAAACGCATAGCTACTTGCCCAAATTTGTTCAACTAGTGCAACTATAGAAGGCAATCCTAACCCACTCTTTGAATGATTCGTCTCATATATGAATGAGTATAACTGATTTACTATTTGAGAAAATTTCGGCAGCATTTCCCCTCAACTCCTCAAATATGTACATTAAAGACATATTCGTAGGAGTAAAGGAGAAACACTATCAAAATAATCTCAAATAGTAAATCAATTATACGCATCCATATCATAAATGAGACAAAACATTCAAAAAGCAGTCCCAAACAGGGGACTTTCCGAAATTAATTTCTAATAAATTAATTCCGGACGGGTTTTTTATAGGATGATTAACTTCGGACGGGGAATTTCTGAAATTAATCACTAAAATCCTAAAACATTCACAAAAGTCTAACAATAATACACAAATCGACAATTTTAAGTTAATCAATTAATAGAATATAAACAATTGTTTGGTTTTCGGCTTATGTTTCATAAGCTTATTTGAATTGGGTCAATTACGTTTATTAGAAGTGGACAATCGAGTGGTTGTACCAGCCTACCCAACTGTAGCTGCAGTAGCTACACTGTACCTCCTTAGCCGGTAGCCAGTAGCCAGTGGGTAGGAAACCTTGCCCGCCAACTAAAAAGAGCGATTGAGAGTGGATTTCAGGTTTGATAGTGTCGAGAAGGTCCCCCTCCGTATCAGCCTATCTAAGAAGACGAACGTCCCGGACCACCTTTTCCAGCCAGATAGTGAGCGATCACTCAGCAATGAACACTAACTGAAAGCGGCCGGGAATAAGTACCTATCCCTTACGGGAATCGAACCCGTGTCTTCGACATGAAAAGACGATGTCCTAACCACTAGACGAAAGGGACCAAAAAGCCATTCTTCATATATTCCTTTAAGAATGTATCTGGTTCCATTTTTCTTTCGTTAGTTAAGCCACCTTTTTCTAAAAGGGATTGTAGTAATTCTGTTTTTATACTCTTTAAAATGGCGCTCTTATATTGAGAAATTATGTCTAGTGGCATTCGATCACAAAATCCATTGACAGCTGCATAAATGACAGCAGTTTGTTTTTCAATTGTGACTTATTTTGAAACTATTTTGTTTATATAAGTTTATCATGTCAAACTTATTTTTTGTGACTTATTTTTGAAACTATTATATTTTTTGTAACTTATTTTTTAAACTATTATGAAACATAAGCCAAAATCCAAACAATTAATAGAAAGATGTCTAATATATCTAAGGGGTTGTATGTTTAGGCTTATATAACGGGCTTGTGGCTTATTTGGTTTCGGCTTATGTTTCATAAGCTTATTTTTTGTGATTTATTTTGAAACTATGTAAGGTAAAAAGTTTCAAAATAAGCCATAAAAATTTAGCTTATGAAACTTAAGCCAAAAACCAAACAAGTCATAAGCTCGTTATATAAGCCGAAACAAACACCCTTTAACTTGAATTATTCTACATCTAACTTGAATTATTCTACACCATATGGCTAGTTCAATACCATGTCTCCCAAGGTGCTATTTGCACCGTGGGTACACAATGAGCAAACTCAATATCCTATTTAATATATCAAAACCTAATATACTAATTAAAAAATTCTAATTCTAATCATACTTCTATATATAACGCAAAACTTCTAATTATTCTACTTCCCTTCAACTAATTATAACGCAAAAATTCTAATTCTACTTCTATCGTTACAACTAATTATAATGCAAAAATTCTAATTCTATCCTACGTACTAATCAATCCGCAAAATAATGTACTTAACTAATGCTTTCTAAACTACAACAAAGCAAACTTATGCAATATTTACTCGGCTGGAAAACTCAAATTCATTTCAAGCAAACTACGGCTGGAAAACTAAACTACTAACCAAACGCTACGGGATACCAAAACTAAACTACAACAAAGCATAAAAATGAAACAACAAAGAACATACTGTCTCGGTCTCCGCTCCCGGGATGTGGTCTCGGCTGTTGTCTCGGGCTCCGGTCTCGAGCTGTGGTATCAGGCTCGGGCTGTACATGGGCTGTGGTCTCTCGGGCTGTACGTAGTCTCGGGCTTCGGGCTGCAGGTATAGTGATATATCAAAAGTTTTAAAAAACTGTTGTAGGCGACATGTCGTCGGGATACCAAAAGTTTTTAAAAAATAAAAAAGGGACCACATTACCTCTGTCTCGGCTGTCTCAGCTCTCGATTCTCGCTCTTGGCTCGGCTGTCTCATCTGTCTTGGGTGTCTCGGCTGTCTCAGCTAAAAGTAAACAAAAATAACAAAATCAAAATTAATACAAAATTAACAATTATATTAACACTAAAAGTAAACAAAAATAACAAAATCAAAATTAATAAAAAAATCAAAATTAACACTAAATTACCGTGCACAATGGTGGTGGTGACTGTGGTTGAAGAAAAATAAGAGGAATAAGAAGAATTAAACAAATGAGGTGTTGGGGAAGAATTAAACGAATGAAGAGGAGGAGGAGGTGCACAGTGGTGCTAGTGCAGTGGTGTTGGTGGAGCTGTGGTGGATATGTGGTGGTGTTGGTGGTGGTGGAGGTGGTGTGGTGGTGGTGGTGTTGATTGGTGTGGAGGTGGTGGTGTTTTGATTGGTGTGGAGGTGGTGTGGATTAATCGCCAGAGGTGATGGTGTTTTGATTGATTTTTTTTCTAAGTATGACCAGCAATAATTGAGCTAGGGTTTTGTTTTTAACTTTTATATTCCCGTCGACATGTCGACGGGAATATAACGATATTTTGTCGTTTGTTATTTGGCGGGACGTGCAAAAAATTGGCGAAACTTTTGGCGCTTATATTCCCGTCGACATGTCGACGGGATAATAAAATTTATTTATTATAAATACATAATATTAATTACTTTAGTATAATTAAAAATTTTTATTTATTATAAATACTTTTATAAAATGAAAAGAGAATATTAAGAAAATAGTTTTATAAAATTAATAAATTACTTTTATATAATTAAAAAACTTATTTATTATAAATACTTTTATAAAATTAAAAATATATATATTTAAAAAATAGTTTTATAAAATTAAAAAATAACTAGTTAAATTTAAAATTAATTACTTATAATATTATTAAAAAAATTATTTATTATAGATCGATTGTTTTTTTTCTAAGTTATGAGTACAATAATTTTATTTATTATAGATCGATTAATTAAATTTAAAATTAATTAATTTTATTTAATTAAATACTTTTATAAATTTGAAAAAAACTATTAAAAAATAGTTTTATAAAATTAAAAAAATAGTTAAATTTAAAATTAATTACTTTTATTTAATAATTAAATTGCAAAATTTAAAAAAAAATAGCCTTATCAAAATTAATAAATTACTTATAATATAATTAAAAAATATATATTTATTATAAATACTTTGATAAAATTTAAAAAATATATATTTAAAACATAGTTGAAAGTTGGCGTATAGTTGGAGTTTGGTAGTTTAGCATTTTTGGGTATAACTTTTTCTATAAAATAAACGAACGAGTCGAGATGATATGGTTATACACGAGATGTTAAACGAAAGAGTCGAGATGATATGGTTATACACGAGATGTTAAACGAACGAGTCGAGATGATATGGTTATACACGAGATGTTAAACGAACGAGTCGAGATGATATGGTTATACCCGAGATGTTAAACAAACGAGTCGAGATGATATGGTTATACCCGAGATGTTAAACGAACGAGTCAAGATGATATCGTTATACACGAGATGTTAAACGAACGAGTCGAGATGATATGGTTATACACGAGATGTTAAATGAATGAGTCGAAATGATATGGTTATACACAAGATGTTAAACGAACGAGTCGAGATGATATGGTTATACACGAGATGTTAAACGAACGAGTCGAGATGATATGGTTATACCCGAGATGTTAAACGAAAGAGTCGAGATGATATGGTTATACACGAGATGTTAAACGAACGAGTCGAGATGATATGGTTATACCCGAGATATTAAACGAACGAATCGAGATGATATGGTTATACACGAGATGTTAAACGAACGAGTCGAGACGATATGGTTATACACGAGATGTTAAACAGATGAGTCGAGATGCTATGGTTGTACACGAGATGTTAAACAGATGAGTCGAGATGCTATGGTTGTACACGAGATGTTAAACAGAACGAGTCGAGATGATATGGTTATACACAAGATGTTAAACAGATGAGTCGAGATGCTATGGTTATACACGAGATGTTAAACAGATGAGTCGAGATGCTATGGTTGTACATGAGTGAGGTTTCAGGAGGTTCAGTGACTAATGGTTCATGATCAGGGGGTTCAGGTTTAGTGACCAGGTTCAGAAAGTAGGGTTCAGGGGTTGGGTTTTCCCACCAAAATCTTTCCCACCAAAATCTTGCCGCCAAAACTCTTCCCACCAAAATTTCCCACCAAATCTGCTCTTATATACTAACATCTTATCCACACAACTTCACAACCTCTTATCCTCAAAACCACTCAACCTCGAAACCACTCAACCTCAACCAGATGCAGCGATATAATCGTTTTATGTGTACTTATGGAGCAGGGAATATAAAAAAAAGAACATCACATCAACCAGATACATTTGGATGGGAATATTATGCATGTCCTCTTTCGAATCCAAGAGACAAAGGTCATGGATGTGGATATTTTATGTGGAAGAGTGAATTTGATGAACAATTACAAGTAATTTCATCTGCTTCGACATCTCACGGTTCTGGGTGCACAAACTACCATGAAAAAGATCTTAGGATAAATATGTTGGAGGCACAAAAACAGGTGCTAGAGACAAGAGTCAGGGTACTCGAGGTAAGACTTGAAATGGCAACGAATCCCGACAACAATGACCACGCATGTCAGTCGGATGCAATACTCCGTAACCTGTTAGGTGACATGGAAAATCTTTGTATGTAATGTTGTTGTTGTTGTTGTTGTTTTGTTGTTTGTTGTGTTATTGTTGTTGTTGTTGTTGTTTGTTGTGTTATTGTTATTTAATAAAATGTTGTTGTTGTTGTGAAAACTGAAGTCCAAACACGATTAGATACACTCAAAACTGCTTAATCACTAGAAAATCATAAGCTTCTATCCAAACACTCAAGAAACTAAGCAGTTAATAAAGCAATCCCAAACACCACACGCTTAGCATTATTAACTTGTTATCCACATAGTTTCCTATATTAACAAAAAGATATTTTATTCAAACACGAAGGCAAACATTTTATTCAAACCACACAAGAGTTGTAAACTAGATACATTTTCATACAAACTCAAACTAAACAACTCGACAAGTAAACGAACTAGTTCAAACGAAACAACTCGACAATCAAATGAAACAACTCAAACTAAACAACTCGACAACCAAACAAAACAATTCAAACTAAAAAAACTCTACAACCAAACAAAACAACCCGTTTACTTTTTCTTGCGGCTACCTCCCGCTTTGCTTGAACTCGCACCATCTCTTCCTTTCCTTGCTCTCATTTCTTTGAGATGTGCAAACGTAGCTTCCAGATATGTTATTTTATTTTCCAGATTATCAACATGCTTTTTGACGTTAAAGGTCCTTTCAGATTCATCGTCACTTCCAACAGCAGCAGCTTGAGCATCAGCAGAAGCTTGAGCATCAGCAGCAGCAGCTTGAGCATGAGCAGCATTCATCTCTTCCAAATACTCTCTATAATACGGCTTTCGCCTCAACCATTCCAGAATCCGATCCCTCTGAAATAGTGCACAGTTCGCATAAGAACCATATTCATCAAAAATTTCCCAGCCCCAGTGATTTATAATTTCATTATACAGGAGCTCATGTGATAAAGCCTTTGACCACTCCTGTTCTGGCGTTAAACCGTCCATTATATTTTTGTTTAATTTATGTATGTGTAAAATGAGACGGGAATGATTTTGTGAGAATATTTATAAGAAAAAAATGTGGGGACATAATCCCGTCGACGGGAAAAAACAGGCGGGAAAAATCTCGGCGCTTCATTGGCCAGTATTTTGTTATAAATAATTAAATAAACTCGTACCGTCGACATGTCGACGGGAATTTAAGACAACAAACCATAATTAACGTTAATTACACTTTTATTATTGATTAATATTGTCCCGTTGACATGTCGATGGGACCATATTGGCGGGATAAATTCCCGCTCAAGTTTTGGCAATTATTGAGGGTGAAAAGTTTGACCAATATGGTCCCGTCGAAATGTCGACGGGATTATATTAACCCGAAAAATTCAACGCAGTCGGCCTCGGTCAATCGGATTTTTTGTCGTTTTCTGCACAGTCCCGTCGACATTATGTTGACGGTAATACCTTCGTCGCCTGTTCTCATGTTTCTTGTAGTGTAGGGGTTCATTTCCAGTCCACTTTTGAAGGCTTTAAATGTTATACTAAAATCCACTTACATGAAATGCAGGTGTATTTTGCAGCAAACTTTGGATTTGCTGCAGCAAAAAACTGTATGGCTTATAATGCAGCCACATTTTGTAACCGATTTGATATTTGTGTTGGGTTGTTGTACGTGGGGTTTCAATGATTGTCTTATGTTTTTGCAGATCTAATTTAGAAAATTTTTGCTTTGCTATGATGACTAGGTTACTCAGTGAGTTGTAACTTTCGCGTGATACCAGAAGTGAAAAGTTATATACAGCTACCATAAGACAATTACTGAAATCCCTTATCTGATATACGAGCAGGAGATCAAAAATTTAGACCATGCACCAAAATAATCGTCTTCAATGTGTTGTGCTTGATTCTCCAATGTACTTAAGTCTTTAGCTTTACTTCTTCAAAGAGTTTTAGTTCCATTCCTTTTTTCTTTTCTTTTTTTTTCCTTCCTTTTTGCTATAACTTTTATTTTTTGTTTTGGAACAAACATGTTAATAAAAATAGAATGTTTTGAAAATCAAGGAATGTTTCAACCCTAAAAACAAAACAAGAAAACTTATGAAACAAACTTAACATTATTAATGCGTGCAATTGAAGGCCGCTACAAAGTCAAGCTATAAGTAATCAAGTTCAATGGGGTTGAAAGATCAATTAGTTTCTTTGAAGATTGTGTAGAGGAGGGTTGGGAGATAAAAAAATCAAAGGTATGTAAGAGAGGCGTGGAGTCGTCGGAATCAGAGATGGAATGGTTGGAAAAATACTTTTCTGGTGACGAGGCTGACGTTGTTAGCCAGGGTGATGGTGACGGCGATAATGTGCCGTTACGAGATTCCTATAATCAAGACGTCAGAAAAGATGATAGCAATTGGTCTGCTTGTGGGGATAATGAGGTGTTATTTGCAGATATGAATGGAGTCCAACACAAGATTCCCTGCAAAAAAGTACACGATGATAACATTGAAAAGGTAAAGGAAAAGACTGTGAAAAAGATAAAGGAAAAGTCAAACAAAAGTTTGTGTGAAAAATTGATGGATATGGAAAATAATGGTAATATAAAAGATGGGCCAAACATGGACTATAAAAGCCCAAAAGGAACAAGTGTAGTGAAAAGTTTTACTAGTACTAATGCTGGAAGCTGTATGGCCCGTCAAGATAATATCATTGGACCTGAGACAAATATTCAAGTGAATAACATTGGTCAAACATCATCTCCTTTAGACACAAGTACAAGCTCTTTGGTCAGTAGCAACTCAAAGAAGAAAAAAGAACAAGAAAAGGGGAAATCAAACCACATCTGTGGTAAAAGTAACTCGGGTTCAAGCATTGAATATGGATCTGACGGTGCAATAAACAAAAGGAGATTAAAGACAAGAGGCAGTTCAATCGCAAAGAATAAAGGATTACGTGGTCGAATGAGTCTCAACTTACTAAATAAGCGAGCTAGATCGAGGAAAACAAAAAATACCAAGGACACAAACTCTTTGAAACATGGAACGAATAAAACTGAGTTACTCTCTCAACGAGTTGAGGAAGGACTAGTGGCGACTGATAACTTGGTAGTGGAGGACAGTTCGAAAGAAAAGATAATGGAAGACATACTGGGTAATAATGATATAAATGATGCGGTTGGTTTGGAGTACGGCGACTTGAAGCAGAACGATGGTCGGTCTCTAGGTTCAGAATCTTCCAACGAACATGAAAAGGTAAGGCAAATTGGTGATATTCTTGGTTTTAAGTGGTTTGATAATAATGTTAATTGTGTGAATGGCCAATCTGGTGGGGTTGGTTTTGGGGAGGTTACAGTAGAGGTTGTGAAGGAAGATTGATGGTTAGCAGGGGGTATGTAGGTGTCTTATTAGTGTGTATTCAATGAGGAACCTATCTTTAAATGTTAGGGGTTTAGGGTCTAAAGATAAAATAGATTGGGTGAGAGAATTAATATATAAGGAAAAACCAATGCTGGTAGGTATTCAAGAAACGAAGATGGATCATATGAAGGAAGAGGTAGTTAGATCGTTGCGGGGGAGTGATAATTAGGGTTATGCTAAAGTTGATGCCATAGGTAGTGCGGGTGGGATTTTAACGTTTTGGGATGAGTCGTGGTTTTCCAACACTAGAGCAATGGGGGAAGAGGGTTGATGGATCTAAACACCTTGAACTTGTGTTAGATTGATACTTTGACTTATATCACTAAGTATGCGGAATCTACTTAGTAACACTTAGAAGTTTGATTGTGAGTAAGACAGTTGTATATGTATGAGAACAATGTATGTAAACAAACGATTAGCTCCAATATTATTAATGCTAATAATACGAGTGATCTTGATATCACTAGGGTTACACCTTGAAGCTCTAGAAACGTATGTGAGAGTTATATCTCAACTGATAACCTAGGATCTCCTTTTATAGCCCAAGGAGTCCTCTTCTACAAGATAAGTATAATGCTAATAGAATAAGATATACACAAGATCTATTCTATATTTATCTAGACGCGTTTCCTAACAGTTATCTAATAAGCAGTGGTAATATATGTTCTTGCAGTGGTAATGAGTTTCCACTGCAAGCACAATCTTCTGCAGTTGTAACATCTTCACTTAGCCGTGGTAACTGTTAGTATAATTCCCAACAATCCTCCCCTAACTTATGATTAATACATAAATCAATAAGTTTCTTCAAGTATGCAGTAAACATGAGGATATGGGAATTCTTCCAAACACTTATCTTCTTCTTCTTAACTCTTTATCAGCTTTCACACTTTGATCATAAATCCTTTGTAACAAATCATCTATGACTTCAGTTCTTTCCCAACACCTAAGCTTCACAGTTCTCATCACATCCAATACACCAGCTCTCAATGGATATTCTTTCTCAGCCAGCATAAAGACATCAACTCCATCTTCAGTAGAAACATGATGCACAGAACTTGAATCATAGAATTTCCACAAAGTTCTTTGATCATGAGCTTCAAATCTCCAATATCTATCACTTGGGTCAGGTTCATATAATCTTCTGAAGTGAACCCATAACTCCTTAGCTTTGACATCAACAAGTTCATCCTTCTTTGACTGATCTTGAACAATCCTCCACAAAGTATCCAAATCTTCTCTATCACAAGATCTAACAATATCTTCAAAATCTCTGCAAATTCTTGTGACACTTCCAGTTCTGATGATCTTTGTCACACCCCCAAAATCGGGTCCAGCGGAAGCATACATGTAGCTGGGGTGTAACTCAATTGGTATTACAACACTAGTTCAAAAATGGTTTTCACTTCAATCATTTAGAATAAAATCGTTTAATCAAAAATGTTGAATTTACATCGTTAAGAGTAGTGCGGAAGTAGGCCCTTAAAAGTAGTTTAAAACGGTCCCCATATAAAAAATCAGAGTCTTCTATGACCATGCCATGCCCTGCCAAAACCTCCTGTAGCGTGCCATAGGTTAAAACCTGAAAATACATGCTAAAGTGTCAACACGAGGTTGGTGAGTTCATAGAGTTTGTTTAACAAATAATGCCTATAGAGAAAAGATCGCCCAGCAAAGGCATCGTAAATCCACTCAGTTGCAAGTCCCGCCATAAGAGACTTGTAACCTGTGTGTTTACAACCCACTGCCAAAAGTAATACGTTTACGTGAACAAAAGTAATACTTGTGTTTAAATTCTAAGATAAATATAGCAAAATGGCTATATAAATAATTTAGTCCATGAGGCCATATAATAAATCAGTCAATTGGAGAATCCGTAATAAGGTTGATGCAAAAGCATCGTAATTCAGTAATAAATCAGTGATAAGATTGATGTAAAAACATCGTAATTCAGTAATAAATCAGTGATAAGATTGATGTAAAAACATCGTAATTCAGTAATATGGTTTATAAAAACCATCAGTATATAACTTTAATCGTATGTACAATAGCCCAAGTATAAAGTAAAGTAATAAGTTTTTCAGTCGTAAAACTACATTGTCTCTTAAGCTCATGACCCCGAAGCTAGACTTAGTAATGCCCCACCAGAGTGTTTACCAGACACTCAATTCGTTAAGACATGAAATGCATTCGTCCCGTTGGAGCAACCCAACGCGAATGGAGGCGTCACCCTCGATAGATCTATCCACTCACTCCCGCTTAGTACTAGAAATTAACGGTCCATGATAATAAAGGGGACTTGTCAAGACGTGGTAAGTAGTTAACTTAAGCAATGTATGAAATTTAATACTTTGGCATTGTACAAAAAAATAATTAAAGCAGCGTATTCTCCTCCAAAAAGTAATTCAAATCGCATAAAAGCATAAAACAAGTATTTAAGCATGTATCTCCCCCAAAGAGTTTATAAAGTAATTAAACAAGTAAAAGTGGGGCTATGACTCACCTGGTGCGATAGCTACGACGATAAAAGTGGATACACTGAAATGAGGCACGATCTCTAACCGCAACCTAATATGAGTAATAACGATCTACCTTAGATCATGACGTGATGAAATGAATGCACATGCACATGATGCCTATACCACTCGTAACTTGGAAATATACTAGTTATTGTCAAAGTATAATAGTTTCCATACTTAGGAAAATAAGTCCAAATATAGAAGTATATAACTTGTCGTAGTATATCGTATAAAAATGTTAGTGTTATATTCCTCGTCTTGCAAACCTTATAATAGTGTCTAGTAGTCGCGTAATAAACCTTGAGTCGTACGTACTTCGTTAGTTAATAATCACTTTCCATGTAAATATGTTGAACCGGTACTCCACGATCCTTGTTTGGCGTTCTATCGGCAAATATAAGGTTTTCGTCGCAAAATAGCATTTTCGTTACTTGAAAATATGCCCAAAATGGCCTCGTAAAACTAGTCGCGAAATATTGTACGTTAAGTGTTAATGGTCAAGCTCGGCGTTTTTGAAAACCTTGTAACAATATCTAGAAGTCGCTTCATTTAACCTTTGGCGATACGGGTCTCGATCGATGAGAAAATCGACTCTTATTGTTGTTACTTGAAAGTATTATGTTCAACACTTAGAAAATTTCATTATAGTAAAAGCTGTCAAAATATATATAGTTTATCGGGTATATAAATGAGGTCGTAGTTTATTCGTTATAAGTCTATTCGACGAACGGCCAATTGATTTGAAAAGCTTGTTAGAAGATCTTGATTTCATAAAACTACGGCTCGGACTCAAACTGATCCGATCGTAAAGAAAAACAGCCGAGAAAGTGGTGTCTCGCAAAGACAGTTTTACGGCAAAATAATAATAGAAAAGCTGATGGAAATTTGTAAAAATCGTCTAAGTTCAAACGCTTGTATCTTTTTCGTTATAAGCTCGTTTTCTACGCTCTTTATATCCACGGAATCGTGGGATGGCATACTAATATATTTTTGATAAGTCGGGACGGCTAGATTAAGTTTTAGGCCTCGAAACAGTCCATGAAAACTGTTCAACAGCAAGTAATTTTTCAGGAAATAGTTTTCGTCGTTAATATTGGAAATAGCATATCTTCTTCGTCGTAACTCGGATTTTAGTGATTCAAGCGGCCACGGTTTCGTTTTTGAAAGTACTTTCTGAATATCTAACCCAATGTTACCTGGAAACCCCTGAGTTTTCTGAAATTGGCGATTTGGGACAGAACCTATATTTGAAAGTATTTTTCGTTCTTAATATTCGGAAAATCATATCTCCTTCGTTATTAACTCGTTTTTATCCCCGTTTTCGGCTATAGTTTCGTATCGGAGAGTATTTTCTAAATCTTTGGTCAAAAGTTAACCTTGAGTTCCTGAGTCTCCCACATTTTCAAAATAGTAACAGTAGGTATATGTACATTTTTCAAAATCATTTTCCTAGTTTCAAACTTCATCCAAACCACTTTCAATCACCACAAAACTAGTCTAATCCTACCATACACCTTCTTAGGGTGTCATGGGTTCCTAAACTTCCTAAACAAAGTAGATCTAACAAAGATCTAATAATAATCACTTCCTAAGGTTCAAAAGTTAAAAGTTTATAAAATAAAGTGGTATAAGCTATTATATGCATGAGTTCTTGTAAGAAAAGTATATAATCATAGTAATAACTTGTAAAAATTATAAAAATGAGTTTGTTATTACTTGAAGGTTTAGTGGATTAGTGGAGATGAAAAACTTGCAAAACCTTGTGTTTAAACTTCAAAACCCTAACAAGAAGTACTAAATAACCTTGATTATCACTTGATCTTGGAAAAATTGATGTTTCTTCTTGTTGTTTTTGTTTGAGCCGATCCACACACCAAGAGAGAAAGAGAGAAAATGTTTTCTAGTTTATTATATGAACTCTTGTACAAATGAGGTAAGAAAAATATCTAAGCCTTATGTATAATAGTTAGTCAAATGAAATTATGAAGTTTTGACTAGGAGGGGGGCAATGGGGCATGATTTAGGGGGGTAGATAAAAAGTGTGTGGGCTAATTAAAGCCATTGTCTAGTAAGTGCAAGTGTTAGTTTGTTTTTGTAGTGTATTAGGTGTTACCGGGTACCGAGTTAACTAAAAATAGTGTTAACGAGGTGAAATAAAATACGACGAAGTTGTAAAAGTAGTAAAATCATATTCCTTGTAAGAATCGGGTGTTAGAATAATTATCGTGTTGGAATTTCTCAAACCGACGGAGTTATAAGTTCCGACCGTAAAATGTAGCCATTGATTTAAAAACACCGGGTAAACTAATAATATAATTTTTATATTATTAAAAAGAATATAAAGATATATTTGGATCATAGTCGGGAGTGTCGGACGTGTTAGTCACATTATTGGTCGTTTGTTAACGTTTATTTAGAAATAAATATACGTAAAAGTTAATTATACCCAAAGTACTAATTTAAATATCCCACGAGTGAAATAGTATGCAAGTGACATAATGGTGATACGTAGACTATTTCTAGTCTGTATGAGATGTCCCGAATGATAAAGCATGAATTCGCTCCTGAACCAATACGGTTACGCGAATTTGAATACTCGTAAACTAAATTTACGATGACATGGGTAATGCACGTGAATAGTGGTTTTCTTCCGGGAATGAATAGTGTCAAGTGAATAGTAAAATTTTTGAATGTTTCTCGAAATGTCAAATTGACCTCAAAAATGATGAATAGTAATCGGTGAATAGTAACTTGTGAATAGTAAATTGTCGAGGTTTGGAAAATGACCGGAAATTACGAGTTGTGACAGTCTTCCCCTCAAACAGGAACTTCGTCCCGAAGTTCAGTTTGTGTTGGTCTCTGAGGTGGTATTGGTGAAAAGATTATAATAATTGAGAATTCCAGCGAACTTCCACGATAGGAATTTGACTCTGCTTCAACCGTTTGACCTAACAGTCCATGATTTCCATTGGTTATTACCAAGTCTACGTTTGTTCTTGGGTTGGATTCCTTTCCAAATGGGATTGCAAGTGACAAATCTGAAAATCATTTCCTGGGATTTGAATAGGTGAAACATAGTTATGTAATCCGGTTGTTCTCTAACAAGGCTCAAGTCTGATGGCCATTAGGCCTACTCTGTCAGTAATAGTAAATGGTTCAGTGTGTATCGGGTTTAACTTCCCGGATTTTTCTGAATGGTATCATGCCTTTCCTAGGCAGAACTTTCAACATAATCCTGCCATTAACTTCAAATTCTAAGGGTTTACAATTTATCGAATTTGTAACTGATTCTCGATTTGTAGGAAATTTCTGGTTATTTCATGAATGCTTACTGGACTAGTGAGTTAGGCTTTTTCCAAATTTCGATCCGTCAATGGATGTTGGCACTTCGACCATAGAGTGCTTCAATTGGTGTAGTCTCTAAACTCGTGTGGTAACTAAGGTTGCAACTGAATTTGATTTATGGCAAATGGTTAATCCAACCATTTCTAGTGTCAATCACACCCGATTTGGGCATATCTCCCTATGTTTGAATCAACCTCAAATTCCGACCATTGGACTGCAGATGATAGGTGGTGTGGTTCCAAAGAAATCTTAATGAAATTGCTAGGAGTTCGAGATGAATCAAGTTCCTCTATTAGGAGTAATTGAGATGGGTATCATGAATCTTGTTTTGAAAGGCTTACAAGGTTAGGTCCGTCAAGGGTGTTGTTGAAAATAATAGATTAGGATAAGGTTGTGATTCCTCCGCAGGAATGTCATGAATTGGGTCTTTCTCCACCTACGATGCTTAGTCTCCATTACTAAGATTTTCCCCAAGTTCTATGTCATCAAATCACAAAATCCTAAAGGTATAAGTGATGTATTATAGTGATTGATTTTCAAAGTTTGTTTTGAGTTTGTGTGTTTTGTTCATAAGTCTTCCCCGAATAAATGAATCTACAAGTTTAAGCAAACGGCTTTTTAGGTAACATCCTTCTTGATGTTTCAAAATTTAATAGCTATGCAATATAGGAAAATTTTCAACATAAGGTATATAATATGGTTTACCAAAGATCGATGTTTAAAATTTTTGTAACATTTAATAGTTTTGTAAAAGATTAGCCAAAAGGAATTTGCTTGTCAAAGTAAGTGCATCAGGAAAGTATTTCTTACAAGATATATGTTTTGTATAATGGTAGTTTGGAGAAAATCCATTTAAAAGTGAAAATATTAGGAGGATAAAATAGTCAGGTATGTATATCTGCACAAAGGCATAGGTGTCTAACATGTTCGAATAAAGTCTATTGGTGAGGACATGTTCAATTTATAGTCTCGGTTAAAAGGTTGGATTTATCTCTATGGTGTTGCTTAGTGAGCACTCGTATCGAAACTAATCCTTATAATTTAGTTAAGCCAATACTTTCCAGATGATGGAATTTTTGGTGATTAGGCCAGTGATAGTGGTTCGAATAGTTTTGTGATATCTTGGGATTTCTGTTGAGTTTTGAATGGTCTTACTGTACCGAGGGATCCTCCTCATAGAAGGTATGGAAAGTCTTTCCTAGGGAGGTCATTGATAATGTCCACTTATCTATATTGGTAGTAGTGAGTGATGGTGAGAAGGGAAGAGACTGTGACAACTGCAGCATAATGAGATCGTGATATAAGAAAATACTGTGATGCAAGTGTATTGTGCATAAATATGAAAGTTCATGAAATAAAATGACTAGTTGACAAGCTTCCAATTGGTGGTTCACGAAGTGATGAAAAGTAGGAATGTTATGACAACGAGAGTATACACACACGTAAATGAAGCATTTGGAAAATGAGTTGAGAATTTATTCCGGACAAAATTTTATTATAACCATTCTCAGTGTTGCAAAATTCATCTCTAAGTCAGACATAGGTGGTCAGCCTATATCTCACTATCCCGGGTTGAATATAGATGACCAGTCTATCTTCCACCGAGGTTCCATGAATTTTGAAATACTCAGCTTAGTTATACTAAGACTATGTCCTTCACAAATACCAAGGCGTTCTAAAAGACAAAAGTAAGTGACCAAACTCGAGGTCGAATGATGAAACTATGCAAGGAAAAACATAATGCGGTGACATATATGATACGTGAACATGCTCATATGAAAGACAATTATAATAATCAACCATGATAAATGAATATAGTATATCAGATAATGAGACACAAATCTCATCACCTAGGTCAGCAACAAACCACAAATGAGGCTTCAGCTTGGCAGGCAGGCACGTGACGGTCATAGGGTTAAGTTTTTCGTAAAAGTAGCTATAGTCTAGGCTTTAAAAACACTTAGTTCGCTATAGCCAAAGCTCTGATACCAATCTGTCACACCCCCAAAATCGGGTCCAGCGGAAGCATACATGTAGCTGGGGTGTAACTCAATTGGTATTACAACACTAGTTCAAAAATGGTTTTCACTTCAATCATTTAGAATAAAATCGTTTAATCAAAAATGTTGAATTTACATCGTTAAGAGTAGTGCGGAAGTAGGCCCTTAAAAGTAGTTTAAAACGGTCCCCATATAAAAAATCAGAGTCTTCTATGACCATGCCATGCCCTGCCAAAACCTCCTGTAGCGTGCCATAGGTTAAAACCTGAAAATACATGTTAAAGTGTCAACACGAGGTTGGTGAGTTCATAGAGTTTGTTTAACAAATAATGCCTATAGAGAAAAGATCGCCCAGCAAAGGCATCGTAAATCCACTCAGTTGCAAGTCCCGCCATAAGAGACTTGTAACCTGTGTGTTTACAACCCACTGCCAAAAGTAATACGTTTACGTGAACAAAAGTAATACTTGTGTTTAAATTCTAAGATAAATATAGCAAAACGGCTATATAAATAATTTAGTCCATGAGGCCATATAATAAATCAGTCAATTGGAGAATCCGTAATAAGGTTGATGCAAAAGCATCGTAATTCAGTAATAAATCAGTGATAAGATTGATGTAAAAACATCGTAATTCAGTAATAAATCAGTGATAAGATTGATGTAAAAACATCATAATTCAGTAATAAGGTTTATAAAAACCATCAGTATATAACTTTAATCGTATGTACAATAGCCCAAGTATAAAGTAAAGTAATAAGTTTTTCAGTCGTAAAACTACATTGTCTCTTAAGCTCATGACCCCGAAGCTAGACTTAGTAATGCCCCACCAGAGTGTTTACCAGACACTCAATTCGTTAAGACATGAAATGCATTCGTCCCGTTGGAGCAACCCAACGCGAATGGAGGCGTCACCCTCGATAGATCTATCCACTCACTCCCGCTTAGTACTAGAAATTAACGGTCCATGATAATAAAGGGGACTTGTCAAGACGTGGTAAGTAGTTAACTTAAGCAATGTATGAAATTTAATACTTTGGCATTGTACAAAAAAATAATTAAAGCAGCGTATTCTCCTCCAAAAAGTAATTCAAATCGCATAAAAGCATAAAACAAGTATTTAAGCATGTATCTCCCCCAAAGAGTTTATAAAGTAATTAAACAAGTAAAAGTGGGGCTATGACTCACCTGGTGCGATAGCTACGACGACAAAAGTGGATACACTGAAATGAGGCACGATCTCTAACCGCAACCTAATATGAGTAATAACGATCTACCTTAGATCATGACGTGATGAAATGAATGCACATGCACATGATGCCTATACCACTCGTAACTTGGAAATATACTAGTTATTGTCAAAGTATAATAGTTTCCATACTTAGGAAAATAAGTCCAAATATAGAAGTATATAACTTGTCGTAGTATATCGTATAAAAATGTTAGTGTTATATTCCTCGTCTTGCAAACCTTATAATAGTGTCTAGTAGTCGCGTAATAAACCTTGAGTTGTACGTACTTCGTTAGTTAATAATCACTTTCCATGTAAATATGTTGAAACGGTACTCCACGATCCTTGTTTGGCGTTCTATCGGCAAATATAAGGTTTTCGTCGCAAAATAGCATTTTCGTTACTTGAAAATATGCCCAAAATGGCCTCGTAAAACTAGTCGCGAAATATTGTACGTTAAGTGTTAATGGTCAAGCTCGGCGTTTTTGAAAACCTTGTAACAATATCTAGAAGTCGCTTCATTTAACCTTTGGCGATACGGGTCTCGATCGATGAGAAAATCGACTCTTATTGTTGTTACTTGAAAGTATTATGTTCAACACTTAGAAAATTTCATTATAGTAAAAGCTGTCAAAATATATATAGTTTATCGGGTATATAGATGAGGTTGTAGTTTATTCGTTATAAGTCTATTCGACGAACGGCCAATTGATTTGAAAAGCTTGTTAGAAGATCTTGATTTCATAAAACTACGGCTCGGACTCAAACTGATCCAATCATAAAGAAAAACAGCCGAGAAAGTGGTGTCTCGCAAAGACAGTTTTACGGCAAAATAATAATAGAAAAGCTGATGGAAATTTGTAAAAATCGTCTAAGTTCAAACGCTTGTATCTTTTTCGTTATAAGCTCGTTTTCTACGCTCTTTATATCCCCGGAATCGTGGGATGGCATACTAATATATTTTTGATAAGTCGGGACGGCTAGATTAAGTTTTAGGCCTCGAAACAGTCCATGAAAACTGTTCAACAGCAAGTAATTTTTCAGGAAATAGTTTTCGTCGTTAATATTGGAAATAGCATATCTTCTTCGTCGTAACTCGGATTTTAGTGATTCAAGCGGCCACGATTTCGTTTTTGAAAGTACTTTCTGAATATCTAACCCAATGTTACCTGGAAACCCCTGAGTTTTCTGAAATTGGCGATTTGGGACAGAACCTATATTTGAAAGTATTTTTCGTTCTTAATATTCGGAAAATCATATCTCCTTCGTTATTAACTCGTTTTTATCCCCGTTTTCGGCTATAGTTTCGTATCGGAGAGTATTTTCTAAATCTTTGGTCAAAAGTTAACCTCGAGTTCCTGAGTCTCCCACGTTTTCAAAATAGTAACAGTAGGTATATGTACATTTTTCAAAATCATTTTCCTAGTTTCAAACTTCATCCAAACCACTTTCAATCACCACAAAACTAGTCTAATCCTACCATACACCTTCTTAGGGTGTCATGGGTTCCTAAACTTCATAAACAAAGTAGATCTAACAAAGATCTAATAATAATCACTTCCTAAGGTTCAAAAGTTAAAAGTTTATAAAATAAAGTGGTATAAGCTATTATATGCATGAGTTCTTGTAAGAAAAGTATATAATCATAGTAATAACTTGTAAAAATTATAAAAATGAGTTTGTTAACTTACTTGAAGGTTTAGTGGATTAGTGGAGATGAAAAACTTGCAAAACCTTGTGTTTAAACTTCAAAACCCTAACAAGAAGTACTAAATAACCTTGATTATCACTTGATCTTGGAAAAATTGATGTTTCTTCTTGTTGTTTTTGTTTGAGCCGATCCACACACCAAGAGAGAAAGAGAGAAAATGTTTTCTAGTTTATTATATGAACTCTTGTACAAATGAGGTAAGAAAAATATCTAAGCCTTATGTATAATAGTTAGTCAAATGAAATTATGAAGTTTTGACTAGGAGGG
This sequence comes from Artemisia argyi, assembly GCA_030686995.1. NCBI lineage: Eukaryota > Viridiplantae > Streptophyta > Magnoliopsida > Asterales > Asteraceae > Artemisia > Artemisia argyi. Next base: position 137,571,908 of record CM060695.1, on the reverse strand, counting down.
GGGCAATGGGGCATGATTTAGGGGGGTAGATAAAAAGTGTGTGGGCTAATTAAAGCCATTGTCTAGTAAGTGCAAGTGTTAGTTTGTTTTTGTAGGGTATTAGGTGTTACCGGGTACCGAGTTAACTAAAAATAGTGTTAACGAGGTGAAATAAAATACGACGAAGTTGTAAAAGTAGTAAAATCATATTCCTTGTAAGAATCGGGTGTTAGAATAATTATCGTGTTGGAATTTCTCAAACCGACGGAGTTATAAGTTCCGACCGTAAAATGTAGCCATTGATTTAAAAACACCGGGTAAACTAATAATATAATTTTTATATTATTAAAAAGAATATAAAGATATATTTGGATCATAGTCGGGAGTGTCGGACGTGTTAGTCACATTATTGGTCGTTTGTTAACGTTTATTTAGAAATAAATATACGTAAAAGTTAATTATACCCAAAGTACTAATTTAAATATCCTACGAGTGGAATAGTATGCAAGTGACATAATGGTGATACGTAGACTATTTCTAGTCTGTATGAGATGTCCCGAATGATAAAGCATGAATTCGCTCCTGAACCAATACGGTTACGCGAATTTGAATACTCGTAAACTAAATTTACGATGACATGGGTAATGCACGTGAATAGTGGTTTTCTTCCGGGAATGAATAGTGTCAAGTGAATAGTAAAATTTCTGAATGTTTCTCGAAATGTCAAATTGACCTCAAAAATGATGAATAGTAAAATGATGAATAGTAATCGGTGAATAGTAAATTGTCGAGGTTTGGAAAATGACCGGAAATTACGAGTTGTGACAATCTTCCAAGTTACACCAAAACTATCAGAGAAGATCTCCCAACCAACTACTGGATATTTTTTTTCTAGAGGTTCAACATTAAGAACATCAGTCTCTATGAACAACAAGTTTGTAACTTGCTCTTCTGTCAACTTGCTATGACCCTCTTCTGCTTGAGATGATTTCTGAGTCTTCAACTTCTTTGCATCTTTTGATTCAAGACTCACTCCAGTCCTTTTTGTCTTCATTGTTATTGGTTCTTGATCCATTGGAATGAAATTACTATCTTGTCTTTTGATTCTGTAGTAAATACCTTCAATCTGATCATGTGACATTCCTTTGAATTGAGCCATCTTCATATTTCCTACATGGCAACAAAAAGTCTTCATCTCAGCAATTATATGTGCCTTTGTAGGTTTTCTTGGCTTCTTTTGACCTTTTCTAACATCCCCAATGATTTCATCAAGAGCCTGCTGATTCTTCATCTGAATGAAATCTTTAAGTTGAGCAGACCTTTGTTCTTCATTCAAGGTTGTATTTGCAATCAATTCAATAGCCTTCTTCCTGATTATCTGATCATTATTGACCAAGTAGTCAATCTCTTCTTCTGTAGGCACATAAGTGAACAATGGAGGTTTCTCATGAATAATAGTTGGTGAAACACTTGAAATTGGTTCTGCCATAACAGCTTCAAGTTTATCCAACCTCTTTGCTTCTATAAAACTAGCAACTTCATATTCTTCAAGCTTTCTCTTTCTTTCTTCCTCTTCAGCTTGTTGTTGCTCTGCCAATCTTGCATCAAAGTTGATCTGAGCTTGTTCTTTCTTAGGAATCTTTCTTGTTTGCTCTTGATCTGAAGCAATCACAATAGCTTTTCCTTTAACTGATCTTATTCTGGCATCTTCTTCCTCTGCAGTGGTAATTTCCTGAGTAGCAGTGGGAACATTTTCACTTGCAGTGGTAATTGGTTGATCAGTGGGAACTTGTTCTGCTTCAGTGGAAATTGGTTGAGCAGTTCCAACATCAAAGTTAAAACCAGCATCAGCATCCATATCTTCAAAATCCAATTTCCTCCCCTCAGTCTCAGCTACATCGTCTTTTGCTTGAACATTATCAGAATCATTGAGCTCAGCAAAGTCTTTTTCAAAAATTTTACTCCTCCCCTTAAGCTCTGCATCTATTTTCCTCCCCTGTTTGGAAGAATCTCCCAAAACTTTAGTAGAACTTGCAGAAAACTCATCTGAAGGTGAAGATGATGATGATACAACCTGAGGTCTTTGCTTCTTGAGATTCTCAACTTCATTCTGCAATCTTTGAATCTCAGCCTTCAATTGATTCAGCTCTGTGGCATGTTGTTCTTTGGTCTGTGCCAGATCTTTCTCCAGAGCTTGAACCTGCTTGACTAATTTGGTACAAATGTCCATCAATTCAGTTTGTTGCACACTGCCTTCATCACTTCCAACTGTGTAACCTGCTGGGAGAGGTGAATCATGAGGCATGGATTCAGGCTCTTCCCTAGTTGGACTAGGATTAAGCCTTGAACCACCACTGCTTGTTCCTAAACCAAAAGGCTTAGCAACATGCAATGTTGAGATGAGAGAAGTTGGCTGTTTAGACCTTCTCTCATAAGTGTGAGTTACAGCAGGGGTATGTTGAATATTTGGAACAACAATAGTGGGTGTGTTTTGAGATGCAACTGGGATTGGTGCATCCTCACCCTGTACTTGAGCAATTTTAGCAAGCATTTGAGGTAAAAGTGGATGAACCTCCCCATTCCAAAGATCTGAAGCCTTAGACATATTTTAAAAAACTTTTGGCTTAAGAGTGGAAGGTTCATAAATTCTATTGTGAGGTCGCAGTTGAAACTCATTTAACACTGCTTGCACAAACCTTGGATACATCAAAAATTTATATTGACTCTTTACATTGCCTTTCATATTATTGAAAATAAACTTTGAAAAATTGAAAGTCCTATCAGTTGCCAAACAAACCAAAGGATAAGCCATGGTTGATGCAAATTGTTCATAAGATGTTTTCTTAGGACTTAGGCAATGTAGACGAGTGTGAATTAAAAATCTCCAATGGGGACAAAAACATCCTTTTCTGAAAGTAACTTTTTGTTCAGATGTATCATACCCCATTAAAGCAATATTAGTGAAAATTTCCGAATTAGGTAATGTGATGATACCATTGAGATCATTCAATTGGAGAATTCTCCTCAAGGATGACTCAGTAACATCAATAGTTACCCCATCAACTGTGGCTCTTAGAGCATCCACAGATTCATGTGCGTCTCCCTGTTCAAGAGTTATGAACTCTACAGTGTTCCAGAACTGTTTGATATGAGAGACATAGATTGTGGGATTAATAGTTAAGGCATACCTTATATGAGTTGTGTTTGGAAAATCCACAATCTAATGAAAAACAGGGCCACTCTTTTCGTTTGACTTTTGTAAGTAGGCCACTTGGTTGTGCTCCTCGACAAATTTTAGAATCGCCATGATATGTGTGAAAAAGATAAGAAAAGTGTTAGTAATCAAGATAAAAAGCAAGACGTATGATGATCAATTTATACTAATAGGGTTTGAGGAGGTTGCGCAATGTGAATTATCTTTAGAAAGAATTATCTTTGGAAAAAGAATAATTTATAATAAGTAAGTAGATAATTCACAAAAGATTTTACCCTATTAATAAGGAAAGACGGTTATTTTTACAACGGCTAGTAAAAATTGGATTACTGATACAACAGTTGTAACGGCTTGTTCATCAGTGGAAAAATAACTCTTGCAGTGGTAACTAAGGAACTAGCAGTGGTAAAATTTTCACAACACATCAAAGAGCAGTGGTGAATAAAACATGAAAATTTGCTGCTCGTATCATAGTTTTTAGCAAACTACCAGCTATCAACGGATTTGATATGTCTTTACCATGAGCCGTTTGCTTATGGACTAGCCAACTCTTGATCACTTGGATGTATGGTGAGTTGAGAACCTAGTTTTTGGTAAACTATCAACCATAAACGGATTTGATAAGTCTTTACCAGTAGCCGTTTGCTCTGGACTAGTTGATTCTTATGTGGATTAGACATGGTGAATCAATAACCATTTGTTGTGTGTCTATGATACACACCTTATAACTCCAATGATATGGGTTGTATATTGCAACACAAAGTAACACTCAACTTAACCCATAAAAATTAACCCAAGGTAACTTTTTAACCAAGTTACTATTCACAAAAATATCTTCAAAAAGTCAACCCGATAACAACCAAATTTACTCCTCCAACCTACCAAAATAGGTAAGAGTAAATGTAGAAAGATCTTCGGTGAATATCTTGATTTTACTGTGCCACCCAACTCGCATTAATTATCGTAACGCCTAAACTTGGCTTATTTAATCACCCCCAAATAACACATCTCAATCACCAATTTACCCCAAATCATCTCTCAAACCCTAATTTCCCAATTAAGCCCAATTCTGCACCAAAACCATGTCATCAAACCCAGAAACCTCAGATCAAAATTCCTCTTCTTCATCAGAAGAAGAAGATTTACCACCATATCCATGGGAGTTTGATGATTCTGACTATGAAAGAGAAATGGAGAGACGATGGGATGCACAAGAAAGACAATGGAATGCACATAGGAAGGGTGAACCAAACCATGTACCCATTCCTGCTGAGAGAGAGCTTGTCTCTCCCTTCATCTGTACCTCTGATGAAGACTCTTCAGAGGAAGAAAATGAAGATCCAACCTTTCTTCCTCCTTCCACACCAGAGAGATCCCAACCAAGATCAAGTAAGAGAGATCCATCTCTTCCAACATCACAAAATTTGGTGTTGGATCTTCCTGCTTCAGGACCTGGTCTTCCTTATCAAAAACATATTGGACAGAGCAAGAAGGCTAAGATCATACGTAAGGGAAAGGAGAAGCTGAAGTAGATGATTGAGGAATGTTGCCATGGACCAAAGTTCTTGAGTATTCTCTTGACTTTGGTACTTGAGCATCTTCACAGTCTTCCTTCTCTTCTTTTTCCATTTTCATCTTCAGCTTCATCATTGTACTTGTCATAGTCTCAAGTATTTAGTAATAAGTGATAGAAGCTAGTAGTACTCAATTAGCCAAATGTTTAGGAATGGTCTTTGTAATCCAGTTGGAACTTTGAATGTAAGCTGTAACTTGTTTCTATGAATGAAAGAAAAGATCTTTTAAATTAATCAACTGTGTAAGACCTTCAGCATAATCAACTAATCAGTAGAAAACATGTTCAGCATACTTGACCACATTCCTTTGACTACAGCTCTTGGTGACTTTAACATTCAACTTACAATCTAATACCACATATGCAGCATAAAGAGTGGATGATTAATAGAATTAAATGCTTTGGTCTTGCATGAAGCTCTGTGTTTCTTTCCTTTGAGACAGGCAACACAAGTTTGGTCATTATCAAATCTTTTCTCTGGTAAACCTCTGACAAGTCCATCTTTCACAATCTTGTTGATGGTCTTGAAATTAACATGACCCAATCTTCTATGCCAAAGCATTGATTCATCCAAAGTGGCTTTAGCAAGCAAGCAAGTAACAGCATTATTAGCCACTATGTTCTTCATGTCAATGCTATACAAATTACCTTTTCTAGGGATTTTAAGCAAAATGTCACATTCATCAGGAAGCTTATAATCCTTAGATAAGATATAGCATTCATCTTCTGTGAATAGAACTCTATGCTTCTTGTCACACATCTGTGACACACTAAAGAGGTTGTACTTGAGTTCTTTCACATACTGCACATCTTCAAAGTCAATGTTTCCAGCCTTGATTGTACCTTTGCCAGAAACTTTGCCACCAATTCCTCCTCCAAAGCTGACAAATTGTCCATCATAAGGTTGAAAATCTGAAAGATAGGACTTATTGCCAGTCATGTGCCTGGAACATCCACTGTCTGAGTATCCTTGATCATTAGTAGTCTTTGAATGTCCCTGCACATAAAATAAAGGAATTAGTTCCTTTTGGGGACCCAAGCCACAAATGACTTGGATCTGCCTCGTGTATCAATATAATTATATCTATCAAAGGTCATTGATACACCATTGGGATGGTTTGAGGTGATGGTTCCTTTTGGTTTCCATTCCCAACGAGCTGAGGCCTTAACAGCATTTCCCATATTTACCCTTTTCTTGTTAACAGACCTACCAGTGGTAACCTTTGGCCTTGCAGTGGTAACTGCTGGCTTAGCAGTGGAAACTGTTGGCTTAGAAATTTTAGGTACCCACTTCTGATTATTGTTAACTTTCTTTTCAAAATTGGTCTTTTTCCCTGTTTGAGTAGATTTAACAAAAATTTTAACAGGGGGCTTAGGGTAAACTCTGTTTTTATTTCTGGCAGTGGCAACTGCTGGTCTAGCAGTGGAAATTGGTTTAATGCCAGAGTGAAGCAAAACAGACCTGGGAATCATCTTGCTAAGTGGATTTGGGTGAGTTAAGTAATTAGCATTGTGTCCATTCACCCTAGTATTCCTAAATACTTCCCTTCTACCCAAGTGGTAGGTACAGCTATTAGCCAAATGGTCAAAGCTAACACATATATGACAGGGTTTGTTATTAAACACAAAGTCACTACCAATTTGCCTAGAATTAACATGATTCCAACTCCTCATATTACCCCTAGGAGTTGGTGACCTACTTCTGTACATCTCTGCATATCTAGTAGGGGGCCTAGTGAAATTAGGTTGTGACCTAGGCTTCTCTTTGACTACATCAGGAATACTTCTTTTGATCTCCACTTTAACATTCTCAGGAACACTAGGCTTAGACTCAACATTCAAATTTTCATCTTTAAGAGATGAGTCACTAGCACTATCAAATACATCAACCTCAACCTGAACCTTTTCAATTTCAACTGGTTTGACAAACTTTGGTCCATAGGTCACAGTTGGTTCCTGGAATTCTTCTAATTCTGTGTGAGCTAAGTCAATGCCAGGAGGTGATGGAACACCTCTTAGAGGTGGTGGAACTGTTTTGTATCCAACTCCTGATTTGGCTTTGTTCACAACTTGGGCTTCCCAAATCTTGTCAATACACTTGGATTGGTGATCCAGTGTTTGTTTAGTTATCATTATATTCTCACTAGCCATTTTAACCTTTTCTAGTTCTTCTCTAAGAGCCTTATTAACAGCAACCTGATAATCTAAGTCTCTTCTCAATACTGCAATATCATCATTGAACTTAGATTCATTTGCCCTATAATGCTCTAATTGAGTTTCTAAAACTCCTAGGCCTCTTTTATGATTTGATAAGTTATAATTAGTATGAGTTAACTCTATGAGTTGTTCATCATATTATGCTTTAATTATCTCATACTCTTTTAAGGCCTTACAAGATTTAGAACAAGCATTAATAGTTTGTACCTCAGAGTCAGAAAAAGCCATTAGAGCAAGCTCTGTAGCAACCATTGCAGACTCTGAATCATCTTCCTCATCCTTAGTCATAAAGCTCCAATCAAAGCTCACTCCATCAATGGCCAATAGCCCCTTTGGCTCATCAGTAGTAGGTTCCTTCTTCTTGTCCTGCTTGTACCAAGTTGACCTGTTGTCAGACTTCCTTGGCTTTCTGCACTCCCTGGCAAAATGCCCCTTCTTGTGACAATTATAGCATTCCACATTCTTTTTATCAAAACCTACTGTTTCATTGCCACTGATGTTTATCTTTCTACCAGTCTTCTTCCAAAACTTCTTTGTTCTTAGGCTTAGTAATGCCACTTACCATTTAATGTCCATCTCCTCCATATCATCTTCATCAATTTGATCCAAATCCTCATGATTGAGAATTGAACCACCCACTTGACTTGATATAAAGGCATAAAAAGTAGTATCACTAAGCCCTGCAATCTGTCTCTTTGAGCTACCAGTGGAAACACTTCCACTACCAGCGGAAACAACAATGTCAGCACTGTCATCATCACTATCACTTTCTTCATCTGAACTATCATCAATAGATGATGATATGAGTGCTACACTTCCTGAACTTGAACTTATTTTACCAGCTTTCTTCAATCTTTGTTCAATAACCTTGAAGTTATTGTACAAATCATTAAGTTTCATGGTCTCCAGATCTGGCTTATCTTCCCACACAGCAACATTGGTTCCAAACTCAGAGGGTAAGCTTCTTAAGAACTTGAGATTTAGGTCTTCCTTTTCCACCTCTATCCCAAAAACAGTGAGTTGAGTAACAATCTTTTGTAGCCTTGTGAAGATGCTATCAAGAGATTCATTACTTGTTGAACCAAAATTCTCATAAGTCTGCTTCAGCAAGGTCGTTTGAGTCTTCTTGGTGGAATCATTACCACCAAAAACTTCACAGATCTCATCAAAAAGAGACTTTGCAGTCTTGTACTTGCTGAAAGCAAGAACTTGGTCTCTGGGAAGTGTCATCAGCAACAAACCTCTGGCCTTCAGATCATTCTTCAGCTGTAATCTTTCCTCATTAGTAACAGGTCCAGTGTTGACCTTAATTACTTCCTTGCCACCAACCATCTCTGAAGTAGAACTTGGTTTGAAAGAATTTCCAACCATAATTATCTCCCAGAGTGTGTAGTCTTGGACCATAAAGAATTGTTCGATCATTAGCCTCCGCATCTCAAAGTCATTCAACTTAAGCTTTGGAAGCTTAGCAGCAATGTTTGAGTTACTGGTTTCTGTCTCCATTGATTCTTCTGAGTGAACTAGAGTCTTCTAAATCAAAGTATCAAAGCCTGGCTCTGATACCACTTGATGGATCTAAACACCTTGAACTTGTGTTAGATTGATACTTTGAGTTATATCACTAAATATGCGGAATCTACTTAGTAACACTTAGAAGTTTGATTGTGAGTAAGACAGTTGTATATGTATGAGAACAATGTATGTAAACAAACGATTAGCTCCAATATTATTAATGATAATAATACGAGTGATCTTGATATCACTAGGGTTACACCTTGAAGCTCTAGAAATGTATGTGGGAGTTATATCTCAACTGATAACCTAGGATCTCCTTTTATAGCACAAGGAGTCATCTTCTACAAGATAAGTATAATGCTAATAGAATAAGATATACACAAGATCTATTCTATATTTATCTAGACGCGTTTCCTAACAATTATCTAATAAGCAGTGGTAATATATGTTCTTGCAGTGGTAATGAGTTTCCACTGCAAGCACAATCTTCTGCAGTTGTAACATCTTCACTTAGCCGTGGTAACTGTTAGTATAATTCCCAACAAGGGTTTTCTAGCTGTAGTCGTTTCATGGAAAGGAAAGGATGGATTGGTTGGCTTCATAAATGTTTATGGTCCACATGATGTATTGGTTAAAAAATTGTTGTAGGAAAAAATTTCTAATACAATTACGTCGGTTGACGCGGCATGATGTATTTTTGGGGATTTTAATGAAGTTAGAAGTAGTGATGAAAAGAAAAACTGTATTTTTGATGCTAGAGGGGTGTCTTTATTTAATTCCTTCATTCTCGATGAGGGTTTAGTTCACATCCCTTTGGGTGGCAGAAGGTTTACGAGGATAAGTGATGATGGATTTAAGTTTAGCAAGATCGACCAGTTTCTTGTAAATAGTCATTTTTGTGAGTATTGGTCATCATTAGAGGTGGTGGCTAAGGAAAGAAAATTATCAAATCATTGCCCTTTAATTCTCAATGACAAAATCATTGATTTTGGTCCAAAACCGTTTCGATGTTTTGACACTTTGATGAATGATACAGACTTTAAAAAGATAGTAAAGGAGTGTTGGGATAAGCCAGTGTTCTCTGTAACCCTGATTCAAGATTTCGGGATAAACTAAAAAATGTAAAAGAGGGGTTAAGAGTTTGGAGCAAGGAAAAGTTTGGTGGTGTTGACCAAGAAATTGAAATTTTAAAGAATGAAGTGTTGAAGTGGGAACTTACGGCCGAGTCTAGAAATCTCAATGACAATCAAACGACGAGATGGAAGGAATTGAGAATTAATTGGATAGAAAAAGAAAACTGTAAAAATGCGATGTTGAAACAAAAGGCTAGATTTAAGTGGAATCTTGAAGAGGATAAGAATTCAAAGTTTTTTCACTCGTATATTCGGAGAAATAATAGAAAAACTAGCTTAAAAGGGTTGATGATTGATGGGGTCTGGTGTGATGATCCTTATATTATTAAAAACAAAGTGTTCAACTTCTATAAAGATATTTATAAGGAGAATACCGTTGAGAGACCTCTGATGGTAAATAATCTATTTAAAACAATTTCGGGCGCTGAGAAAGAAGATTTAGAAGCCGGGTTTGGGGAAGATGAGATCTGGAATGCAATTAAAAGTTGTGGTAGTAATAAAACGCGTGTTTAGATGGCTTCAATTTTCTCTTTGTAAAAAGATATTGGGACATTATTAAAGTAGATTTGATGATGGCCATTGAGTGGTTTTGGAATTCAGGTGAGATTTCTAGAGGCTGCAATTCTTCCTTTGTAACAATTGTTCCGAAAATTCAAGATCCGTTGGGTCTCGGGGATTACAGACCCATAAGCTTGATTGGTTGCTATTATAAAATAATCGCAAAGATTTTAGCTGAGATAATGAAGAAGGTGATTCATAAAGTCGTTGGGGAGGAGCAAAATGTGTTTATTCAAGGTAGACTCATTCTTGATGGGTGCTTGATCGCAAATGAAACGGTTGATTTTTTAAAAAAGACTAAAAGGAAAGCATTTTTAGTTAAAGTGGACTTTGAAAAGGCGTATGATTGTGTTAGCTGGAGTTTTATTCAACATACACTTAGGCAAATGGGGTTTAGAGATAAATGATGTAAATGGATCGACTCTTGTCAAAAATCAGCGTCCGTCTCTGTCTTAGTAAATGGGTCTCCGACAAGTAAATTTAAGATGCAGAGGGGTGTAAGACAACGTGACCTGCTTTCTCCTTTTTTGTTCCTCATCGTGGCAGAAGGTCTTAATGTCACTCTAAAGGCAGCGATTTCCAATAGTTTGTTTAGGGGTGTTTATGTGGGAAATGAGGGGGTTCCTATAACCCACTTACAATATGCGGATGACACTATGATATTCGGCGAATGGAATGTTCCAAATGCAAAGAACCTTATGAGGATTATGGAGTGTGTTCAACAAGCTACGGGGTTGAAAATAAATTCAAGCAAGTCGAAAGTATATGGAATTGGGGTGAATAACGAGGAGGTCAATTTTATTGCTAACCGTATGAGGCGTTCACCAGGCATAATGCCTTTTACTTATCTCGGAATTCCGATTGGGGTAAATATGAGGAGGATTACAAATTGGAATGGGATCATTGATAAGTTTAAGAAAAGATTGTCGAATTGGAAAGCTAGATCGATTTATTTTGGCGGGAGACTTACTTTGGTCAAGTTGGTTCTCGGTAGTATTTTTTTATACTACTTCTCGTTATTTTGGGCGCCAATGGAGGTTATAAAAAAGCTGGAGAGTTTAAGACAAAGATTTTTTTTGGGGAGGCACCGATGAAGTGAGAAAGATGGCTTGGGTGAAATGGGACAATGTTCTGAATATAGAAAAAGTTGGAGGCCTAAATATAGGTAGTCTAAAAGCGATAAATTGGGCGCTTCTTGCTAAATGGTAGTGGAGATTTCGAGTGGAATCGAATAGACCTTGGGTTAAGATAATCAAAAGTATTCACGGTGAAGATGGAGGACTCACAAAGTATCTCAGTCCAGGTAAGGGTAATGGAGGGAAGTGGATAGATATAATAAAGATCGGGAAAGATATTGAAAAGACGGGTATTAATTTTTACAAGCCGTTTGGGAAAAAAATGGGTAATGGGTATAATACATATTTTTGGTTGGATTCATGGGTAGGGGACGGGGTGATTCTTAGTGAAAAGTTTCCTAGATTACTTAGGTTGGAAGCTAATAAAAATGTTACAGTGGGGGAAATGCGTGAGTGGAGTGGACATGGAGATGGAGATAGGTTAGGACACCAAGAGGTAGAGGTGAGGGGGAACTTTTGCAATTGACGAGTTTAACTAACTTTTTTGTACCAAAAGTGTTAGTTGATGACTCCTGGAAATGGTTCCTCGATGACAAAGATGATCACTTTACTCTTAAGAGACTTAGGGAATTGATTGACAACAAGATTCTGGACTCTTCGAATGCTGCTCAAGAAACAAGGTGGAATAAAGCTATTCCAAGAAAGGTGTGTATCTTTATTTGGAGATGTCAACAGAAGAGACTTCCGGTTTGGTCATGGCTCCATCATATTGGTATAGATCTCAATTCTATTCTTTGCCCACATTGCGATAATGATATTGAAACATTGGATCATTGTTTTATTCATTGCCCTCGGGTCTTCAACAATTGGAAAAAAGTGTTTAAATGGTGGAAGTTGGGGGTTTTTGAAGTTGATACAGTTGACGACATCCTAGCTCAAAATGGTCGAAATAACTTTAGCAAGAAACAACAATTTATATGGCAAGTGGTGTGTTGGACGATGCTATATCTTGTGTGGTGTGCAAGAAACAAAAGAGCGTATGAGAATAAAGTTTCAAATCTTACGACTCTTTGTGACGAGCTACAAGTGGTTTCTTATAATTGGTTGTCGACAAGATTAAAAGGGGCAAGTGTATCGTGGCTGGATTGGTGCTCAGACCCAAGTACTGCTTGCAAAGTCTAAGTTAAGTTTGGTCAGAACAACATGTTCATCTTTTTTGTGTTTTTTTTTTTTTTTTTTTTGAAAGGTGACTTTTTCCATATATGGTTTAGAGTCGCACCTGCCAAATAGCAGGCCCTCATCCACCACATACCCAGACTATGTTGTCTGAACCGGGCCCACGCTGGCGCAGTGGGGATTTAAACGGCTTTCGCCCGGAAACCGTACCGCCTCCACACGAGATTACTCGCTGGAGAAACGGCCGGATGAAAACCGGGGCCGGCTTGGATTCGAACCTGCGCAGCTAATGGCTTACAGGTTCTCCTCTTCATTGCCTGATATCTCCGGAACATATGGTCCACAAGTGGACCACAAGTGAGGACTTCCCGGATGGTCACCCATCCGGTACTACTCCCACTTGTGGCTCGCTTAACAAGTTAAGCCCCACCCACTAGACCACAAGTCCTTTGATTCATCTTTTTTGTGTTAGCGTAGCGTTCTTGGTGTCTCATTTACATTAGTTGAGCTTTAGTTTTCTAGAGGTTTGTAGTTTATGAAGCTAGATCTCTTGTCTTGTAGATTTTAATGTGTAAGTTTAAGTTCATTGTATTTTTTATATTTATTCTTTAATAAAAATTTTCTGCCTTCCAAAAAAAAAAAAAAAAAAAAAAAAAAAACATTGAGGATGTGAATTACATTTGCAACAAAAACCCTGTGTCATTATATCTATGTAATTAATTAGCTGGAGTTAAGAGCACTTCTCAAATAGTTTTTGTTAGAATTTGGGGTTATGGTGATGATAATGTTGGATATCTTCACGAGCGGAACCCCAACAAGGGGCGCGGCTCCTTTGGCCCACACATCTTTGTCTGTGCGAAAACATATTAGCTTAACGAGTGTGCACTTTATATTTCCCTAACTTTATCCGAGCTTAATATGAAATTCTATTGGTTAAAATCACCAATATTTTTGATGAGTTAGATTAGAGCTCATAATATTTTTGTGTCTTATATGGTTAAAACAGTTATTACTCCACCTCTTAACCTAAATGTGTAACTAACTTCCTATTTTTGGATTTCTAATTTTCTATGTGAAAGTGAATGCAATAACCTAAATTTTGCTAATTTTTTATAGCCCGACAAAATGCTGTTAAACATTAAAAAAAAAAAGAAAAAAATATATATATTATAAAATATGACACGTTCCAATCCAAATCGAAGTGTATGGAAAGGGAAGGTCCACCATTGTAAGTGGTATAAGAATCATAATGTTGAAAATGAAGTTTGATGTGCCAATACTCCATCATAGTTTTTCATGCCCCAACCCACTAACTTTAACTTTTGACCCATGATCATTCTCATCATTAGAAAGTGAATAATTCAATTTGTTTCTATTTGTTTTAAGAATGGTGCCAGTCATGCTTTCGAAATCATCCATACCTCGTAAATTCACCAATAATATCATTCCACCTTATTTCACCTCATTCATACTTTTTCCATACATCCCAACCCTTTTTTAGTGGCAGTCATGCTTTTTTCATACCTCCCAATTTTTTTTCCATAAATTAAATTAAACAATTTAATTAAAACATAAATATTTCATTAATAACTAAAAGAAAATTACATAATACTTAAAAAAAACATAATTAAAAGAAAATTACATTATTCTTAAAAAAAATGAAATAACTAATCATCGAGATATGTTAAGTTTTGAGCCTCTACGTGGTCCGTAAGATTATATAGGAGTCGGTAATGCATTTGTTCGTCGATTAACTCCGGTAATACACTATCGTCATAAATTGGCGCGACTGGCGGATCCATTATATGAACCAGTGATATTGCAACTCGATCGTCTTTTAAAATCATATTGTGAAATATGATACACGTATAAACGAGTTGTCGAATCTTGTCAACCGACATTGCCCGGAGAGGACGAGCGAGAATCATCCATTAATTTTTAAGACGACCAAAAGCTCGCTCGATATCTTTTCTTGCAGACTCTTGTAGCTTCTTGAATCTCTTTTCCTTCAGTTCAACCGGATGCTTATATGCTTTAACAAACGTTGACCATGTAGGATAGATTCCATCGGTAAGATAATATTCACGTTTGTAAAACCGTCCATTTACATGAAATGAACTGTTTGCCGCCGTTCTGTTTCGCTCCGTAAGATACAATGGTGACTGATTCAAAACATTGATATCGTTGTTTGCACCTGGAGGACCAAAAAACGAATGCCAAATCCACAAATCATAAGAAGCGACGGATTCAAGCATAATAGTTGGGTATTGATAATCACCTCGCTTATATTGACCTTTCAAATGTCTAGGACAATTACGCCAAGGGAAATGTGTACAATCAATGCTACCAAGCATTCCAGGAATGTGATATTTATCTTCATGGAACTCGTATAAGCGTGCAATGTCATGGGATGTCGGCCTACGTAAGAACTCTCGACCATATAATTGAATAATCGCTTGGCAAAAATGATCAAGGCATTCTCCTATAAAAAAAAATTAATAACAATAACTTTAAAAATTATATATAACGATAACTTTATAAAAAATTAATAACAAGAACTTAAAAAAATATATATAACGATAACTTTATAAAAAATTAATAACAAGAACTTTAAAAAATATATATAACCTGACGTTCGGCGCGCCATGTTTAAATAGTCATCAAATCTATCTGGAGGTTCACCCGTTGCGAGTTGCCTAATTGCCGATGTGCATTTTTGTAATGCCGTGAAACTTTTTTTTCCCCTCGCATCTAAGCCCTCTTGAAACCATTCGAAATTCGCTTCAACATCAGCAACAACTCTTAAAAACAAGCTTTTATTCATACGAAACCGTTCACGAAAACGTTCGTCGTTAAACTTTGGACGTTCAACGAAATAATCATTTATAAGGGTTCGTAAAGCTTCTTCACGAAAACGGGTTACATACTCCCGACTTTCGGTAGAGCTTGTCGTGTCGTCAATAGCATCGTACGCGGCTAATAAGGTTTCTAGGGTTCTACCAGATGGCACTAGTTCGGACAATTCGCCGGGGGGACTCACTAACGATTCGGACGAAGAAGAAGATAAAACCATTGTAAAAATATGTAAATTGGTTATATATGTGAATTGTATTGTTTGTGTTAAAAATGTATGTGTTTTAGTTTAATATATATAGGGAATTTTTTTTTTTTTTTTTTTTTTTTTTTGGTTTGCACCGCTCCTCCAACTCCAACGTTCCAAAAATTAATTACCAACGGTAACATTTTTGCATTGAAACTTCCAAACCGTGGAGGCAAAATATGCCGTTGGAGGCTTGCCGTTGGCCTTGCCGGCGAGGTGGCGGCGGTGTTCACCGCCGGCAATGCCATGCCGATGGTGATACCGCCCACCACTGTCATTCATCTTCCAACCGTTTACATAATTGGGGTTTCCGCCATTGCAAACCAATTGACCATTATTGTATACAAGGAAATTAAAATTGGTTTGGGTATATGGGGTAGTAGGTTTGCTTGTTTTCATGCGGCCAACTTTAAACCGGATACGATCTTCACGTTTGTTTTTTCTCTGAACCATTTGATGCAGGTACGCGACACGCTCTTCACGCTTTAATTTTGTTTCTTCTGATATTACACAAGCAAATGATTCTTCCAAAGAACCATCATCTGGAATCAAAATTGTGCTTATATCAATAGGATGCTCAGAAACAAAAATTTGAAGCTCCCCAACAACTTTTACAATGTCAAACATAACATCAAGATCATAATCATTTTTAATTGCCTTCATACCCCCTAAGTTATTGTTTTGTGGCAATGCGTAATATAGGCTGTGTACCCTTATTGGTAATTCTCTCTTCAGATAGGTAAGCATATCTTGAAAATCAAATTGTGGAACAATAATTTTCATGCATGATCCATCTCGATATGTTATTGGGTTGAATATAAACTGCCCGTTGTAGTTTATATTCAATTCGAAAGTATGATTATTAGATGTTGACATTTGGTTATAGAAAGAAGGAAATATTCAGTTTGATTCAATGAAACCACAAAGTGGTATATATATAAAAACGGTAATGATAATACAACATTACAAGCTGATGACAACGAGGTAATTTTTTTGGTTGAATGTGCTTTACAATCTCCTAGTGAAATTGTAGAATTGTTTGTTTCACAAACAAAAAATTTTGAAGCAACAAAATCTTTTAGTACAACCCAGCAAGTGCCAGACTTTTATAACTTTTTTTCATCAAGAGTAGATGTACACATTGGCTCACCTAGTGATGTTCCATTTATGTATGCCGAAAAAGATGATTTTCTAAACAATGACTCTGGTTATAAACATGAGGCCAATTTCACAAAAACGGACTCATCATTTGCTTTCAATTCGAATAACGAACAAGAAGATGATTTTCTAAACAACTACTATGGTTATAAAAATGAGGCGAATTTCACAAAACCAGGGTCATCATGTGCTTTCAGTTCTTATAACGAACAAGAAGATGATTTTCTAAGTATTGACTCTGGTTATAAAAATGAGGCCAATTTCACAAAACCAGGGTCATCTTGTGCTTTAAGTTCGGATAACGAACAAGAAGATGAGCCAAGTAATACTTACTTGGATTTAAATAATCAACCGCAACCCATTCACCATAATTGGACAAATTGTTTTAAATATATCCCCCAAGTTCCTAAAACACCACTTTACAAGTCAAAACCAATTTCTACAGAGGTTTATGATAAAGAAAATAGAATAAAAGTCAACGAGCTTTTTTTAGATAGGGCTACGTTAGACATGGAATATAGGTTGAAATCTCTAGAAGATGGTTTTGAATTTGTTTCCAAAAAAAGTAATCCGAGTACGCATAGTGTTAAATGCGTTCAACATGGAAAATGTGCATGGTTTGTTAATGCAAAACGTTGAAAGAATTCAGATGTTTTTCAAATTACAAAGATGAATGATGTTCACACTTGTGATAGAACTCAAACATTTCCTAACCATCGAAATGCAAACAAAAAAGTTATTGCCCACATTATGAAAGGCAAATTACAAGATGGTAGCCGTGATTTGAAATCGAGAGATATACAAAAAGATATCTTGGCACAATATAAAACATCTATATCTTACAAACAAGCATGGAGAGGTAAGGATTATGGGTTAAAAAAGTTAAGAGGTTCACTATTAGAATCCTTTGAGATGCTACCTTATTACTGTTACAACTTAGAGAAAAAAAACCCAGGGACTGTGACATGAATCAAGACAAACAATGCAGGAGTTTTTGAAATATTATTCATTGCAATTGGTGCATTAGTAAGTCTCGTTATTTTTTTTAATTTTTTTTATTAATACATTTTTTTTAGATACATGACAACACGTTTGCTTGTAAAAATTGTTTATATTCAGTTGCGCACGTTTCGGACCCATCTTCGCCCAATACTTATAGTGGACGCGGCGCATTTGAAGGGTGTTTACAAGGGTACCAATTTCCAAGTTGTAGGGATGGACGGAAACAACCAAATTGTGCCAATTGCTTACGGTATATGCAGAGGAGAGACTGGAGATTTATGGTCGTGGTGGATGTCAGTACTTAAGGAGTGTGTAGGCGATAATCCAAATATGGTTATCATATCTGATAGGCATCCTTCGATAGCTTTATCAGTAAGGAATGAGTTTCCGTCGGCGTTTCATGGTATATGTTGTCGTCATCTAATGATGAACCTTAAACTAAAAAATAAAAAAGTTAAAGGTCTATACTGAGGCATATGCAAAGCGTATACGACAGATGAGTGGCAAAGAAAAATGAACATACTCTGTTCTGTTCAACTAGAAGCGTACCAGAAGCTAATGGAGGCTGATCTCACGTTGGTCTAGAGCGCATTGCCCACGTACTCGTTACAATTACTGTACATCTAACAGTGTCGAGTCTCTTAATTCTTGTACTGTTAGGTACAAAAACCTACCGGTCACAATGTTGACCGACACGTATCGAGATATGGTGCAGAAGTGGTATTTTAACCGTCGAAAAGCTGCAGGTATTTCTTGCTTAAAAAATTAAGTATATATTAAACGTGTGAGTTGGTGGTAAAATAATTAACGGATTTATATTCACATTTTTTTGTAGCGACAATGAAGTACGAAATCACTGATTGGGCAGCAGATAAGGTGGAAAAAAGAAAAAGAAAAAGCGTCAGATTGGTTGTATACGGAATTAACCAATTCCAGTCTCAAGTTTCTGATGGGCTATATAACCGTGAAGTGAACTTACTGACCAAACAATGTGAATGTCGGAAATGGGAGCTTTCTGGGATACCTTGTGGGCATGTTATTGCTGTTAGTAGGTTTTTGGGTCAAACAAATTGTGTACAATATGTCCAGCACTGGTTTAAAAAGGAAAAATATCAAGCAACCTACGCGGAGTCAGTTCAATTTGTTGGCAATTTTAACGAATGGGAGTATCCAAGCCATATACATCCTGTTACTCCTCCAAACATGAACAACCCTCAACCAGGTCGTCCAAAAAATACAAACTGTATACCATCACAAGGTGAGGAACCAAGTACAAGACATTGTAGCAGGTGCAATGAAGTTGGCCACACACGTGGGCGTTGCAACAAATCATTCGTCCCTGATCCGCCTGTACGCAAAGGTAAACAAAAGCAACAAGAATTTGCAATGGATGAGCAACCATATGCTCAAAACTCATACTTTTACCAAGAGTATGGTCAAAACACATACCCCACAAACAATTATGATCAAAACCAGTACACGGAAACATTCGATCATACCCAATACGCGTCTCAAAGTTACTACCACAACGGATACCCATCTTAACAATATGATCAAAACACAAATGTATGATCACAATCACACATAACCATCATTCAACATGTCTCAACAATACGATTCCCAGCAGTATGCCTCTCAACATATAGATGATCACAACACGCAACGTTCAAATAGTTGGTTTAATCACCTTGGTTTTTAAGATGGTAGAACAGTTTACGTGTTTTTAATATTTCCAACTTACTATGTAATGTAATTTAGGTATCCTGTAATAAATTCCTTCTTTTTTAATATTATTATATAAATGTTGTCGTACTTTCCTAAACCAAAATTCGCAAAATGTGTAATTACAAATCATTATCATAGTTGTGTTAAGACATGACAATGGCTACAATTCTAAAACATGTTATCACCCCACAATTCAATAGATTTCAAATGCAATACACGAAAGTAAAAACATACTAAATGAAAAATAACTAAAAATTTCGAATCAATGGTCGGGATTCATGAGCTTATTTAACACCCATTCACATCTAATGTGACAACTATATAACATGTGATTAACACTATATACAGACATGTATGTGACTACAATGTATATTTCACATGTTTTTTTGCACGAAATATGACAACTTTATGGGACATGAATGTGACAGCTCAATGACAATGTATATTTCACATGTTTTTTTGCACAAAATATGACAACTTTATGCAACGTCATGAACAGTATACGGACATGAATGTGACAACTCAATGACAATGTGTATCTCACATGTTTTTTTACACGAAATATAACAACATATAAATATAGACTTAGTTCATCATTTCATACACAACTTCACTATTATCGTCACACCCATTAACACATAATTCTCACACAGATCATACATAATTCACAAACAATTCTCTCAAAGCAATGTCTCATAACAATACTCCAAATAACGACTCAGTTTACAACACCCCACCCGAAGATGTTTTCCCAGTTTTCCCATACGACAATGAACCACAAAACAATCAACCACAAGATTTGTTTCTCGTCTTCCAATATGACAATCCACCACAGAACACTCCACCAGAGTTTCTTTTCCCACCGGTAAACAATCCACCAGCAAACAATCCACCCCACTACAATCCACCGACAAACCTTCCACGCGCATTGACTGATGAAGAACTGTTCTTGCAAGATATGCAAGAACTGTTACGTGTTGAAGCAGAGGAAGCACGTGAAGCAAGGGAGCGTGCGGCGTACCTCAAAGGGAAACAGGATCGGAAGAACAGATGAGCAGAATGGCGATGGGCTCAGGGACTTCCCCCTGTGCCATCGAGTGAGGACGATTCAAGTGCATCCTATTCGAGTCACGAGGGCTATGTGTCGGATGATTCATTTTATTGATTCGTAGTTTTATGTTTAATTATCGTAGCTTTATGTTTAATTATCGTAGGTTTATGTTTAATTATCGTATTTTATGGTTCATGTTTGCAGTAGTTTGTTGTAGTTTCTTTAATGTATGTTACATTTTAAGAATTATTATAAGTGTTTTTTCCTTAGTTAAGGTTAATGTATGTTACATTGTGATTGCTCTTACAAGCTAAAAACCCTAAAAAAAATTATAACCTAAACCATAAAATCTTACAAACAACACACTAAAAAAAATATAACCTAAACCCTAACAAAAATTAAACATATTTCATATAAATTTATAGCAGAATTATGAATAACTTTTTTTTAAATGAAATTCGCTGCAAACAACATGTGAAATACATATTTTTTTTGTTTTTAGTTAGTGTGAGTGACACGTGGCAGGTCAAATATGTATTTCGCTGCACCTTTTAGGTGAAATACATTTTTTTTTATTTAAATTGATGGCATGTGGTCCCCAATTGATGTATTTCGCTGCAACTATAAGCAGAAATACAAATATATATACATATATATATATATATATATATATATATATATATATATATATATATATATATTATGAAAGTGGGTCCAAATGGAAGAGAGAGGTGGAGTGGGCCCGTTTCTATTGTATTTCGCTGCAATGAATATGTGAGATACGTTTTTTTTTTAATTTTTTATTTTAAAAATGACGAGAAGCTGACACGTGTACATATTGTATTTCTGGTACACTTTGCAGCGATTTAGGAGGCCTTTTAGAGAATAAGAAAAAAAAACCAGCCTTAAAAAAGGCAAGCGATTACTGCACAAGCCTCTGCAGTAATTTTCGCTATGAACAATGTGAAGTGTGTTTGATTAGACCCTACTAGATGTTGTAAATTCAAATCCATCAAATAAAATTTCTGTACAAATAACTCACTCATATATAACTTGTGAGCTTTGAATAAAAAACCCGTTGTTTGTAAAAAAGCACATGAGATTTGCCTATGACTAGCTTGTTAGTTATCAGCTACAAAATGTAAAAAGAAAATCATATAAGATACGGAATGAAATAATATCTTTGAAAAAAGTAATATAAGTAAGTGACAAAAATCTCTCTTGGATCCATGGACTATTGTTTTCCCCAATCATCACTTTCTCTTTGGCATGAAATAATCATTTAAGTCGTCTTTGCGGCTGGTGACTAATTATTCAGTGCCTTTTCTAGAAATGATACCATTTAATTATCAAAGTGGTGAGGTGACTTGTGGATAAACATGGTTTTTCATTGGAGAACAAACCCTCACCATTTACCTTCAAATATATCATCAACACCATTCACTCATAGACCTTGTTTCATCCAAAATGGACAATGTTGTTTGGTCTACTTGGACACAAGATGGTGAGATTTTTGATCAACTCAACAACTGGGATCATGCTTTACTAGCTCCAAGTGTTCATCAACTAAGTGATTCTAATTATGGTGGTGGTGGTGGTGGTGGTAACAATGTTGGTGAATGGGAAGATAATAAAGGGGCTGGATCAAGTGCTTCCAAGAACCATAGTGAAGCCGAAAAGCGGCGTAGAGATAGGATTAATGCACATCTTGCTACTCTAAGGAAACTCGTCTCCAACTCGGATAAAGTTAATATTCTCTCTTTTCTTTTCTTGACAGTTTAGTTACGCCGATATTTCAGTTTAAACGCGTTTTAACGGCAAAACTATAGTTTTTGGACACAAATTTTATTTTTGTGACCTTGAAAAGACACCACTATAAATGTTTCTCATTTATGTTGCCATATGCAGATGGACAAGGCAACATTATTAGGGAAGGTCGTTGAGCGTGTAAAAGATTTAAAGTTGGAAGCAATGGAATTAGGCAAAGTGTTTACAATACCGACAGATTTTGATGAAGTGATCATTGATCATGATTCCAAAACTGTAGGCCCTTGTAACACTATTCTCATCAAGGCTTCTGTTTGTTGTGAAGATCGAGCAGAACTATTTTCGGAGATCAAGGACGCCCTAAATAGCCTCGGGTTAACCATGGTTGAAGCCGATATGACTTGTTTGGGTGGCAGGATTATTTGCAACTTCATCATTTGTTTGACGAATAATACAAGTGAGAATGAAGTTACATCAATCAAACACTCTCTCAAGATATTACTAAATAGAATTGTTTCGACGTCTTCTTGGACAATGTCATCAAACTATCGCATCAAAAGCAAGAGGCAAAGGTTTTTCTGTTCTTCTAGTTATGACACCAATGGCCGTGAATAGAGATTTCACTTCTAGCTGCATTATAAACGTTGCAAAATATAATTTGTTGTTCAGAAGGGATGTGTTAACCGGACCCTCCCTACTATGAGGGGTCCACCTACTTTAGTCAAAATGTACAAGTTTTAATGCAGACAGTACAGACGGCGGCAGCACAGTCTTCCACAAACCCTCCCTATAGGGGGGTCCGGTTAACTCATGCCGTTCAGAATTGCAACGGTAATCACAAATAACGTACTCTATTTGCTTTCAAATTTTTAGGTGTTGATTTTAAGCTAGTGTTATAAGTTTATTATTTTATGTCTTCTTTGTTTCTCCAATTATTTTGTTATGGGTGAGACAGTTTTTTGTGACGGGTGACTATTGTACGCGACAGTCAATATGTATGCATATCATTTGTATAGTGTAGTAATTAATTATTTGATGTTATACTTTAGATCAAATGAGGTGAGTTATTTAATAAACTAAGGGTGTGTTTTTTTTTTCCTCTTAGCTAAGGGATAGGGACCACATGGGTCTACACAATCATTTAATAATATATTTTTTTTGTGTGAAACCCACAACTTTCCACTAATCCCTCTATATCCACAAGCCATAAAAATATATCCCTCTCCCCATATAGATGCATTAACAGACATGGGCCCACGTAGGACCTACATGATCCCTTAGCTAAGAAAAAAAAAAAAGAAACACCCCCTAAGTTTTTGTTACAAACTTATGGACAAATCCTCACCATCCATCTAGTTTGATTTAATGGTGGAGATTAACCTAAGATTTAATAAGACAACCTAAGTCCATGTTTTTTTTTTGTCCTTTTTGTCTATCTTATTTATTCATTTCTTTTTCCTTTTTTCTTTTCTTTTTTTTTTTTTTACTTCACGTTTTTTTTCCTTTAATTCAAGTTTTTTTTTTCTTTTTTTTTTTACGTTTTTTTCGTTTTTCATAAATATTTGTCGTTTTTTACGTTTTCGTTAGTTTTCTTACGTTTTCGTCCGTTTTCATACATTTTCGTCCGTTTTCATACGTTTTCGTTTGTTTTCTTACGATTTCGCTCGTTTTCATACGTTTTCGTCTGTTTTCTTACGTTTTGACCCGTTTTCATACGTTTCGTCCATTTTAATACGTTTTCGTCCGTTTTTATACGTTTTCGTCCGTTTTTTTACGTTTTCGTCTGTTTTCAAACGTTTTCGTCCGTTTTATACATTTTCGTACGTTTGTATACGTTTTCATTCGTTTTCGTCTTTTTTTATACATTTTTTACCGTTTTTATATGTTTTCGTCCGTTTTCATACATTTTCGTATGTTTTCAGGCCTTTTTATCCGTTTTCATACGTTTTCGTCCGTTTTTTTTACGTTTTTGACTGTTTTCAGACGTTTTCAACTACTTTTATACGTTTTCGTCTATTTTTATACGTCTTCCTTCGTTTTTTGTCCGTTTTCATCCGTTTTATACGATTTTGTCCGTTTTTATATGTTTACATCATTTTTATACGTTTTTGTTCGTTTACATACGTTTTCATCTGTTTTCGTCCGTTTTCGGATGTTTTTGTCCGTTTTCAAATGTTTTCGTCCATTTTTATACATCACTGTCTGTTTTCAAACATTTCCGTCCGTTTTCGAACGTATTCGTCCATTTTCTTACATTTTCATCTATTTTCATATGTTTTCGTCCATTTCTAAATATTTTCGGCCATTTTTAGATGTTTTCATACATTTCTGAATATCGAAAGTATTATTCTTTGATGCTCAGAATATCACAAGTGATTTTCAACTAATGTTTTGTAACATGAAAATCACTTGTGATATTCAGAAAATCACAAGTGATTTTCAACTAATGTATTGTAACATGAAATCACTTGTGATATTCAGAAAATCACAACTGATATTCTAAATATCATAAGTGATATTCTAAATATCACAAGTGATTTTCAACTAATGGTTTATAACATAAAAATCACAAGTGATATTCTAAATATTACAAGTGATTTTCAACTAATGTTTTGTAACATGAACATCACTTGTAATTTTCTAAATATCATTTGTGATATTCTGAATATCACTTATGATTTTAATGTTACAATGCATTAATTGAATATCACTTGTGATATTTAGAATATCACAAGTGATATTCTGAATATTACAAGTGATATTCTGAATATCACAAGTAATTTTCAACTAATGTTTTGTAACATGAAAATCACAAGTGATATTCAGAAAATTACAAGTGATATTAAGAATATTATAAGTGATTTTCACGTTTTTTTCACTTTCATAAGTTTTCGTTCATTTTCATACGTTTTTTAATATCACAATTGATATTCAGAATATCACTTGTGATTTTCTGAATATCACTAATAATATTCTGAATATCACTTGTGATTTTCTGAATATCTATCACTTGTGAATATCACAAGTGATATTCTGAATATCACAAGTGATATTCTGAATATCACAGAATATCTCTTGTGATATTCTGAAACGTATGAAAACGTCTGAGAATGGCCAAAAACATAGAATATCAATTGTGGTACTCAATATATCACTTATGATATTCAGAAAATCACAAAATATGACATGTGATATTCAGATAATCACTTGTGATATTCCGAATTTCACTTGTGATATTTAGTATATCGCTGGGGTGATATTCCTGAATATCACAAAATATCACTTGTGATATTCCGAAACGTATGAAAACGTCTGAGAATGGCCAAAGATATTGAAAAACGGACAAAAACAAATGAAAACGACGAGAATATAAGAAAACGGAAGAAAATATATGAAAGCATAAAAACACGTATGAAAAAGGAAGAAAACATATGAAAAATAGGACGAAAACGAAAGAAAATGAACGAAAACGCAAGAAAACGGATGAAAACGCAAGAAAACAGATGAATAAGTATGAAACGGACAAAAACACATGAAAGCGTAAAAACACGTCTAAAAACAGATGAAAACGTATGAAAAAATGGACGAAAACGTATAAAAACGAATGAAAATGGACGAAAACGTGTATAAACGTATGAAAACGGACGAAAACGAATAAAACGTCTGAAAAAGGACGAAAACGTATATAAACATATGAAAACGGACGAAAACGTAAGAAAGTGAAAAAAACTTGAATTAAAATAAAAAACTTTAATTTAAAAAAAATACACGTGAATTAAAAAAACATGATTTTTTTTAAAAAAAAAGGAAAAAGAAAAAAAATGAATTAAAAAAAATGTTTATTAAAAAAAAGAAGAAAAAACAACTTGAATAATCGAAAAGGAGGGAAAAAAATTGACTAGAAAACAAAAAAGACAAAAAAAAAGAAGACAAAAAAAGGCACCATGAAGGGCTAAAAAACACAAAAAAAAAATAAAGAAAAAAGAAGTGAATAAAAAGAAAAAGACAAGAAAAAAACATTGACTTATATTTCTATATTAAATCTTAGGTTAATCTCTACCATTAGATCAAACTAGATAGATGGTGAGGATTTGTATCTCAAAAACTTAGTTCACAAATGAACTTTTCTCTAGATCAAATAATGGTCTAACCGTCTAACTGATTTTTTTTTTTTTTTAAAAAGGAAAAAGAAAAAAAATGAATTAAAAAAAATGTTTATTAAAAAAAAGAAAAAAAAAACAACTTGAATAATAGAAAAGGAGGGAAAAAAATTGACTAGAAAACAAAAAAGACAAAAAAAGGCACCATGAAGGGCTAAAAAACACAAAAAAAAATAAAGAAAAAAGAAGTGAATAAAAAGAAAAAGACAAGAAAAAAACATTGACTTATGTTTCTATATTAAATCTTAGGTTAATCTCTACCATTAAATCAAACTAGATAGATGGTGAAGATTTGTACCTCAAAAACTTAGTTCACAAATGAACTTTTCTCTAGATCAAATAATGGTCTAACCGTCTAACTTAACTATATATAGCACTACTTTGTGATCTAACAGAAAACGACATATATAGAATTTCAAGTAATGTACGACAGTAACACATCGTTATTTATTTATTTATTATTTATTTTAAAATAACACATCGTTATTAGCTACATTATTTTGTGAACACAAAACACTGCAATAATGTTGACTTTATTGTTACTGCACAGAAATTAATTAAGTCTATGGTGTTAGTCGACATATTTGTCTATTGAGCTAAAACCCGTTTCTAAAATTATCCATTTAGCCTATATAAGTTACCCGTTTGCTTGGAACCAACCCGGATTATAGTTTTTTGCGTACATTTGGGTGTTTATGTTACCCGCATCTACATACCAATCACAAACATGAACCAGGTGCTAAACCATCCATACTTTTGGATCATGCATCAAACCATCGTGAGTATCGTTGTCTTGACTTAAATACAAATAAAATTATCATCTCAATACACGTTACTTTTGACGAAATTGTTTTCCCTTTTGGCTCTATGACAACCACCTCGCCTCCCTCGTATAGTTTTTTGGATGAATCGGTTAATATTATTACTAATGCTATATGTCACTCCCTTATTACACCTGTTCAATACAATCAATCAAATATAACACCTAGTTCTTCAACTAGTTCTCCAACTAGCTATTCATCTACCACAACCGTGACCCAACAAAATAGTTCACCAACGGCCCGACATTCCGGCCCTCCTCCAACAACGGTCTAACTTGAAACCACTGCCTAACCTCCAAACCCAAACCCTATCTCTACTCACGCATGGTCATACACTTTCGTGTCGGGTCTAATCGCCCTCCTGAGCGTCCTAATCTTCACGTGTCTACCATTTCTCCCTTACCCAAATAATATATTAAAGCCTTTAATGATTTTAATTGGCAAAATGCTATGTGTGATAAATATAATGCGCTTATTAAAAATAATACTTGGACACGTGTACCCCGACCAAAGGACGCAAACATAGTTCGTTTCATGTGTAACAATTCGCAATTTCAGGTTAATTACTATTCCCGGAAAATTCACTATTCACTTTTACTATTCATTTTTCCCGAAACTTTCCCGAAAGTTGATTTTTATTTGATTTTATCGAGTGATAAATCATTTCCATGGCAAATTAAAAGTTTGACATTCATAAGCTCATTTTCGTGAAAGTTATTAAGGAATTACACGGAATTACACGTTTTAGGATAAAACGTCAATCAGAAATTCTACGCACAACGAAATTCAACCCCGTCAGGTGACCCCACATCAGAAAAATGTTTGACACACTCATGATTTATTTGAGAATTAATCGTGACTGAGAAAAACATGACCAAAGACTTCCCAGCAGGTCACCCAAGCCTGTACTAATCTCACATGAGCACGCTTAACCGTATGGGCGATTAACCGTTAGACCACAAAACGCGTTTCTAAGAAGAATTGAGTTTTCAACTTATTAGAAAAAAAGTCAACATATTTTTCCCTCCTCCATTGACCAAAAATCATCCCTTGATGTTATAAGTCATTCCTTGATTTTTAGGCTTACGGTTTGATGTCTAAAAGACATTTAATACCAACCGACACTAGACTGAGCCCAGTCTAGACATTATAAGTCATTTTAAATCATTTTTATCACATTAGAAAAGTAACATTTTACTTCTCTCAATTTTACGCAATATTCGTACGTTTTACGTATTACGCGTTTTAGACCCGTGTTTCCAGTTTTTAGCAGGGTTTTACCACCCAAATGGAACCTACCACTCATTTTATATTTTATTATGGGACATATGGACATGTCTAACAATACTTTAAAGTTCCATAATTTTACGACACCCGGTTTTACGTTTTGAGGCCTAATCATTTACGGTTGTCATTTCCCGGAGTCAAAACTCTTCCTAATACTTAGGATAATACCAAGCAAAGTCCACACCTTGTCCCCCAAGCTTAGGAACTGACCTAGGGGGGGGATTTCAGCCTTGTGTGTCTTGATCTCATGCTAGGAGCCTTAAGATGTGAACATGTGTTCAACTTGGCCTCCAAGTGTTGACTAGTCAACAATGTAACCTCCTCATTTGCATATAAATGCCTCTCCTTCCCCTCCTTGGCCATTCCAACGACCCACATACATAAAAACACACTATCATCTCATCCTTAGCTCATTTACTTCAAGTTCCATCCAAGAAATCAAGTGCTATATCCATACATAAACCCTAGTTTAGTTTTGATTCATCAAAACTACTTCAAATCCTTAGAAACTTTGGTGATTTCTCTTGAGTTTGAATCCACTCAAGTCACCTCAATTTTCATCATCTCTCTTTCAAGATTACAAGAGTAGAAAGATTGCATGAAGTGAAGTGGGTTGAAGCAAGTCTATCAAAGTCCTATCCTTACATGTTAACTTTCCTTTCTTTGTTGAAAGCCAAAAGTTGTAAGCCAAACCCTAACATGATTCTTGTTAAATAATCATATTCATGTTATTTACATATTATTTGTGCTATATTATGTCTTGTAGTTATGTCCATGATGTATAAAAGTGAGCAAAACAAGTTATTGTTATTGATTGTTACAACAAGTTACTAAAACAAGTAAACTAGTGACTTTCTTGGTAAGACCTGATCAAAATGGTAAAAATATGATGTTGGATCATTACATATTACAGTAGAGGACTTAACAAGGAAACCATAGCAATTTGAACCACCCAAAACGAGTATACGAGTAAAAAGTTACGCCCATTTGAAGTTACCAAAACTTTTCGGCAAACTGCCAAATACCATTCTGATCAAATTTGGGTTTTGAAAGTCCCACTTCTGGTCCGATTCATCAAAAAGTTAAAACACGAAAGTTGTCCGGAACGACGTTTTCGTTCAGGAACAAAGAAGCTCGAGCCCTGAAAACGCTTTCCGAGTGATAAATTTCTTCAAATTCAAAACAGCCCATTTTTAGACAAAGTCATTACATCTAGGTTATGGTTTATGAAGACCAAAGGGGTCTTATGACCTAGAATCAAGACCACAACCATGGCTAGAGCCAAGGTTGAGTCTCATGACCTTGGAACAAGGACCAAAGGTCATGGCTAGGCCATGACGAAACGACCATACAAGCTTATTTAGGCGAAAACATGAAACAAGGAATTAGCGAGAACTTGAACAAGCAATTTGGATCTACTTCACTTAAAAGGGAACCATGAGATATTACCAAGAGAAAATGGTCATACAAAACTTATGAAACATACCCTAATAACAATCTTCATGTACTAATAAACTTTCCTAAGTTTATTCAAATATCGGACAAGTAACTTTTCGGATCAAAACTTATATCTATATACTTTATCAACTACTACAATAGTAGGGAGCCTCATGTGAGGAGTTCATTATGTAAGCCGTCGAGTTGAGTTGTGAATTTACGAGTTAAAGTGTCCTGGCTCCTCGAACGCTTACTAACATGACTTCTGAATTATGTCGGCCCGAACGGTAGTAAACGATATACAAAACATACATGTTTCATGAATCTTTTCTTTCAAGGACTTACAATATACATCATACCACATCATGGACTATAATGCAAGATATATATATAGGCACTACTTCATATTCATTACTCCGATCCTAAGTCACAACATTCTATTATAGGTTGCTCGTAGAAACCTTCGCGATTCGACCGTTACATTCATTACTTGCTATCTTACTTAAGGTGAGTTCATAGCCCCACTTTCCATTACTTAATTGTTTTACAAACCCTTGGGGGAAATACATGCTATTTTTAACCGAGCACAATGTTTTAAATTGTATGCTTGCCTGATTGTTTTATTATCACTAAGTACCAGCCTTGCTAAACCGATATCCTTGATTATGAACCATTTAATCACTAGCAATAGTGAGCGCGAATATTAATAATAGGCCTATTGGGATTGACGAATCCCATTTGTTTTGACTAAGTGCAAACAAATGCATTAATATTTGAGATTTAGGTATGTTAGCAAAGTACCTACCGGGATAAATCTGCCGATCGATATTGGTACACGTTAACGTTATGATGTCATAAGCTTAGTGTATAATACATGTTCCGGGCGTATAATAACGTAGCTTACCTGTTTTGTTTTCCAAACATTGGTGTGAGCCTATAACTCACACTACCAACATATTGTGTTCAATCGATTTAACAAACTCTATGAATATCACTCAACCTTTGTGTTGACCTCTCAAGCATGTATTTCAGGTTCATGACGATCAAGGATGGAACGGAAGGGCACGGATACTCAAGAGGGCTATAAATTTTATTATCATTCAAAACTCATTTATTATACATTGTAAACATGGAACCAATTGGGACCTCATTTTGTAATCTCTGATATTTATATAATTTGAATGATAAACCTTTTCAAAACGACTCAATTGGAGTTCGTTTTCTATCATTGTGACTATTGTGCCGTCGAGTAACACCCAGTTTGAATTCCGCTGCATCCATGAATTGGGGGTGTTACAGATTGGTACCAGAGCCATGGTTATAGAGAAACGGGTCTAATTGAGACCTAAACTATAACCACACATACAAGCAAAAACATTTTATAGCCTTCCGCTCTCCGTGTCTTCCATCCTCCAGACGATTATGGATTTAGTAAGCATGTTATGATACACAAACATGTTAGTATATTCATATATACCCATTTTGAGCATTTCCCCGAAGACATTTTTATGCTACACAAACATAATTGCATATTGATATATGTACCCTAAACATAATTGAGCATTTTCCCGTAAGCATTTTATGCTACATGAACACATATAAGTATATTGATATATACACACTAAGCATTTTATGCTACATGAACACATATAAGTATATTGATATATACACACTAGGCATTTTATGCTACATGAACATATTAGTATATTGATATATAAACTCGGTTTATTTTCAATCATTTATCTAAACAATGGACTAAACATATCTGTGTATGCCTATTCTAAGGCATTTCGGCACAGCCACACTCTCCCAATCATGTTCCTACTCCAACATTATATGTCCAAGACATTGTAACTGATTACAATGGTCTCATTCACTTTTCAAGACATTGTGAGATACAATGGTCTCATTCATTTTCCAAGACATTGTGAGATACAATGGTCTCATTCATTTTCCAAGACATTGTGAGATACAATGGTCTCATTCACTTTTCAAGACATTGTGAGATACAATGGTCTCATTCATTTTTCAAGACATTGTGAGATACAATGGTCTCATTCATTTTTCAAGACATTGTGAGATACAATGGTCTCATTCATTTTCCAAGACATTGTATGATACAATGGTCTTAATCATTTCTCAAATGTTTTGAGTCACACAATGACCTAACCTACTTCCCAGACATTGTGAATTGCACAATGGTCTAACCTACTTCCGAGACATTGTGTTTTGTGCAAATGGTCTCTAGAATTAGTCCATCACATCATCAATATCATTTCTTATGATATCAAAAACCCGTCACAATCTATCGATTTCAAAACAAGAAATATGAGATTTCTAAAGGACAAACTAATCCATCATCGACAAAAGCTGAACTTTCTCTACATTCATCAAAGTTTTCTTATGAAACCTTAATTATTAAAAGTTCGTGATCCTGGCCAAGTATGTTCTATTTTAGAAATACTTAAAACTTCTTTTCCATACGTATCTACCCTTACTACCTTCTATGCAATGGAATATGAAAACATACGTTACAAGTCTTGTATGGACGGGACTTGCAACTTAAGGGTTTGACATCGCCTTTGTTTAGTGGACAGTTTCCCGAAAGCAACGGACATATCAAAAGTATACCTAGTTTAGGTATTTGAAAATTTTATCGAACCTTGGCTAAATATGGACTAGTCACCTATATTTAACCTAGGGACAGTGGAATATAGTCTGACTAACTATATTCGACTTAGAATTTTCAAATACTGAGAGTAGTTGTACTAGGGTTATGTTTAGGTTGATTTCCTACATGAACTTGATAAACCACCAGAATACATTAAGACAATCTAGAGACACGATAATGTCTTACCACTCAGCGAAATCTTAACACCTTATTTGTGTTACCTAATTTCATTCTTGAAATTTTTCATTTATGAGATAATCCGAACTACTATCTTGGGATAGTTATCAATTATTCTCTTCATCCTGTAGAAGTACCATCCTGTTTAGGATACCATTCCATCATAAACTTTTAAAATCTCTTAAGATTTTTAAAGCAAACTCAACATCTATACCTAAGAGTATTAATGTTAAGCATACACTACACACTTTTATTCATCAACATATCATAACATTATCTTCACAACCGTTGGAACCACAAGCTCATTTACAGATTTTGATGCACTTTTAAAGCTCAAATCATCCTTAGTTACACCACAAGTACCCTCATCAGCTTTACAAGTTTGAATATTCATCTTGTACTTTTGGAACACCAGTATCATCTCATAATACACTACCTTGTAACTCACCGGCTAAGTATGAATGTTGTGTCGGGAATTCTTGAGTAGGATGATTTATAATGTCCTTATTTGAATGGATTGGGATGCCTTTTCATTTAAATAAAGAAATTATAAATCATCGAACCATACGTTTATATTCCTTTAGTTACATTGTTTGGGATGCCTCTCTATGTAAATAAAGAATTATAAACAAGTGGGCTTAATTATATCCGAAATAACATAAGTATGAAGTCAATAAACACTAGATACAACAACAGATTACCTACTAGGCTATGATTGCAACAACTATCCCAATTTCCATTAGTACGAGATTTACTTTTGGTTTTCATAATGATAGTGCAATAACAAACAAACTCATTACGGGGCCATGTAACCATACGCATGCGCAGTCGTACCAAACTCATTGCGAAGCCATGTAGCCATATGCATGGGCAGCCGTACAATTCAAACAGGACTTGGTCCAACCACATGTTCAACGCTTATTCCATGATTCGATTCTTATATCAATTGTTATTGATACTTGACAACTATATCAAGTTCTATTTGATATTCAACTACTATATTAATTCCTATTAATATCTGACTGCTATATCAATTTCCTTTGATATTCGACTATTACCATACCTTTCCTACATAAAAGGAAGCCTCATCCTACACCATACACCGAAATGACAAATCAAATTACATCACTGGTAATTCCAGACTCTAGTCCTCATAAGTAACCACACCTTTTCATCGACATCACTCCAACATATGACACACAAAGAACTTCGGGACGAAGTTCCCCGTAAGGGGTAGAGACTGTAACAATTCGCAATTTCAGGTTAATTACTATTCCCGGAAAATTCACTATTCACTTTTACTATTCATTTTTACTATTCATTTTTCCAGAAACTTTCCCGAAAGTTGATTTTTATTTGATTTTATCGAGTGATAAATCATTTCCATGGCAAATTAAAAGTTTGACATTCATAAGCTCATTTTCGTGAAAGTTATTAAGGAATTACACGGAATTACACGTTTTAGGGTAAAACGTCAATCAGAAATTCTACGCACAACGAAATTCAACCCCGTCAGGTGACCCCACATCAGAAAAATGTTTGACACACTCATGATTTATTTGAGAATTAATCGTGACTGAGAAAAACATGACCAAAGACTTCCCAGCAGGTCACCCAAGCCTGTACTAATCTCACATGAGCACGCTTAACCGTATGGGCGATTAACCGTTAGACCACAAAACGCGTTTCTAAGAAGAATTGAGTTTTCAACTTATTAGAAAAAAAGTCAACATATTTTTCCCTCCTCCATTGACCAAAAATCATCCCTTGATGTTATAAGTCATTCCTTGATTTTTAGGCTTACGGTTTGATGTCTAAAAGACATTTAATACCAACCGACACTAGACTGAGCCCAGTCTAGACATTATAAGTCATTTTAAATCATTTTTATCACATTAGAAAAGTAACATTTTACTTCTCTCAATTTTACGCAATATTCGTACGTTTTACGTATTACGCGTTTTAGACCCGTGTTTCCAGTTTTTAGCAGGGTTTTACCACCCAAATGGAACCTACCACTCATTTTATATTTTATTATGGGACATATGGACATGTCTAACAATACTTTAAAGTTCCATAATTTTACGACACCCGGTTTTACGTTTTGAGGCCTAATCATTTACGGTTGTCATTTCCCGGAGTCAAAACTCTTCCTAATACTTAGGATAATACCAAGCAAAGTCCACACCTTGTCCCCCAAGCTTAGGAACTGACCTAGGGGGGGGATTTCAGCCTTGTGTGTCTTGATCTCATGCTAGGAGCCTTAAGATGTGAACATGTGTTCAACTTGGCCTCCAAGTGTTGACTAGTCAACAATGTAACCTCCTCATTTGCATATAAATGCCTCTCCTTCCCCTCCTTGGCCATTCCAACGACCCACATACATAAAAACACACTATCATCTCATCCTTAGCTCATTTACTTCAAGTTCCATCCAAGAAATCAAGTGCTATATCCATACATAAACCCTAGTTTAGTTTTGATTCATCAAAACTACTTCAAATCCTTAGAAACTTTGGTGATTTCTCTTGAGTTTGAATCCACTCAAGTCACCTCAATTTTCATCATCTCTCTTTCAAGATTACAAGAGTAGAAAGATTGCATGAAGTGAAGTGGGTTGAAGCAAGTCTATCAAAGTCCTATCCTTACATGTTAACTTTCCTTTCTTTGTTGAAAGCCAAAAGTTGTAAGCCAAACCCTAACATGATTCTTGTTAAATAATCATATTCATGTTATTTACATATTATTTGTGCTATATTATGTCTTGTAGTTATGTCCATGATGTATAAAAGTGAGCAAAACAAGTTATTGTTATTGATTGTTACAACAAGTTACTAAAACAAGTAAACTAGTGACTTTCTTGGTAAGACCTGATCAAAATGGTAAAAATATGATGTTGGATCATTACATATTACAGTAGAGGACTTAACAAGGAAACCATAGCAATTTGAACCACCCAAAACGAGTATACGAGTCAAAAGTTACGCCCATTTGAAGTTACCAAAACTTTTCGGCAAACTGCCAAATACCATTCTGATCAAATTTGGGTTTTGAAAGTCCCACTTCTGGTCCGATTCATCAAAAAGTTAAAACACGAAAGTTGTCCGGAACGACGTTTTCGTTCAGGAACAAAGAAGCTCGAGCCCTGAAAACGCTTTCCGAGTGATAAATTTCTTCAAATTCAAAACAGCCCATTTTTAGACAAAGTCATTACATCTAGGTTATGGTTTATGAAGACCAAAGGGGTCTTATGACCTAGAATCAAGACCACAACCATGGCTAGAGCCAAGGTTGAGTCTCATGACCTTGGAACAAGGACCAAAGGTCATGGCTAGGCCATGACGAAACGACCATACAAGCTTATTTAGGCGAAAACATGAAACAAGGAATTAGCGAGAACTTGAACAAGCAATTTGGATCTACTTCACTTAAAAGGGAACCATGAGATATTACCAAGAGAAAATGGTCATACAAAACTTATGAAACATACCCTAATAACAATCTTCATGTACTAATAAACTTTCCTAAGTTTATTCAAATATCGGACAAGTAACTTTTCGGATCAAAACTTATATCTATATACTTTATCAACTACTACAATAGTAGGGAGCCTCATGTGAGGAGTTCATTATGTAAGCCGTCGAGTTGAGTTGTGAATTTACGAGTTAAAGTGTCCTGGCTCCTCGAACGCTTACTAACATGACTTCTGAATTATGTCGGCCCGAACGGTAGTAAACGATATACAAAACATACATGTTTCATGAATCTTTTCTTTCAAGGACTTACAATATACATCATACCACATCATGGACTATAATGCAAGATATATATATAGGCACTACTTCATATTCATTACTCCGATCCTAAGTCACAACATTCTATTATAGGTTGCTCGTAGAAACCTTCGCGATTCGACCGTTACATTCATTACTTGCTATCTTACTTAAGGTGAGTTCATAGCCCCACTTTCCATTACTTAATTGTTTTACAAACCCTTGGGGGAAATACATGCTATTTTTAACCGAGCACAATGTTTTAAATTGTATGCTTGCCTGATTGTTTTATTATCACTAAGTACCAGCCTTGCTAAACCGATATCCTTGATTATGAACCATTTAATCACTAGCAATAGTGAGCGCGAATATTAATAATAGGCCTATTGGGATTGACGAATCCCATTTGTTTTGACTAAGTGCAAACAAATGCATTAATATTTGAGATTTAGGTATGTTAGCAAAGTACCTACCGGGATAAATCTGCCGATCGATATTGGTACACGTTAACGTTATGGTGTCATAAGCTTAGTGTATAATACATGTTCCGGGCGTATAATAACGTAGCCTACCTGTTTTGTTTTCCAAACATTGGTGTGAGCCTATAACTCACACTACCAACATATT
This sequence comes from Artemisia argyi, assembly GCA_030686995.1. Taxonomy (NCBI): domain Eukaryota; kingdom Viridiplantae; phylum Streptophyta; class Magnoliopsida; order Asterales; family Asteraceae; genus Artemisia; species Artemisia argyi. Next base: position 137,534,711 of record CM060695.1, on the reverse strand, counting down.
GTGTTCAATCGATTTAACAAACTCTATGAATATCACTCAACCTTTGTGTTGACCTCTCAAGCATGTATTTCAGGTTCATGACGATCAAGGATGGAACGGAAGGGCACGGATACTCAAGAGGGCTATAAATTTTATTATCATTCAAAACTCATTTATTATACATTGTAAACATGGAACCAATTGGGACCTCATTTTGTAATCTCTGATATTTATATAATTTGAATGATAAACCTTTTCAAAACGACTCAATTGGAGTTCGTTTTCTATCATTGTGACTATTGTGCCGTCGAGTAACACCCAGTTTGAATTCCGCTGCATCCATGAATTGGGGGTGTTACATCATGTGGTTGTTTACGCATAAACATTTACCAGATGACACACTTAGTCGCTACAAGTCACACCTTGTGGCAAGTAACAACACAGTTATCTAGCAGTGATGTTGATGAGACCTTTAGTCAGGTTGTTAAACCAGCTACCATTCGGGCAGTAGTTAGTCTTGCTAATTCTCGACATTGTCCTGTTTATCAGAGATGGTTTACATGCATCAGCCTCCTGGATTTCAAGATTATGCACATCCTAACTATGTTTGTTTATTGCAGCGTTCTCTTTATGGTCTTAAGCAGGCCCCTCAGGCCTAGTTTCAGCGATTTGCGACATATATTACACGTGTTGGGTTTACTAATAGTTGTTGTGACTCCTCTTTATTTATTTATAGATATGGGAATAACACTACTTATTTACTATTATATGTTGATGATACTGTTCTGACTACTTCCTTTGAGGTCTTGTTACAACAAATTATTGCTTCATTGCATCAGGAGTTCTCTATGCCAGATCTTGGTTCGCTAAGTTATTTTCTACGCATTTCAATTGTGCGTAATTCCTCAGGGATGTTCTTATCTAAGCGTAAGTATGCCGCTGAGATTCTTGATAGGGATCATCTGGTTAATTGCAACCACAATCGGACACCTATTGATATTGAGTCCGAACTTGGAGCTGATGGTGATATGGTATCTGATCCGACGTTATACCATGGTTTTAAAGGTGCTCTTCGGTATCTTACCTTTACTCACCCAAATATTTCATATGTAGTGCAACAGGTTTGTCTTTATATGCATGATCTACGGGAGCCTCAATTTTTTTCTCTTAAGCGTATTTTGCGTTATGTTCGTGACACTTTAGATCATGGGTTACAGTTATATTCGCATTCTACTACATCTTTAGTTATTTACTCAGGTTATTGTGTTCTTTTTGGCAACAAGTTACTCTCTTGGTTATCTAAGCGTCAATTGATGCTCTCTCGATCCGGTGCCAAGGCAGAGTATTGTGGTGTTGCTAATGTTGTTGCTGAGACTTGTTGGTATCGGAATCTATTACGTGAGTTGTATACTCCGTTATCTTCCTACACTTGTTTATTAGGATAATGTTAGTGCTGTTTATTTGTCATCTAATCCGGTTCAACATCAACGTAAGAAGCATATAGAGATAGACATTCATTTTGTTCGTGATTTTATTGTTGTTGGTCAGGTTCGAGTTCTTCAGGTTCCATCTCATTATCAGTATGCGGATATCTTCACCAAGGGTTTGCCATCAGCTTTGTTTGAAGAGTTTCGTACCAGCTTGAGTGTTCGGTGTCCTCCCTCTCAAACTGCGGGAGAATATTAGTCTACATATTTGTCTATTGGGCTCAAGCCCACTTCTAGAATTATCCTTGGAACCTATATAATGGACCGTACTGTGTTTGATAATGCAAGGAAGTTATTCCCTCTTTCATCTGGATATATTTTTCTTTAGATTTTCGCACCTTTTGAATTAGGATAAGGATCCTCTAACGATTACCCTTTTATGTTGGTCATGTTGAACCAATCAACAATAAGAAAATGATAAAATGGGACCACAACTAATTGAAACAAGAGACTCATTATTTTACTTTGTCTAACAATATTACTAATATGATAAAACATGAGACAATTAAACTTTAGAGGATTTATATCCTTTGAATTATGATATAACATTCCATAATCAGCATATGATCATCTATAAACACTTTACCAAAGGGCTTCTTTAGCTAAGTTGGTACCCATCTCCTAATAACTCACGGGTCCACTTGAGAGAATTTGTGATAAAAGGTCATTGGTTCGAGTCTCGGCTTATAATCACTTCAGTTGGTCTCTCACTGGGTCAAGATGGTCGCCGAAGCTATTACTTGTGTGGTGAATAATGACTAGTGCCAAAAAGCACCCGAAATCAAGGTATTTCCGTTAATTCACATACTTTTTAGATCCGTAATCACTTTAATTTCCATGAAATACTAGCTATATGCGTAAAAACTATTTCTTTAAACATAAACGTGTGTCAAAAACTTTGTCAATTTCATCTTTTATAAAGCTATTCAAACGTGTGGACACATAATATAGTATATATCCATTGTGAAATGAGACTATAATATATCATGTATTAGTAAAAATAATTATTAACTGATGCCGTTATTATATTTGGCAAAACAAATTAAATTATAGGCGTCCATTCCATGCTTGAGCAGTTTACGGTTCATGCCAATAACTTGCTATCTCACAAAACGGTTAAATCCCTCTACCGTTTCAACTTCACTTCTATTAAATAACTCATCAGTTGTTTAATGCATCCAGTTATCAACATGATGGTTACAAACGACACAAATGATAGAAATGAGGATGGTGGCTGCAGGAAAATCAAAGGTTCTTGGAGCCAACAAGAGGATGCCAAGCTTCTAAAGCTCATGGAACAACATGGGCCCCGGAACTGGTCACTTATCAGTTCCGGGGTTCCAGGCCGTTCTGGCAAGTCATGTAGATTAAGATGGTGTAACCAGCTTAGTCCGGTTGTGGAACACAGCCGATTTACTCCCGAAGAGGATGTGGTGATCATTCGGGCCCATGAGGCTCCCGTATGATAACGCGATAAAGAATCGCTGGAATTCGACCCTAAGGCATTTGGGTGGGTCAAAGTCAGTTAGTACAAAACGTTCGTTCGCTGATGTGTCTACTGACTCGGCCCAAAGGGACTCAGGGTCGAAAAGGCATAGTAGAGTTAGGACAGTGGGCTGTAATGGGCCTGAGACGTTGTTGAGTCTTATGCCGCCCGGAGATATCAAAGAAGTTGAAGAAGTGAAGGAGAACAAGGTGGAAATGGTGGCGGAAGATGACGTGGAAGACAAGTGGATTGCGGGTGTGGATGACACGTGTCTTATGTCGATTATGAAGCAGAGGAGGTTCAGACATATATCAGCAGTTTATGGGCTAAAGAGAATCTCGGGTTTGCTTTTAAGCCCACTGCCTGTAAACGCAAATAGCAAAAAGTTCTCAATTTAGCATTTTGCAAATGTTTTTTTCCCTTTAGAAAATATCTAGGCTAATGGTCTAAAAATGTATCTCACTTAACATTTTTATTATTTTAACCATTTAATTTTTAATTTTCCTATTAAATTTAAAAGGTTCTTTAGGTAGTATTTGATAACAACTTAAAGCGTCTTAATTGAAAAATAGGTAAGTTAAATAAGTCACCAAATGGATGTTTGTTTAACACTTAAAACTAACATATAACCTCCTAGAAAAAGCCAGGGATATGAGGATCTCCAAATTAAGTCCTTCCCTTTTATCCTAATTTTACATATTTACCCTCCCACTTCTTAACCTTATTTCGAATAAAATGGTATAACAGTATTTTTTTCTAATTCAGACATTTATTCAACACACAAAACAAACAATCATTTATTTATCTACAAACAGACAGCATATATCTAGACAGACACTTTAATTTAACACGACTTAATAAAAAAACTAAACAAACATGCCCTTAATCTTCTTGTTATAGGCATTGTTACGTAAAATGTTTGACGTGACAAAAGTTAATTACTTTTGTCCCATTTTTCTTTTGGTTAAAACTAGTTCCAAAGGATATTAAAAAAATAATAAAAAAAAATGCAACAACCATACAAACAAAACTCTGAAAAAAATACACTAATCACTTTTGGTTCTCTCTAGAACCGTAGCTCACAAAACTAACACAAGAAAAGTGAAAAGCTATAAAACACCAACGTACTATTCATTTTGTATCGAAATGAGCCTCTTGCCTTTTTATTATCAAATATTGTAACCAACAAAACTTGTTGGTGATGTGTTACTATAAAAAACATCACCGGATTAATATATTTAATATCCTATGTGGCATTAAAATTATTTTTATTCCTTTGTAACATAATATGTGGAAAACAAATACTAAAAGAATTATGAAAGAGAATATCTTAGCTATAATTTTTGTGCAGTCAATTAGCTACAATTTTGTGCTACAAGTTTTGGAACCATATGGAAGTACTCCATGCCAAAGTTCTATCAGGGTAACGCTCAATCAAGAAGACTCATTGACGTAATCACACCACTTGAGTCACCGGAGATACCAGTTTTCAACCAGACAGCCGTGATTGGACATTCAAGCTTCTCACATTCTGACACTATTTCAAGTTGATTGGGAAACACTGTCAAAAGTTTGCAAAGAGAGGAGTTCAGGTGAGTGCAGGCAATGGTTGGAGGATGGCACTCAAACAGCTGTGATGGTTGTGTTAACTACGATTAGCTTGATATTCATGTAATTTTGCATGATTCTTATCGTGTATGATCTCTTCTTCCAAAAAAACCTGCGCGTAAATGTTTTCAAATTTCATGATTGACCGTTTTTGTGACTAATTTTAATTCTGTTTGTGGAGCTTTTGAATTATTATTAATGAGTTGATTTCTTTGGAGGGGGCGGGGGGGGGGGGGGGGGGGGGGGTCAACTCTTTAGTTTGACAAAAACCAATCAGTAATCAACTACTACTTAAAAAAGCTGCTTTATCAAATCTAATCACATAATTACTCGTTCTAACAAGGCTGTATAAGGAAGTTTTAACTCTAAAATTACTCATAACGTTCACTAATGTTATTATAAACGCAAGTTAACTATCGAATATTAAGCAACCATGTCAGCCCAGGTGCACTTGCACTTATAACATTTGCAAGTGGAGCATTTAACACCACATCAATGAAAATGCAAAACTTACAAAATATACTAGGCAATACGTAGATGCAGAAGTGAACAAGAGAACAGTTAAAAAAGCGGTGACCGTTGAGGAACACATTTCCGTCCATGTAGCTTTCTGGAAATAGGTGCTGACCTCTTCTGGTAAGGCTGGTGCACTCCTTTCACAGAGTCAACGCACTCATAAACTGTTTCTTCACATGCTGTAGCAACTGCTGAGTTTTCTCCAACTGAACTTTCTGTGGATACAACACATTCAGAAACTGAACCAGGCACAAGTAAGCTCCTTTCAAGATAATTTGAACTATTGGCATATATTCTTTGACCACTTTGGGATGCGGTCACATTACTGAACTGTTATCAACAAATGATATGTTAGCCAACTGCAAGAATAACTCTACAATACAAAAGGAGTTGCACATGGTCGAAATTTAATATCGCACTGCATTTGGTGTTCTTTAAGAAATTAAAGCCCCAAAACTATACAAATGTTAAACATCCAGAAGGAATTGGAACAGAAGCCACTTCTGGGTTCTCTAAGTCATCACACTGGATATTAAGCTAAAACAAAAATAAATTAGATGTTCAAAACACATCAAGGGGTTGCAAATTTATTCTTATACTTTTTGATTTCCTTGATACCGGTCGATCTATTTACTTATTAGTTTCAAAACATACAACCATTATATTACTTTTCGTCGATATTCATGGTTTTCGACCTTTTTGTTGACTAATCCACACTCAAACCGGGTAAAGCTCTTCCGTTTGAGGAGGTTGGTGCAGCCACGCCAGTGTTGTTTGCACTAAGCAAGAATCGAACTTGTGACATCTCACAATTTAGTGATGATAGTCACAAGGTTTTACCAATTGGGCCACCCCTGAGTGGTTTACCTCTAGATTACTTGAGCAAAAATGTATATGCAATAGGTGAGTTTTGACACAAACCTTGCAAATCAGCGAGCAATAAACAAAGGATGACTTGATGTGCTGATTGCACATCAAACATGTGCATCATGAATCTCTCATTGTCAATGCCAGACGTTGCTTTGGGTGCAGCAATACGACTTTCTCACTGTTTGTTGAATATGGCTGAAAAATAAACAAACATACTTCAATGCTTGCAAGTTCATTTATCTTAGGACTTGAGACTAACTCAAGCATTTTTTATGTTGTATGAATTCAATTGATCACACAGACACACATTGGTAAAACTTATGGTCCTGTAATAGTGAATAACACTCCCTGTGTGACAGAGATTGCTTATCAACAGAGAAAAACCTGTCCATTTTGAATTACTAGAAATGTGCCCGCGCGATGCGGGGCGGATTGTTGGGGTGAAGAGGAGGGAGGTGGGGTGGTGGAAAGTGGTTGTTGGGGTGGTTGTTGAGGTGGTTATAAATTGTTGGGGGTGATTGTTAGGGGTGGTTGTTTTCATAATTAGTAAGTAAAAGTCTGAATTTTTAAGCCTTTCTAATTATAGAATAGTCTCAAATACATTATATAGTAGTATAGATTGATTTACTTCGAGAGTTGGATATATAAAGTTCAAGCATACATAATTCACTGATTATTTAAATGCTACTGATTATTTAATATAGACGATTAGATATCAAAACTGCAGCTTAAAAGTATGAACCAGGGACCAAATACATATAGGGAAGTTTGCTTTTCTATTTCTTAGGATACACTTGTTTCAATTACCTCTTTTCATACAATACAGAAAACAATACATTTTTTTTTTTTTTTTTTTGGACGGCAGAAAACAATACATTTTGTTACACTCTTTTGTACTCCGTATCCAAATGGCTTATGAAAACTCTTTTTATTCTATCGAGTCCTCATTATGTATAAGCGTGGCTGAGCTTATTTATTATTAACTGATTTTTCAATGTCTATAAAATTTATCAAGATGATTAAGAAAACTAGATAAATATATAGCAAAAGTAATCTCATATTAAAGATGAGTTAAAATTTGATTATATTTTAGGTAAATGTTTAATTTGTACATATTTTCTGAAACTACCAATGAAGTATTTGAGCCTTTCGAGTAAAGAAAGTAAAAAAATTATATTTAAAGCATAATTGATTCGTATAAGAAAAAGAAGAGGCGGGAGAACTTTCAAATCCTTGTGTTAGAAATGAAAAAATGTGAAATAAAGCCTTAATTATTTTTAGGGGCAGTTTGGTTGGTGGGTGTCGGATTGAGGTAATGGATTGAACTCTTAAATAAATTGTTTGGAAGCAATGTTGAGAATAAAATAATGAATTCACAATGATAGATCCATTCAAGACTAGTAAGGTGGGTATATGCTCATTCCACTGACAATCATTTAATATTGCCCCACTTTTTCATTTCTCTTACTGGAAAATACACAATTTGTGTCACTATATTATTTTTTATTTTTATAATATATATAAGCGGGCCCTACTTACTATATAATAATATTATATAAAATCTATTCTCAATTACATTTTACAAACAAACAATATTAATACTATCAATAATTTTTTATTTCTTTCAAACCAATTCAAAATCCAAATCAAATTCTAAACCCACTTACAAACCAAATGAGCCCTTAATGTTTTGACACAATGATACATGCATAATTTATGTGTATCTTACTAATAAACTACTCACTCATGAATTTAACTTCTCTTAACCAACGAAGTGAAGTACAATTACTTATGCATCTTTACGTTTCTTAAGCATAGCTCTTAGAGCCATGTTTAGCAAACTCTATTAATAATTTACATCAAATAATTTTATTTGTAGTAGACATGAGAAAGAAATAAATATTAAATAAATAAAAATGTGTCATGAGCCAAAAGATAAGAGAGGAATGTGTGTTAAGAGGAATATATATATATATGGGAATATATTAGCTACAATTGAATTGTAGCCAATTCCCTACAATTTGCGTTATAAATTGTGGGTCTTTAGTCTTTATGTGGGTCCATGACTTCATTCTGTGGGTCGCTGATTCAATTTCTAATGTATTTTGGTGGAGGCTACAATAATTGTAGCCAAGTCATCCTATATATATATATATATATATATATATATATATATATATAGTAAGGATCTAGTGAGAAGAAAACTTAAAATGAGAAGGATGAGAAATAATTATAACCACACATTTGAGATGCATCGACTTGATTTAGATGCAACTCTATTCATTTAGACGCATCCCAATTAGTTTCGAAAGTGATTTTGAAGTGAAAACGATGCAAAGTAGTAGTAAAACCAAATTTGACCCGCAGAGGACGAAAAATGTATAGGATTCGTCTAACTTAATGAAATGCATCTAATATATGTATATGCATCTAATTTTTTGCTAGAAAATATATTATGGTGCATCTAAAAGACTAAAAGACTAGGGATGCATCTAATTCAAGTCGATGCATCTCAAATGTGTAGTTATAATTATTTCTCATTCTTCTCATTTTAAGTTTTCTTCTCTTTTGATCCTTGGTCTATATATATATATATATATATATATATATATATATATATATATATATATATATATATATATATATAGGAAGACTTTCTTACGAGAACCATCTTATCTGCGAGTACTGAGAGAACCACCAAAAACATGCATGCACGCCTTTTAAAATACATGCAAATCATCAATAATCGTAAGTATCCACCTATGTCCTTCAATATGATCATGAACTCATCCTCTTTTTTCAAAAAAACCTTACACACGGCCGCAATATTGTCGTTGCACGCCTTATAAGAACATACATGCACACCTTCAAAGAAAAATTTTGTATTTCCAATTTCTTATCAAATTCTTTAGAACTATGTTTTTTTTTAAACACATGTTTTGTTTTTAGAACATATGTGCAAAAATATAATTATTGAAGGCGTGCATGTATGTTTTTAGTGGTTCTCTTAGTTCTCGCTGATAAGATGGTTCTCGCAAGAAAGTCTCACTATATATATATATATATATATAACAAGAAAATGAATAAATTACTTCACTGGTCTTTTGACATGCCAAAAACACTTAGAAAAATATGTTGTTTTCTAATGTTCGTTAAAAATCTCATTAAGTACATGGTTGAGATGGTCTTTCAAGCGTTTCACGCACAAACATCCATTTCTTTTAATAGCTTTTTGCTATCAGAGCGCAAGAGTTTTTCTAGCTAATACATGGTTGACTTTAGGAATTACTCACTGACACTACTTTATAATTTTTTTATTTAAGTGTACCAAAAAAGCTATACAATAACCTTTTTGCATTTAAGAAGTGTCATCGCTGTGTTTGTTTCCATTTTAGAAGGCCTTTCGCAAAACTTACGTAGTAAGGGTATGGTTGGTGAAATAGGCTGGGGCTAGAGTTAGGGTTTATATTATAAGCCGAAATTAAAATTTGTATTTTTATAAACTTGTTTGTCAAATAGGCTGGGGCTACGGCTTATTATTGCAAAATTACTAAGACATAATTAAATGAGTTTTTGTATATGTTAGATATTTTTGTGGGTAAATAAGTAATTTATAGGGCTAGGGCTGGGGCTTATACTATAAGCCGAAATTAAAATTTGTATTTTTATAAAATTGTTTGGCAAATGGGTTTGGGCTTATTATTGCAAAATTACTAAAAATGATATAATTAAATGAATTTTTGTATATGTTACATATTTTTGTAGGTAAATAAGTAATTTATTCTTCAAAAGTCTGAGCTAAAATTTTTAGCCCCTTTTATGGGGCTAAAGTTTTTAGCCGACTTATTTTGTAAGCCCTTTCATAAGCCTCATGACAAATGAGATTTATTTTATTAGCCGACTTATTTTAAAAACCCAAGCCCTTTGCCAAACACAGCCTAAGTATGATGATTCAGAACATAAAATGATGATTCAGAAGTTATACCATGTCAACTATTTTAATAAAAAATGTGGTATTCTAACAATCTAGCTTCGTTTGAACAAATATACAAAACATAAAATCATATATCAATAACATTATTTTTGTCCGAAGTAATTTTAAGGTCTTGAATATACAATGGGGTGTATACATTTTGAGGCCTTATGTGATTGCACACCTCGCACACTCTCATATATTGCTCTTCATTTGAGGAGTATTTGAAAAAATAAATTTTTTTATGACAAAAGCTTTTGAGATAAGTATGTATTAGGGATGCTCTTAATTTACTAACACGTTATATTCAATAATAGTAAATAACACTATTAGTCTATGGTGGTTAGTTTCCTAAACGTTAGTCTCTGGATTTCATTTGTTAGTGACATTACGAGAGAGCGTATGTTACTTCATTTGAATTTATCACAAAGTAAAATAAAAAAAATTTAGGTATATACTATTAAAAATTTTATTTTATATTTACAACAAACTTAAAAGTTGACTTGGACTAGAATTCATGGCGATATTAAAAAAAAGTAAAATTTTATATTCCGTTACAACGAGCAAGTAAAAAAATCTTCATTAAACCTACATACCGTTAGACAATGAAAACCCGTATATATAATCTTATTATTGACCATTATTTATAATGGTGAAACCCCTAAATATCCTAAACCCAAATACCGAACTTGGGCCTATTTATCCTTTAATACATACAACTCAAGTGATCACGAGACAATCTAACCTTGGAAGCGAAACGCATTAAGCCCAATTTGTTGATTTATCAATCAGGTTTTTGTGATAACTTTGTTTACTGATTTGTGGAATCTAATTTTTTATTTTGGATTAGATAATATTTGAGGTAAACTTTTTATTTGTCCCACACACATATTTAAACCTACTCACATTTTGGTACAAGTGTTTTACTAGCAACAACCCTACGAGTGTTGTTTAAGTTTTTGTTAGTTTAAAACGTTTTCAGATATGAACTAATCATTTATATAAATCATGATTAAAACACTTGTAATTAAGGTGAGTTTTAATAAGGTATGTATTACTACCTCTGTCCCATAATTATTGTGAGTGTCAACTTTTGAAGTTTTTATTTTGTAACTTTGATATTAAATATTTTTATTTGTGTAATTATATAATACTTGATGAAAATTATACTAATGAAAATACATTTAAAACTCAATTCATTTATGTATTTTTCATCAATAATATATAAAACAAATAAAAATATTTAAAATAAAAGTTGAAAACTCAAGATTTCAAAAGTCAACACCGGAAAATAATTATGAGACGGGGGGAGTAATATCAAGTAAGTCAATATTTGGAAATGTTTTCAATTAAAGAAAGCTTATACAACCTTCAAAAAATATCCAAACATATTTTGGAATATCTGATTTTTTATTTGTTCCACGCGTGGGCTGCCACACCCCAACCAGTAAGTCTTACAATAATATACCATATGTATACACGAGTACTTGTATACTATAACTACAAAGTCTCCCTATATTGTCATATTAGGGGGTTTGATCAAACTGTACAACCCGCGATACATATCGTACAAACCGACGATGCGTACAATCATTGGAAACCCTCCATATGGGATCTAAATAACTTGCCCCCTTGAACTATCATATCAAGTGTCCAAGCCACTAAATGATGAAGCGAAGACATTATTGGTTCTTTACTTCTGCTAAAAGTTCTTCCTCTTAGGGCTCATTACCAATCCAACATTGTACTAAATTCTTGTGGCTTTTTCATGCAATCAACTTGAACTAGTTGTACCCAAGCAAATTCAAGTTTCTGTTAAATTAATTACTGTATATTCTTAACAGCACATACACACAAGTTGTTCCGTTGGGACTTTTTGTTTTTTTTTTTTTTTTTTGAACGGCAATCACTAACATCTCTCAATATATAACTACATACTATCTCACACGTGCTAAGCAGGAATTGAGCACACAACCATTTTGTTGAGGAGCTTCTCACACAATAAGAAGAACCATTGAGATACAAGCCGCAAATGAATAGTCGAAGACCGACAACAATTATAATGCGAAGTTAACTAAAAAGATATTACTTACTTGAATATAGGAGCAATCAAATATCTTACGAGCATCTTTATAGCGAAGTACATCATTGTACATGTATCTCCTTACCTGAAATAAGCAACACATACATACATATTTATGAAAAAAACTAAAACCAATAAAACTTAATTGTATATCAAAATAAATAACGACTGATCAACCAAACCTGTAAAATACTGTGATACTTGTGATGGGGCAGGCAATGTATGCACAAACGAAAACAACAATCCATACAGAAGCTATTTTCTTCATTCTTTTTAGCTTCTTGGTGAACTAAGCATCAACTAAAAAACCTTTCCTCAAGAAGGGTTCTTAGCTGAAAAAAAAAAAAAAAAAAAAAAAAGTTAATTGTGAAAAAAAGTAATCTAATACAAGCTGAGAATGTTAGTAAAAAAGATGTATCAAGGGAAATAATTACTACAGTACCATTGTTGCTACCTTGGACGTCATGAATGCCCTTTGTTATAGGATCAAATGTTGTAAACCACAAAATTTTGTTATGAGAAAGTATGTATAGTATAGATGAAAGTATGTAATTATAGATGATGTGTTCTAGCAATGTTGCAACTAGTTTCATTATGATCTCGTTGATTTATGATTGGACATGTAATGATGATATTTTAAAAGAAAATATTGGAAAAAAGATTTGTATAGGACTTCAAGTAATCTATGAATCCCATTTTATATACGGAGTACCTTTTTTTTTACGAAGTATAGTCTTTGATAAAACTTAGAGTTAATTGCAAAAATCGTCCATGTGATTTGAATAAATTATAGATTCGGTTCTTATCTTTTTAAAAGTGTACTCGGCATTTTTGTGAGGAATTTACAAATGTTTTTTTTGTTCAATGATCACAAGTATCTCTACTACTTATAAAGGAGAAATGGTCAATGTTGAGTTTTCAAATGGTCAATGTCAGATGTTGAGTTTTCAACATGCTATTGATGGAAACGAGTAATGTAATTAATACTCATATTAAAACACCCCATTATTTAGAAGTACAATGATTTATTCACATTGTATAACCAATTAAAAACATATCTACCAAATTAAATACAACCAATTAAAACACAAACTGGGTTGACCCGAGATGCTTCAAACCCGGCGGGTTGACTGGGTTTAATTTGACCCGTTTTCGACCCAACCTAGCAAGTTGACCCGGTTTAAATAGACCCATTTTTCGACCAGAACGGTTCAACTGGTTGAACCACCCGAGGTCGAACCGGGTTTCAAAACATTATGTTTAATTCTCAAATCTTCAAATTTTTATTATTTTTCATTTATAACCTATAAACTTTTTTTTATCAATAAACTATCCGTCGCTATAAAAATTTCGTTGCTATGCACGGATACTCGTCTAGTATTACTAAATTACTCTCACATTTTAGTAATTTAACTTTAGGCAGGGATAAAATCTACATTGCAAGTTCTCACAAGGACGTTGAGTGCATTTTTAAAAATAAAAAAATTGAAGCTGCAATATAATCAAACCAAAAGGTGATTTGTGCAGTTTACTCTGAAACTTATTTTGAAAATTAATTGGACACTTACTTTAAAATATAAATAAAATAAAAATTTGAGTAAAAAATGAGTACTAGTAATACAATATCTCCATGTTTCATCTCTCTTCATTTTCTTACTCAATAGGTAATGTTATGTCTCTTCCACTAACTAAATATATCTCATAATCTTGTTAGAGTAGTTTTAGTGAGAAAACCAATATTGTTTTAAAGAAAGAAAACTATAAAATTAATAATCTACAGTTTGATTTTTTTTTCATTTGTATAGATATATATGCAAAAAACTATATATGCTCCGTAATCCGTATGCAGAAAACATTTAAGAACCATACATCATTTGTTTTTTTTACTAAAAGTGTAAATCTACTTTGAAAAGAGGGGCCAAAGTGGACTTGCTCAAAATGTAAATTGTTGGAAGAGAGGCCAAAAATGTCCAACTTGATTACAACTTTGCAAGAGGGACGTCAAATCAAAAGTTCTTGCAGGTGAATTATTGCTCTGACTTGACCCTAAATTAGACCTTCTAAAATCGTATCGCCACCGTACTTTTCAAGATCTTTTGCGGCTACTTCTTCCAAAATTTTGTTTTACACTTGCGACTAGGCTTAGCAACGGTCAAATCCGAACCAAAGCGACGAAATCCGACCTAACCGAAAACCAATTTTAAGGAAAACTTGAACCAAGGACCGAGCCAAAGTTAACCTAGCGAAACCGATTTAAATAGTTTAGGTGTATTTTTCTTGGTTTTGACCCGAACCGACCAAGTAAAACCGAAATCGAAAATCATAATTATATAAAACCAAAAACTGATACGAATAAGGTTGGTTCGATTCAGCCCGATTCGGCTCAGTTTGTCGGTTTGGTTCAGTTTTCGATCGATTTTGCTTAGCCCTACTTGCGTACTTTACTCTCGCCCAAATGTCACTCGCCTACTGTTATATGTGTTTCACAATTGTCTACTTTAACTAACAATATAAAATTGAACTATATATTGGTGTAGATAGATTGTAGAACAACATGAGGCTTTTGACCTTTGACTAATAAGCCACATGCGTTATCTTTGGGGATGTGTTGACCGCACCCTCCCTACCAGAGGGGTCCACCTATTTTTAGTCAAAATAAACAGATTTTAATGCAGACAGTACAAGCGGCGGCAGCTGGTCAAATAAGAAGGGTGTGGCTTAGGGAGGGTGCAGTTACCTCATGCCTATCTTTGAACTGTACTCTTTAACTCCTGGCTCATAGCCTCATGCTAAATCAGTTTCTTCATACAATGAAAAACCTCACCTCGCCTAGCATAAAACTATTTTATACATTTCACCATTCGCCCCACATACATTTTGGTATATCTCGCCCAAACATTCGCCCCATTACTATATATAAAACGATTAAACTCGCCTAGCACTCGCCCCAGCACTCATCTTTCGCCCAGCACTCATCCCCACATCACCCAGCACTCGCCTAGCATTTTAATTCGCCTATCATTCTTCATTCGCCCAAGATCGAAAATAAGCCAAATTTCGCGTTTAAATATCGCCTTGGAGACACGTGTATAGTGAAAAATTCATCTAGTAATCAATCTAACGGCTCATATTTAAAAGTTCATTTTGAAAAAAAGTAAGTGCGAAGTTTAGATCGATAAAATACTAGCGTAAACAGTTCATTTAAAAAATTTACTCTTTTGGATAAACACATTTTGTTATCAGTCTTCTATTTTACTCTTTAAAAACTACAATAAATTAAAGGATGACAATGATAATAGATTTATTCAACTGCCATAATATAGTTTTGGTTGAAATATACAACAAAATTAATTACTTGAAAAAATAAACTTAAATTCACCATTAAAAAACCTATATAACTTAAAAATATGATATCCACTTCACATGGTCGAATCTTTTCGATCCCAATCGTATTGGACAACCAAAATAACTTAAATAATAAATTAAAAATACACGTAAAAATAAAAATAAAAACAAAAAGAAAAAACTAGTCAAAGTGTCAAGCAGGTGAGTCGGCGACTCGTACAGTAGTTCTGCATATGGGACAACTCAAATGTGTAGCTAACCACTTATCGACACACTCACAATGATACCTATGACAACAACGTGGTAACACTTTAACTTTAACACCATCATCAAAAACACCGAGACAAATACTACATTCCAATGTCTCTATATTCTCCATCGAACGGTGAACAGTGATAGGTATAGTATTAATCGTGGCCCCATCTAGACCTCGTTGCGGTGGAGACAATAACATTGTAGAAGATGTCCTAGAAACACCGGACGAGGAAGCAGTCGCGCGTGACCGAGCAATGCAACGAGCGTAAAGAAAGAAAAAGAATGTTATGATAACTATGATGCAAAATAAGATGGTTATGTAAATGAGTGTGCTTCCTTTGATTTCGAAGTTTTCATCGTCTAGATCTTCGTCTTGCCAGTGGAATGTTTGGGTTCCTTGGGTTGCCATTGGTGGAAGGTTGGTTGGTTGGTTGGAATGAGAGTTAAGTAGTGGTGTCAGGGAGGTGTTGTGAGGGAGATAGTGATGGTGATGGTTGTGACATTGGAGATGGAATGTAAATATGTTATGTGATGATGAGATGAAATAGATCTATAACAAGCTTTGGAGTTGAGGGAAGGGGAACAAGTTGGAGAAAGGGACAACTAACGAGATTGTTTTATTTAAGGGAAGTATCAAGTGGCTACATTTGTTTCATTCTCTAATACTAATGCTAGTGGCGACCATTTTCTCACCCAAACAACCCCGTCACATCAGCGCCATCTCAGTTTTCTCTTTTCACAACTCTATCTCAATCACAATTAGCTAGTGGTGACCACAAAAGCAACCCCATTTTTTTTTAAATTAAAATTTCATCCAATATTTAAAAAACATTACAATAAATATTTTAGATAAATAGAAATACATTACGTTAAAAAA
The DNA here is from genome assembly GCA_030686995.1 of Artemisia argyi. NCBI lineage: Eukaryota > Viridiplantae > Streptophyta > Magnoliopsida > Asterales > Asteraceae > Artemisia > Artemisia argyi. Next base: position 137,518,232 of record CM060695.1, on the reverse strand, counting down.
AAAAAAAAAAAATGAAGTTTGTAAAAATTTGTGTTATTCACATTAATACATCATGTACCTGCACTTTGTATTATAATAAAACACACCAACCAAACTCAACTTGACTTCCACCTAATCACCCTTAATAACTGTCCTTTGATCTTTTTTCTTTTTTTTTTTTTTTCATATATATATATACATATATATAAAACTAGGCGAGTACCCATGCATACCAATGAAGGTTCCTAGCGGTAAAAAGTTATGGTTGCGATAAAACATGAAATCACCAAAATGCATAACGATGGGATATCTAGCGGCAAACAACATTTATACATAAACGTGAAGTAATTGAAATGTAATTGCAAAATGTTATAACATTCGATAATTCAACTCAAAGTAAAATTCTTAAAATGTATCAAATTAAGAACATATAAAAACATTTAATGAAACCGAAAATAAAACATATATGACTTGTAAACTAACTAACAATGCATATTATTCGTCATGTAATTTTTTTTATACACGACATTTGAGGTGTAATATATCAAGATCATAACCTGAAAACAACCTTACCTTTGTTTACTCAACGTTATTAATGGGGCTCAATTTATTGTTGCTACATTGTTTAACTCCAATAAGCGTGTCACTAAACTACAAGATCAACGTAATAGTTGTATAAAATGATATTTAGATAATCAAGCGAATCAATTAGTTTAGGTATCTTTCAATTCGAAAAAAGGTTATCTTGATCGATGCATGCATATTACATTGTATTTTAGTGGTGAACTTTGTTATTTGTTGGTATATTAGACTACTTTATCCACAATTAATTTGAACATGATAATCAAGCGAATCAATTAGTTTATGTCTAATGTTGGTAGACCTTAGGTGATTATATGCACTCATTTTGTGTTATGTTGTCGAAGTTACATACTTGTAGCACCATGTTATGTTTGTTATCTACTTAAAGCAAATAAAGCAACTTGTTATTCAACCTTTTGTATATATTCACGTTAAAAGTAATTGTTAGAATTTTCCCCTGTTAATATAAACTTGATCAAGTTAAAAGATGGAAATGCACTTTTTAGTTGTAACAAGAAAATGTTATTATCCATTTATGTAATTAAATGAAAAAGAGGATGAGGTTTGTGTCTTTGATATTTTATGTTTTACAAATTAAAGTGTTAACTTTATCGGAACAAAAACACCAAAGGATCAAATATATAAATGATGTGAAACAAATTGCATATAATCGATATGAAATATCAAAGAAACCAAAGGTTCAAATATTAAAATGACATAATACAAATTACGAATCATCAACATGAAAGCAAATGAAACGAGCAGAGATGTGTCATATCTCCATATTGTTTAGGGATCCAGCTTCCGGCATCATGGGGTTAAAGTCGATACTTGTTAAATCCATGTCTATCAAAAGTTCACTGTAAATAAAAAGGAATGACGCATTAGTTAAATGGCCTGATGTTGATTTTATATGGCCTAATGTTATGTAGCCTGACGTGTCAATTCAATACATAGCAGGTGGTATATGTTATGGTAAACAAAGATAAGTATGTATCATTAAGGTATTATATACATTAGCGGGTAGTATATGTTACGCACAAGAAGATTAGAGGAGATGGTATTTAGAAAAAAGAAATGGTATATCGTGTTTACCTCAACATCATGAGAAACATTAGGAGGTTTGAGAACTGTATCAACATCGATATGAGTAAAAGTGCCAAGTATTTCAGAGTGAATCTAAAAAATACAAATACGATGCTAGAATAAAGAGGTTTACAATGTCTACCTCAGTTTGAGATGGACTGGAACATGGTCATCAACACCATCAAAATCCATTTGAGTATCAACGGCCTCCATTTCTCGATTCATCTAAAATTAGTTAAACAAAGACAGATATAAAAAGCTACTGTATAAGGTGTTGTAGGATCTATGACGTATATACATTTCGTGAAATAGCATCGCGTGCTTATAAACAAAATATAAACAAAACAATCAAAATAATGAACATGCGTTTCGTAAAAATAATCAACATACCATCCTGCTTTCTTTTTCTCTCATTTCTGTAACTTTTCTTGATGTAATTGTAAATGTAATGAATTGATGTTGGAAGATTATACACTAATAAACAGTTTAAAATGAATGCTTTCTTTTTCATAATATCTGTATCAATTATAAAAGCTTTCATCATATCATTTCCATGTTATATTTGTCAACCATGAAATTGAAAACCTGCATCATTTAATTTCCATATACATGAAATTGAAAACTTGCATCATTTCCATATTATTTTTGACAAATGTGAAGAAGGTTAAATGCAGGAAGGATAGAATGTCCATTTTTTTGTTTAGCAAATAAGAATGTCGCGTTTTTATGTTTGGAAGGTAACTCATATCAATCTTTTAAAAGGTGGAGTGGCCCGAATTTTATGAGGCTTCCCTCATAAGTTTAGCTAATTTTTATTTATTTCCTTGTTTAGTTCATAATTCAAACCGTGTCTTTGAATTCAAGAGTTGCCAACATGTGATCTTCACTACTTATGGCTCCAAGTTTACACGCATGGCTTTTATACTTTCCTTTTATGATTACAAACTCAATTTTTTTTTAGCAATACAAACTCAATTCACACGCATGGCTTTTATCGTTTCAATTTTTTCATGTTTTCAACTTTTCAACAATTAACCATTTTTCAACAATTGACCATTTTCTCTTTATATGTAGTTAAGATTGTTGCCATCAATATGATTCAAAACTTTCCAGTTTCGGTTCACATTAATTAACAAGGCAACACACTCGGTTCACATCAATTCACAATGCAACACACAAGGGTAAAATCGGGATTGACCAAAAGTTAAGTTTTCCACAATTCCACTTTGACCATTTCTCCATTATATGTAGTAAAGATAGATGTCGTCTTCTTCAATTGATCTTGAATCAAAGAAAGATCTGAAGCAACGTCAGGTGATCATCCCATGGTCGACAGAAATATAGGTAACCCTCTTTCAATTTTTCTTCAGTAGCTCATTTGACCTTCATTGTAGTATATCCTTGCAGTAAATATCCCATTAATTTTTTGCATGCTTTGTACTACCATTTGAATATTTTATTCCCAAATTAAAGCATTTATCATTCAAAGTTTCGGTTGGTGAGGCAACCGAATTGTGAAAAAGGTTGGAAGGCAACGCGTTGCTTTTGGGGTGTGCTAGGGGAAGTGACGCGTCACTTTTGGGGTCACTTGGTGAAATCCAACTCCCATTAGCAATAGTCTAATGAATTTTACATAAGAAATGTTTAGACAAAATAATTGTTGCTCGAACTAACGGCATGTTTTGTAGGGGAAATCTAAAGAAATGAAATAAGTAAAAAATTTGAAATTCATATAATTGAAATTAGTAGAGAGTTAAGAATACTTAAGATTGATTCCATTGTTTTGTAACAACATAGACTTGAACCAAAAAACGAACAAAATTTACATTATTATTATTATTATTATTATTATTATTATTATTATTATTATTATTATTATTATCCACTCAAAAATTGTTTTCCAATGTAAAGAATTGGTTTCCACTCATAAAGTAAATGAATTCAATTCCTTGAGTTTGTACATAAATTAAACATCTCAGGAATTACAAATCTCTACCTTTTTATTTTATCGGCTACCAAATAAGGGAAATGAATTCATTTTCATTTCTTTGAGCTCATTTTCCCAAAGAACTAAATATTGGTAGAGCATCCACAATGGTCAATGGATCAAATAGATAAAAAATAAATAAAAAAATAAAAACTTTTCATTATTCTAGAAAACTTTTTGAATGGGTTTTAGCATTGTATTAAACGCTTTTTGAAAAGCTTTTTTTTACAAAACTTGATAAACTTTGAGGGCCTGTTTGGTTGGAGTATATAGGTATGAATCTATGACTTTGAAAGTCATTAATGTTGTTTGGTTGGTTATGAGGCCCACCACAATGGATTGAGGATACCCAAATGTAAATGTTTCCTCATATTTCATGTGTATGGGTGGTTTCATAATACCCTCCATTATCATTCAACCCTATATCAACACCCATACCCATTATGATTCATAGCAACAAACCAAACGCACCCTAAGTCTTTTACAAAAACATTAGCCATTAAATGTATCATGTATTAAATGCATTAAATACATCAATTTTTTAAAGACTTGATGCATGATAGATGCTCTTATTATAAATTACATGAAATAACATTGTATTTTAAAAATTGCAAAAGATTATTTTACAAACATTGATTAACATCCCAATTATCCAAATACTAAAAAACAGATTTACATGAGACTACTAGCAGGTTGATGTCCAATAATCTTCGCATACTCGACATATTTGGTACAAGACATTGGCTTTGTAAACGGATCAGCTAAGTTGTGACTTGTCTGAACTTTAAGAATACGAATCTCACCTTCTTTGATAACCTGTAAAGCCCGGAATTTTTAAACCACAAATTTTGCATCATTTTGAATTTATCCTAAGTATGTAATATAACTACATGTCATTTAAAAACTATACCCTTGATTGATGCTAAACCGTCAACTTATATTGACCAAGTAATGGTCAACAAAGTCAAATAGCCTAGGTCAATGCTCCGGGTAATATAAGGTATCACCAGGTCGTTAAGTCCCGTTGAAGTGTGAATTGTAACTTTAGCGTATTCGTGATCGGGTAATTATTCACAGAAAAGGGTTATGATCAGAATTATTTGATAATTATTAACAAATGTAGCTTAGGAAAGCTACGTGATTGATTACGGGAATTAAGATTACAAAGATTTGAGCTAAAACCTAAAAACGTACGTTTTAATTAAAAACGTACATAGACGAACTAAACGAAAAGTACAACTAAAGGACGGGAAGGGTTACAAGTGTAAAATTAATATTTTTACAATTCTAATAATTAAAGAAAATTTTAAGAAAAATAAAAACTATTTTTACACTATTTAATTATTTATTATTAATTAATTACTAATTATCTATTTATTATTAATTAAACTAATTAGAATTATTAAAAATACTAAAATGGCTTAGAAAATTAAGAAAATTTTTATAAATCTAATTAACCATTACATAAATCCTAAAAAATTATAAAAAGTTTATTTTATGTATTTTAAACTAATTAACTAATTATTAATCTAATTACTTATTAATTTCTAATTAAACTAATTATATTATAAAAAATAGAAAACGAGTAATATAAATTCTAGAAAAATTTGTAAAAATGTTTTAACTTAAATAAAAGCTAGAAAAATTATAAAAACTAGGTTATACATTATAAAATATAATTATGCTATTTAATTACTTAATATTAATTAAAACTAAATTAAACTAAAATTAATTATAAAACCACTAAAAGACAAAATAAAATTCTGGAAAAATTTCTAAAATTACTTTAACCTAAAATAGAATTTCTAAAAATATAAAAATGATATATTACTTATAAATAAGTTAAAAAGAAAATTAAAATGATAAATCCTATTAAATAGAAGCTATCACTATAATTAAAGTTGATTTTTTTTTGGTTTTTTCTTTTTCCAAACTGATTAAATACTAAAAACAAAAACTTTTAACAAAAACACTTTTAATATAACCCAAGAAATAAGCACTTGAAGTGCTTATTGATCCCACAGTTGACTTTTGTTGACTGTGGAAGGTATTTAGCTCAAATGAAGGAAAGTGGGGTCCACAATGACAAATTTTGGTTCCTCTGAGTTTAATGAACTAGAATAAGCAAGTTTCAGCCAAACAAGAAGCTTCAATAAGCCAATAATCACAAATAAGCTGTTGGCTTATGGATTCTGTCACAGATTGGGGACAAGGTTTAGGTCTAACTTCAGGTGGGGTCCACTAGCCTAGGGGTCAAACAAAGGGTCAAAAGGTCAACCCTGGTAGGAGGGGGTTGTAAGGACTAACTATTGGGGTGTGGGACCCACTGAGTCAACCACAATGGACCACCAAAGTGGGGTGGTCAGCTAGGGTCTGCTGAGACAGGGGACTGGGTTGCCCTGCAACTCAGTTCCAAGGGTATTTCAGTCAACAAATAAAATTCACAAAAACATGACCAACATGGGAATCACAAGTTTAGCTGACATATTAAACACCCAACAAGTTTCAAAGCTTGATAGCAACCACAAAATTCTACAAAAATCTTGCTAGTTTTGGAAAAATCTGAAATGATGCATTTTGACTTTTTGAGAAAAACTTGCAAAGTTGACTTTTGTGAGTTTTAACTTGATCCTAGGTACTGATTATGGTGTTTTAAGTTGAAATGACCCTACATTAGACTATCCTAACTAATCTTGTAGCTAAAATGGAGATTTGCACTCCTTAAACCAAAACAGTTAACTGCTATGGGATTTCAAAGAAGGTTTTGACTTTTTAAGCTACACTTACTGCATTTTATGTTCAAACTACACTACTTAGACCTAAGTAAAGCTACCTAAACAGATTTCAACCAACCAAAGCCACAAGATCACAGGTACAAAACATGATCCAAACACCCCTTTAATGAACTTATTATGCAAATTTCAAAGCTTATGATTGTTGATGACAATAAAACCTAAATATTAACAGACATTATGATATATTAAACTGTAATTAGCATAAAATAGCAATCAAATATCACAGAAACAATATAAGGTAGAATATGGAAATTTCTTACAAAATGGCTTATGATGAAAACTAGAACAAGGACCAAATGAACACCCCTATTGCTCTCCACAGAGCTCTATTACCAGATTCCAATCCAAGCTCAGCTCCAAACCATCTCTTCTTCCCTTTCTTCTTTATTTTTGAATTTTTCTTGATTTATTTTTATTTTTTTGGTATTTTTTGTTTTTTATACTAAACCACGTTTCAAAGTAATTACTAGCTTGAATAAGCTATTTGGGAGCTAAACTAACCTTTTTCAGTTCATTATAACAACTCATAACAATATTAAGTGAAATTGGTGATTTTGAGAAAACATGAAAATTGCACAGACTTGAATTTCAAGGAAAGACCACAATTTATTGATGAAGAAGGTTCCAAATACACTAGAGAAACTTAGTACAATACATTTGAATTTGAAAATTACACTAGAAAGATAGAATTACAATATTCGACTAAAACTTAAAAGTTAAAACTAGATAGCTGCTCTCCTTCCTCCTCTTTCTATTTGTAGCAGGTTCTAGGGTTTGTTTTTACCCACTGAGCATTTCCCACTTGGATTATAAGCCGTTGGATGACTGGCTTTAATCCTAGCCTTTGAAAATGATTTGGCGCCAAAAAATTCTATAACTGCCCTCTGGTAACTTGGAAGACTTGAAGAAGTAATTAATGTTATTTGGAGTTTGGTGGATAGTCAATGAGACAGGGCATGGATGCTGAGGTGGAGGAGGGGGGGTTGTGTGTTTGGTTGAGTTTGCAGACAAGTTGGGGGAGAAGGAAGGGTCAACGTGGGTTGACCGTTTTAAATAATAAAACGGACGGGGTAACTATTATAGGGGTGGTGGGCTTGGGTGTGAGATTGGGCTTGGGAGTTTGGAGTGATAAGGTGGAATGGGCTAAGGTGGGCTGGGTAGTTTGGTTTGTTTTGAGTTTTAAGAATGTTAAGGGTCCGGTTGTTTGTAGAAATTAACACAAGGACCATTCTTGCAATTTAATCAAAACCAAGGGCTGAAAATGCCATTCTTCCAAAGTACCAATAAGGACCATTGTTGCCAAGTGAAATATTCCACAAACCAATTTTGCAATTTTTTTTTTTTTTATTTTCAAAATTCCCAGGGACTGAATTTGCAAATTCCCAAACTCTAGGGACCAAAATGTAACTTTTCCAATTTTATCACCCAAAGTCCGTTTTTGATAGATTTTGATTTTTCAAGGACTCGGGTTGACTTTTATTTCAAAATAAATGCATAGGGACTATTTCTGACAAATTTTGAAACTTGGGGGACTGAAACTGCCAATATTGCAAACTTTGATCTTTTTTCGTTTGTTTTTGCTCGTTTTGCATTTAAAACACATAAAACACAATCCCTGGGATAATTTAAGTATTTTGATTACTTTTCGATTGTTTTTGTATGTTTTGGCAGTTTGAATACGATAAAAATGATGAGTGTTTGCGCACTCATCAATCCCCCACACTAAACTATTGCTAGTCCCTAGCAATATTTTTGGAAAACTTGATGGATTTTAAACTCTTTACCAAAAGCCATCACTTCTGGAGTAGCCAGGTGTAAGAACTGTGGCACACTTGATAACCATGTGATTTTGAGCAAACCACCAGCTGTCAACGGATTTGATTTGTCTTTACCAGGAGCCGTTTGCTCCTGGACTAGCCAGCATCTTGATGGACCTAGTCAACATCTTGGTGAGCTGATTACCAATTATGGATTTTCCACGGCCTTTACCACAAGCCATAATCTTGCGGGCTAGCCAACTCATTTGTTTTTGGGGAGTTGAGGAACCGTACAATTTTGGGCAAATTGCAAGCCATACACGGATTTGAGATGTCTTTACCAAGAGCCGTTTGCTCCTGGACTAGCCAATCCCTTTTGTCGCTTAGACAAGGCGGACTGATTACCACAAAAATTTTGAAATAAAGTGAAAATGTTTGAAAATTTTGGCAAAAAATGGGGGTATTTGAAAGTATTTTGCGACAAAATTCGCTAGAATTTCCCCCCCCCCCCCCCCACACTTAGAAATTAATATTGTCCTCAATATTCAAAGTCCCGGCTATTATGCCGAAGCTATGAACGTAAAAAGCCAAGATTCCAATCTAACTGCGGAAATACCAAATTCACTTTATTTCTATATATATACATTTTTTTTATTATACATATATACATTTTTCAAATAGCGGGGGGTTGGCCATTCCCCCACACTGGGTGGTAGAAAGTAGAAGGAAATCAGAGATACGGGTGAAAACCCGTATTGTGCTATTGTTTTTGTTCATCGAGTCGCTAGCTTGACTCGATCCCCGAATTCAATTGTCCTTGGGGAAAGTTTGGAGATCCGGGGCAACCATGGATGGTATGTCCTCTCCAAAGTAATGTTTCAAACGATGTCCATTCACTTTGAAATTAGGACCGTCATTTTGAGATAATTCGACGGTACCATAAGGATAAACTTTAGTGATAGTGAATGGACCAGTCCATCGGGTTTTGAGCTTTCCCGAGAAGATCTTGAGTCTAGAGTTGAAAAGAAGGACCCGATCACCAACGTTGAAAACGCGGTTTTTGATTTTTGAGTCATGAATCTTCTTTGTCTTTTCCTTGTAGATCAAAGAGTTCTCGTAAGCTTGATCACGCAGTTCGTTTAATTCATTTAGTTGAACTTTTCTATGATCACCCGCCGTTTTGAGGTCGAAATTGGCATGCTTGAGAGCCCAATAGGCTTTATGCTCAAGCTCGATCGGAAGATGGCACGCTTTCCCGTACACAAGTTTATAAGGCGTACACCCAATGGGTGTTTTGTAAGCCGTACGGAAAGCCCAAAGTGCATCATCTAATTTATCCGACCACGATGCACGATTTTCACCTACAGTTCTTTCTAAAATTCTCTTAATGCCCCGATTGGAAACTTCGACTTGTCCACTCGTTTGAGGGTGGTACGCAGTAGAAAGACGGTGAGTCACACCGTACTTTTGCATGACTTTGTCAAATTTGTCATTACAGAAGTGAGTACCACGATCACTAATAATAGCACGTGGAGTACCGAATCGGGCAAAAAGAGCTTTTAGGAATTTCACAACTACTCGGGCATCATTTGTGGGTAAAGCTTTCGCTTCAACTCATTTTGACAAGTAGTCAACTGCCACGAGTATGTATTTGTTGCCGTGAGAGGATGGAAATGGCCCCGTAAAGTCGATGCCCCAGATGTCAAAAATTTCACAAACTTGAATTGCATTCTGAGGCATTTCATTCTTTTGTGAAATATTCCCGTGACGCTGACAAGCGTCACAGGATTTGACCAATTCTTGGGCATCCTTGTAAATCGAGGGCCAATAAAAGCCGGAATCAAACACCTTTTTGGCGGTGTAGTTGGGATTATGGTGGCCCCCCGTGGGACCAGCATGGCAAGCCTTTAAGATTTCAGCGGCTTCCTGACCATACACACACCGCCGGATGACTTGATCCGCGCATATCTTGAACAAGTAGGGGTCGTCCCAAAAGTAATGTTTGACATCTTTGAAAAATTTATTTTTTTTTGTTGGGACGACATCCCTTTCACAATGAAGTTACCTGCAAGATAGTTTGCAAAGTCGGCAAACCATGGGGTAATCGAGTCTCCACGAAATGAAACCGCATTGAGGGTTTCGAGAGGAAATGTTTCATTTATTTCCTTTTTCTCGAAAGCATCTTGGTGGGGGTTTTCAAGATGGGAGAGATGATCAGCAGCTAGGTTCTCAGCTCCTTTTTTATCACGAATAATGATATCAAATGCCTGAAGGAGGAGAACCCAACGAAGAAGTCTCGGCTTTGCATCTTGTTTTGCAAAAAGGTACTTCAAAGCCGAGTGATCCGTATACACTATGCTTTTAGTCAGGATCAAGTATGGCCGGAATTTTTCAAAAGCATACACCACAGCTAATAATTCTTTTTCGGTGGTGGTGTAATGGCTTTGAGCCTCGGTCATAGTCTTACTGGCATAGTGTATAGGCTGAAAATGTTTTATTTTGCGTTGCCCCAAGACTGCCCCTATAGCATAATCACTAGCATCACACATGAGCTCGAAGGGCAAGTCCCAATCGGAGGCAACAAGAATCGGTGCCTCGGTAAGCCTTTTCTTTAATGTTTCAAAGGCTTCGATGCACTCAGGGGAGAAGATAAAAGGAGCATCCTTTTCGAGGAGATGGGACATAGGTCGGGCGATTTTAGAAAAATCTTGAATAAACCTACGATAGAAACCGGCGTGACCCAAAAAGCTCCTAACACCTTTCACGGTTGTGGGATGAGGCAATTTTGCAATGACGTCCACTTTGGCTCTGTCAACCTCAATCCCGTTTTTTGAAATTTTATGGCCGAGGACAATGCCCTCTTTGACCATAAAGTGACTCTTCTTCCAATTTAGACATAACTTTGTGTCTTCACAACGTTTTAGCATGCTGTCTAAATGGGAGAGACATGATTGGAACGAATCCCCAATGACCGAAAAATCGTCCATAAAGACCTCCATAGTTTTCCCGATCATGTCGGAAAAAATGGCCATCATACATATTTGAAACGTGCCCGGAGCATTACATAAGCCAAATGGCATACGTTTATATGCGAAAGTTCCATAGGGGCACGTAAAAGTGGTCTTTTCTTGGTCTTGCGGGTCAATGGGAATCTGAAAGTAACCCGAGAAACCATCGAGGAAGCAATAATACTCATTCCCCGCTAATCTCTCGAGCATCTGATCCATAAAGGGCAGAGGAAAATGATCCTTACGGGTGGTGTCATTCAATTTACGATAATCAATGCAGACGCGCCAACCCGTAACCAAACGAGTTGGAATTAACTCATTCTCCTCATTTGTGACAACAGTAATGCCACCCTTTTTTGGAACACAATGAATTGGGCTGACCCAAGGACTGTCCGAGATAGGGTAAATCAATCCGGCATCAAGAAGTTTTAAAACTTCTTGTTTGATAACCTCGTGAATTTTTGGATTCACCCTTCTTTGTTGTTGGACTGTAGGTTTGAAATCGTCCTCCATTAAAATCTTGTGAGTACAAAACTCAGGGTCAATGCCCTTGATGTCGGAGAGTCGCCAAGCAATTGCTTGTTTATGAGACTTCAAAACCTTGATAAGAGCAGCCTTTTCCTCATCACTTAAATCTTTGGCAATTATGACGGGTAATTTATCATCACCCTCCAGAAATGCATATTCAAGATGAGGCGGCAAGTCCTTAAGTTCAACCTCGGGGAAGTCATCAGTTTTCTCAACATTTTTGACCTCCTCTTTATGAAGTTGTTGTGGTAGAACAGGAAGAGGAGAGGGATCTTCGTTTAACAATTTTTCAAGTATGAGAATATCCCTCTCGAGGTCGATCTCTTGGTTATCGACTCCATCGGGAATCGAGTCACTTTTGAGAAACGCCTCCATTTCTTCTAAGATGAAGTCACTTCCCTCAAACGGAGTGAGGGAAGGAGAAGAATTGGCTATAATGGGATGAGAAGATTGAGTGAGGTTTTCACTCGAAGAATCATCAATGAAACCTAAAATCTCTTGGGCATACTCCTCAGTAGCAACATCGATGACATCAATTTGATTCACCGACTCACAATCATAATTGGAGGAGTATCTCGATGTTTGATTTAGGTTGAAGGTAATAGCTTCCGTCCCAACACGTAATGTGATCTCATGCTCGAATACATCGATAAGAGCGTGCCAAGTTCTAAGGAACCCTCTCCCAAGAATGAGAGGTACCCTTGAATCGACATCAAAGTCAACAATCACAAAATCTGCCAGAAAATGGAACTTTCCCACTTTAACAAATACGTCCTCGGCAATGCCAATGGGACGAGAAATTTAACGATCGGCAAGCTCTAAAGTCGTGCACATGGGAGTGAGTTCGGGAAGAGAAAGTTTCTTCCACACAGAATATGGCATCAGGTTGATGCTAGCACCTAGATCGGCCAGGGCGAAGCAATCAACCATACCCGGGAAAGTACAAGGAATGAGAAATTTCCCGGGATCTCCAAGCTTTTCAGGAAGCTTTTTCAAAAGAACCGCAGAGCGGTTCTCATTCAGAGGAGTTCTTGCCATCTCAAATAATTTTTCTTTATTACTCAACAGATTTTTGATTGTCGATGCAAACTTGGGCATCAAGAGAATAGCGTCCGCGAAGCTGATATCAAAATGCAAATCTTGGAAGATTTGGAAAAATTTATCCATTTGGTGATTAGCTTTTTCGCGGAGCTTTTGTTCACTGAGACGTGATGGATAGGGAATAGAAGTTTTGGATTTAGGGTTGTCCACTGGAGTTTCTGGTGGTTCAAAGACAACTCCAGGCTTACATCTGGTTTCAGGATTAACCTGAGGTTGGACGTGTGCTGTACTTCGTGGGCTAGGATTTTGCACCTTGTCCTTTGTCACCTCAGGTTCACGATTCACTACCTTAGGAGGAGAGGAAGAAGAGGTAGTAGGAATCGCGGGTTCATCATATGAAGCACCACTTCGTGTTGTGATCGCCTTAGCATCGCCCCTCGGGTTAGCGATCGTGTTGCTCGGTAAAGTAGTACCTGAGCCCGAGGGTCGATCATTTAAAGACTTCTTGATGTCAGAAATCTGGCTAACCAGCAACTTGTTCAACTCTTCTTGGGACTTCATGAATTGTTTCAACAACTCGTCAGATGAAGGCCCGGTTGAAACAATGGCTTGATTCGGATGAGGAATATTTGGAGCTCGATTGTTCGGATTGGGACCTTGATTTTGAAAATTACCCTGATTAGGGTTGTTGTTCCCATGAAAATATCCCGGATTGAAATTACCCTGACCTTGGTTCCGATTAAAGTTTCCTTGATTTTGATGTTGGAAACCCTGATTTTGGAACCCTTGGTTTTGATTGTGAAAACCGTGACCCTGATTGAAGTTACCTTGATTTTGATAACCTTGGTTCGCTCTATTTTGATTTTGGCCACGGTTTTGGACATTTTGGTTTTGATTAAAACCAGGAGGTCCAGGATAATGATGTTGAGGACGATAGCTAGGGTCCATAGGAGGGCGATATTGATTCCCTCCTTGATTTTGGGACCCAGCTACAGCATGAGCTTCATATGGGGTACCATCAGTAGCTGTGCAATTGTAGTAGGCATGCGGCCCACCACAAGTTACACAGACTTCCACTTTTTTAACCTCAGCAGGGGGAGGATTTTGTGGAAATGAAACTTTCTTTGTTTGGGCGAGAACCAAAGCTTGGATTGCTTCAGTGAGCTTGTCAATCTTAGCATCCGTGCTAGATTGACCCACAGAAGATGAAGTAGAAGGTCCCGCATTGATTTGAGAAACAATCGGTTTGCTTCGTGTAGAGCGGACCTTGGACTTGTTTTCTATGATTTGCAAAGCTTCTTTTGTGGTTCTACTCAAAAAATTACCTCCCGCGGAGGCATTGAGAGAATCCTGATCAGCTTGGCTCACGCCATTGTAAAAAGTATCGAGTTGCATCAACTCAGAGAAACCATGATGTGGACACTTGCGAAGTAATTCTTTGAAACGATCCTACGCTTCACCAAAAGATTCATCGTATTTTTGAGTGAACTTGGTGATTTCGTTCTTAAGACTCGTGGTCTTGGAAGGTGGGAAGAATTCATTCACAAACTTTTTGACAAGATCTTCCCAAGTCTCAATAGATCGTGGAGGTTGTTTTTCAAGCCAAATCCGGGCTTGTCCCTCCAAGGAGAATGGGAAGAGAAGAAGTTTTATTGCTTCACACGGGACATTTTTGTACTTGATGGTTGATGTGATTTTATTGAACCACCGAATATGAGCATGAGGATCGTCCCTCTCAAAACCGTAAAATTGACTTGAGGTCACAAGATTGAGTAACCCGGTTTTGAGCTCAAAATTATCAGCCACGATGGCTGGAACAACAATGGCATCTCCGTAACCCTCGATGGGTGCTTGGAGAAGCTCACATATGGGGCGGTCTTCCGCCATGGTGACAGTGGGTGTGGCAACAGTACGGATCTCAGATCCGACTGTTGGTGCTGAACGTCGACGAGGTCTTCTAGGTTTCCGAACAAGCTCACGTAATGGGCTCGTGGACCTTGAAGAACGAGTGCGCATGCACTAGAGATAAAAACCAATCAAAACAAAATCGAGGCAAATCAACAGTGAACTTAAACCAATAATCACAAGTAAGTGGCTTCTTTAAGAAAGGTACACCACCTACAGGGATACAAAGGCAAGTTTTTATCTTTCGTTTGGGAACTTATTATGTTCACACCCCCAGTTGGTAGGTGTTCTGTCTTGGTTTGCGACGGTTGGTTTTTATGTAATTATTATTATTCACAAGAAAAGACGGATGTTTTTGTGTTTTGTTTATGGGTTTAAAAACTTTTGGAAAATATTTTTGGTATCGTTTCGTTTACCAAAATCGTTTCTCTTTAAGAATCACCTTAAAAGAAAACCGAATCAGAAAACGTTACGATCTGTTTTGTTGTTTTTAATTTTTTTTTTTGGTGTTTTAACACTTTAGGAAAAGTGTTAATGACTTTTTTTGTATTTTGTTTTAAAATTTACAAAAGTGGTGGTATTTGTACAGTGAATGAGGTGAGATAACACTAATCTCAAATAACGCTATAGAAACGTGCATACTTCCCCGGCAGCGGCGCCAAAAATTGATTGATGCTAAACCGTCAACTTATATTGACCAAGTAATGGTCAACAAAGTCAAATAGCCTAGGTCAATGCTCCGGGTAATATAAGGTATCACCAGGTCGTTAAGTCCCGTTGATGTGTGAATTGTAACTTTAGCGTATTCGTGATCGGGTAATTATTCACAGAAAAGGGTTATGATCAGAATTATTTGATAATTATTAACAAATGTAGCTTAGGAAAGCTACGTGATTGATTACGGGAATTAAGATTACAAAGATTTAAGCTAAAACCTAAAAACGTACGTTTTAATTAAAAACGTACACAGACGAACAAAACGAAAAGTACAACTAAAGGACGGGAAGGGTTACAAGTGTAAAATTAATATTTTTACAATTCTAATAATTAAAGAAAATTTTAAGAAAAATAAAAACTATTTTTAAACTATTTAATTATTTATTATTAATTAATTACTAATTATCTATTTATTACTAATTAAACTAATTAGAATTATTAAAAATACTAAAATGGCTTAGAAAATTAAGAAAAATTTTATAAATCTAATTGAATGGGTTTTAGCATTGTATTAAACGCTTTTTGAAAAGCTTTTTTTTTTACAAAACTTGATAAACTTTGAGGGCCTGTTTGGTTGGAGTATATAGGTATGAATCTATGACTTTGAAAGTCATTAATGTTGTTTGGTTGGTTATGAGGCCCACCACAATGGATTGAGGTACCCAAATGTAAATGTTTCCTCATATTTCATGTGTATGGGTGGTTTCATAATACCCTCCATTATCATTCAACCCTATATCAACACCCATACCCATTATGATTCATAGCAACAAACCAAACGCACCCTAAGTCTTTTACAAAAACATTAGCCATTAAATGTATCATGTACTAAATGCATTAAATACATCAATTTTTTAAAGACTTGATGCATGATAGATGCTCTTATTATAAATTACATGAAATAACATTGTATTTTAAAAATTGCAAAAGATTATTTTACAAACATTGATTAACATCCCAATTATCCAAATACTAAAACACATATTTACATGAGACTACTAGCAGGTTGATGTCCAATAATCTTCGCATGCTCGACATATTTGGTACAAGACATTGGCTTTGTAAACGGATCAGCTAAGTTGTGACTTGTCTGAACTTTAAGAATACGAATCTCACCTTCTTTGATAACCTGTAAAGCCCGGAATTTTTAAACCACAAAATTTGCATCATTTTGAATTTATCCTAAGTATGTAATATAACTACATGTCATTTAAAAACTTGTTGGACCTTAGATATTACAACTTTATCACAAATATAGAAGATTAGAAGAAGAAAGATGGTGACTTGGTGATTAATATGGATCGTATATGTGTATATAGATAGATGAAATATGAGAGCTTTTATTCAAAGAAAACACACACAAGCACACACCTCAAATGAGCCTTTGAGGTGTTTAAATAGTTCTTAACATAAGATGCCCTATGGGCTTTCTATGGGCTTGGGCTTGGACTTGGTTACATGGTTGGATAACTAGGCTTATGAAACATAGCATATAACATATTAGCTTGCCAAGTCCAAGGCCCAATGACTAAACTATTACTAATCTTAACAAACGACACAAAGTTACAATATGAGAGTGACCATCACTTCATAATACATATTTTTAATGCTAACAATCTCCCCCTAAGGGTTGGTCATTCGAATGATGCTCCACGTGAGTGGGTCTTCCGTGTTCTTTGTCTTCAACTTTGTGTGTCGTTGTAGAATAGTCTTTAGTCTTTGTTCCTTCATGCTTTGTGATCTTTGATAACTGATTTTCCATCGTTCTTTGTTCCTTTGTGTTGTGGAGTTATCTGCCTTTCGTCACTTCTGCGTCTGTGGTGGTTGTTTGCCATTCCAACATGCTCATACATCTTTGGACATTGATATTCATATGCACGTAGTTCCCTTTCTTTCACTTTGATCTTTAGTCTTTATACTTTGTAGATTCTTCTTTTTGGCGTAGAATCTTTCTTTGAACTTTGTGTTGTATAGATCTTAGAGGGAGCTTTCTTTAACTTCCAGATGTATGTATGAGCATGTGGAATCTGTCGCCACGGAGATGAAGTGTCCCTGCATATAAACAGTTAGCAATAAAACATCCGGTACTTACAGATAAGAATTAGAGATCGTCAACAGCATAGTGTGAAGACTCCTTCTAACCCTTACCAAGGCCGTTCCCATGTCAGATACTCTCGAGAGAGCTAACAAGACCTACTAAGTAGCTCAATGACTAGGTGAGTCGCTGGGGATCACTCCACGACTGTAGACCGTTTGAAACCACCGCGAACACTAAGCGTAACCCATAAAGAATTACCGAAGTGACCTGCTGTCAGGGCTATTTGATGTTGACCCTGGCAGGAATTTCCATTCAATCATTGAGAATCACAAAAGTGAATCCTCTCATAAATGTTCTGGCAGATTGCTAAGATCTGCGTAGGACTCTTAAGTTTACATCTGGCGTCCTTAATGTTGAACAACCAGTGTAGAAATATCATGTGTTCCTATGAGATCTTTTGATGAATCTCGGGGCTCTAGACTCGATAAGTGCACATTTGGTTTCCTATGCGGAGATTAGGGAGAGGTCTCCTGCTTCAATATCAACCATCTCTAAGAGACAAGTCGATAGATTACACCGGTTCCCCGTGAGAATGAAACAAGCTCTTTTAAGAGAACTTGAGTGGTTAAGAAGGTTTAGTGCAGTGCGTCACTGGGTCCATGACGTCTTTGTCTTCAATACCGGTGTCACCTTAGTAACAACCAGTAGCATATGAATTGTACCCGGTGTCTGCCCTAAGGTTGAACATTTGGAGGGCTATTTCTTTTCACCCTTTTTCATAACTTTTTCTTTTTAATTCTTCAACCCCTTCTTTCTCCTTTCTCATTTTCTCCTTTTTTCAATCATACCTAAGGACTTCTAATTCTAATCTATTGGAATTGTCCTTGGGTAGATCCCTCCGGCTCTGGCGGATCATAGGACGGTTTTACCTAACCTTAGTCACCTTATAACTCCATGACTATCCTATAATTGATCACATTCCATAAAACCTTTCTGTGAAAAATCTCTCAAAGTGTTTATGATAATAAAACACATTTTGTTGACACTTCGAGAGTTTTGAATTTCTTTTGAAGGACTCCCCCTTCACATGTGCTCATGAATATTTAAGAAATTTGCACATGCGAGAGGAGTTTGCACTTTTGAATTGATCCACTTTCAGTGAACATGACCGATTCGAGACACGCTTACATCACTAGTTAGACTAGCTTGAAATTATTACCCGTCCTGGTCAAGTCCAAAGAAAGTCTCTCGATATGGTACATTCTACTCAGACAAGTCCTATTCGAGACACACTTACATCACTAGTTGGACTAGCTTGAAATTATTACCCGTCCAGGACAAGTCTTTTCGATAACTGACATTTTAAGCTTCGTCAATTCATTGGTACTATCTGAGTCGAGCTCTTCTGAGATTCAGTCACATACTTTAAACATCTTTGATCACATTTAATCATGTCTTCTCCCCCTCAAAAATAGCATAACGTGATATTTTTGATATCAACCGAGTAAAAAAACTTTTTGGAGAGAAAGACAGATTTCATTTTGCATGAATACGGAACATTTTTTCTTTTTCTACTCCCCCTTAATGATAGCATATTTAAAATTAATTAAGGTTTTTGAGGGAGTTATCTTGAGCACTAATTTTGAGAGATTTTAAGAAATCTTTTGAACAATCTTGAAAAAATGCTCAAGAATTTTGTTGGAAAACGAGTTTATGCTTGAAATCTTTTTCGTTTGTTTAGACTCGAACTTTTTGAAAAAGAGTTCGTCATTGAACGTACGAGTCCTTGATTTGAAATAATCAGAAGTCATCGTTTAAGTACGGGTTTCGTACTGATGTATACGAAAGCCATCGTGAAGAAAATTTTGAGAAACGACATGTTTTAGAAAAAACATTAAAAAGAACTCCCGCTCAAGCATCTGTACATGTCCGTATCATTGTTGAATGACATTTCTAGAGACGTACAGAATATTGATTTATACGAGAGACATGTCGTGAGAAGAATATTTTTGGATTTTTTGATTTTATATTGTTTTTGTATTTTTTGAAATTTTATATTTTTGTATTTTGTTTTTTGTTGGTTTTTCAAATTTTGTATTTTGTTTTTCAAAAATATTTACAGCGAAGCGATTTTGAAATCATTTTTCAAGAAGATTCGAGAAGACGTTCTAGCTCCTCAGGAGTTAGGCTTCGCATGCCAATTCGTCGAACTAAATAGTCAAACCGTTCTTTTGGAAGGGCTTTAGTAAAAAGATCGGCGAGTTGGTAATCTGTCTTAACGAAAAATAATTCAACAGTACCCTCTTCCACGTGTTCTTTGATGAAATGGTAGCGGACTTTGATATGCTTCGTCTTAGAGTGGTGTACGGGATTGCACGAGATGGCTATGGCACTTTTTGAGTCACAATACATAGGTATTCTGTCAAAAGTAAAGCCATAATCTGTGAGCTGTGTCCGTATCCAAAGAACTTGGGCACAACACGCAGATAGAGACACATACTCGGCTTCGGCGGTTGATAGCGCAGTACAATCCTGTTTCTTTGAAGACCAGCTTACAAGCTTTTCACCCAAAAATTGTGCTCCACCTGATGTACTCTTTGCTGTAACTTGATCACCAGCATGGTCTGCATCTGAAAATGCTGTTAGATTAAACTCCGAATTCTTCGGATACCAAAGTCCCATGTTAATGGTGCTTCGTAGGTACCGAAAGATCCGTTTAACCTCTTTGAGGTGAAGTTCGGTAGGCTTTGCCTGAAACCTTGCTAATAAACATACAGCAAATTGAATATCTGGTCGACTAGCAGTTAGGTACATGAGAGAACCGATCATGCTTCGATATTTTTTCGGATCGATGGGTTTTCCAAACAAATCAGCACCTATTTTTGGTGAAGTGACCATTGGTGTACCAACAGAATCACAATTTTCCATTCCATGTTTTTTCAAAATCTCTATCATATATTTAGCTTGATTGATAAAAATACCACGAGGGGATTGATGTATTTGTAAACCAAGAAAGAATTTTAGTTCCCCCATCATGGACATTTCAAATTTGCTTTTCATGAGATTTTCAAAATGTTTTGAATGGTTAGGATTGGTTGATCCAAAAATAATGTCGTCCACGTAAATTTGAACGATCAAAATGTCATCTTTGAACTTTTTGATAAACAAGGTATCATCAACCGTTCCTTTTGTGAACTTGTTTTTGAGCAAGAAAGATGATAGTTCGTCATACCACGCTCTTGGAGCTTGTTTTAGACCATACATTGCTTTCTTAAGCTTGTAGACGTAGTCTGGATGATCTTTGTCGACGAATCCCTCTGGCTGACTCACATACACTTCTTCTTTCAGAGTTCCATTCAAGAAAGCTGTCTTAATGTCCATATGATAGACTGTGATGTTTTTGTGAGCGGCATAGGCTAAGAAAATCCGGACTGCTTCAAGTCTAGCTACAGGCGCGAATGATTCTTCAAAATCTATCCCTTCTTCTTGTGGATAACCTTTAGCCACGAGACGAGCTTTGTTGCGAATAACAGTCATTTCCTCATCCAGTTTGTTCTTCCACAACCACTTGAGATCAAGAACACGTTTATCAAGTGGTCGTTCAACAAGTTCCCAGCTATCATGTAACAGGTACTGAAGAAATTCCTCCTGCATCGCTTCAATCCATGGGTTTTCTGCCATTGCTTCCCGAATGTTCTTTGGTACTTTGGTGCTTATTGAGCAAATGTAAATGCACAATTCGAGATCGGTGGCAAGTTGTCTCCTCGTCTGAACTGGCATTGAAGGATCACCAATAACATGTACTAACGGATGGTCTTTTGTCCATTGAAACGTAGAAGGGTACCTTTGGTTGAACGAATGTGTGTTAGATGGTTCTTGTAACCTTGAAGAAGATTCAGCAGAGTCTGATGCAAACGGGTTTTCAAATATTTCTTCTCCTTCTTCTAACGCAACATCGTTTGAATTATTTGTTGGTTCTTCTTGAAAATTTGTGTTTTGATTTTGCTCATCAACTCTTGGTAGTTCAGTTTCAAGTACTGGAGTGACTTGAGTAGATGTAGATGATGTTGAGGTAGTTGGTGCTTCAGCTTCGATTGTTGTAGATGCATCTTGTGATGGTGGTGGTGGTTGATGGTTTTGAGCGGGTGCAGCGGAATGTAGTTGAGATGCATTTGTCGAAGTTCCACCATAATATTCATCAAACATTAACTCAAAGAAATTTTCCAGTTCTTGTTCTGAAGGTTTATCCGTGTTTGTTGACTGAGCTCCTTGAGGTACGAGTCCTGAACTGATGTGTCCAGAAGTCTTCTGGTTTGGTGCGGGTCCTAATCCGTTTTGATTAGAAGCCATTGGATTAAGCGCTGGTTCTAGAGCGAGTCTCTCAGAAGCCATTTGTGAAATCTCGTCAAACTTCACATTCATCGTCTCCATTATCTTTTTCGTTCTTCTATTATACACCCTGAATGCCCTTGAGTTTTCTGAATATCCAATGAAGATTCCAATATCACCCTTAGCTTTTAACTTCCCTAGATCTTCTCTGTCATTCGTCGGATAGCACAAAGCGCCAAACACGTGAAGATAAGAGATGTCAGGTTTACGGTTGTTAACTAGCTCGTATGGGGTTTTATTGAATCTCGGATGGACTAGGGATCGGTTTTGAGTAAAACAAGCAGTGGCTACAGCATCAGCCCAAAAGAATAGTGGTGCACTAGAAAAAATCAGCATTGTGCGGGCAGCTTCCACAAGAGTTCGGTTTCTTCTTTCAACTACCCCATTCTGCTGTGGAGTTCTAACAACTGATGTTTGATGTGTAATTCCAACATCTTCGAGGTAAGTTCTTAACTCCTGGTTTGTAAATTCTGTGCCATTGTCTGTTCTTATAATCCTTACTGGAGCTTGAAGTAGAACTTGAATACGCTTCAGAAAGGTGATGATGATGCCTGGTGCTTCGTCTTTTGATCTCAAAAACTTTACCCAAGTATATCTTGAATAATCATCAACAATAACGAGAATATACTTCTTCCCATTAATGCTTTCAACTCTCATTGGGCCACATAAGTCCTTGTGCAACATATGTAACCTTGCTTCCGAACTAGGTACGGTTTTGGGTTTATATGATGCTCTTTTACTTTTTCCTTGTTCGCATGATGGACAAAGGTGTTCCTTGGTGTATTTGAACTTAGAAAGACCGGTGACGATGTTGTCTTTGGCTAACTTGTTGATGGTGTCGAAATTGAGATGGGATAAACGTCTATGCCACAACCAGGACTTAGTTTCGGTTGCCCTTGTCATAAGACAAATTGGTGATGTAGAAGCTATTTGGTTGATGTCGATAGCATACAAGTTTGTAATACGATTACCAGTTAAGAGATCATCACCAACCAAATTTCTGATAAAAACCGTGTTTCTTCTGAAAGTCACTTCTAAATCTGCATAAGAAAACTGCCCGACTGAAAACAAGTTGTGTCCCAACCCTTCGACGTAGTAAACTCGAGTGATTAAAAAATTCCCAAACTGAAGATCTCCATAACCCTGAATAGCTGCTACATGATCATTTTCAAAGCGTACAGTTCCCATGAATTTCCAGACGAAATTGATCAGAAGCTTTAAATTCCCGGTCATGTGCTTGGAGCAACCCGAGTCGACGATCCAAAGACATATTTCGATAACCTGCCAAGAACAGAAGAGTTTGTATTTGGAAACCGTGTTGAATTTGGTTCCATGGGGTTAGGAGTAAAAGCAGAATTACACTCACAGACAGTTGCTACTTGTTTAGCTTGAGCTATTTCTAATTTGCCGTCCTGAAGAGTGAACTCTCTACCCGTCGGAATCCACATACAATACTTAAGGTAGTTCCTAGGCATACGACTAATAGTGGTAGACCTAAAGCGTGCAACTAATCTTTCTATAGATCTGGATCTAGCACTAGGTCTTTTTGGAACATTCTTCTGTTCAGGCGTAACATTCACATTCTTAGAAACACATTCATCATGAACATCATTAATTAAACATTTCTTGCATATTAAACAAACAGAGTCATTACATGCATTAGAACCAGTACTTTCGACATTACATTCAGATGAATCATGTTTCTTATTAAAAAGCGATAAATTCCTAGGGTGTTCTTCTACTTCTTCAACTTTATTCTTGCTACTACTCTTAGAGACAGGCGAGACTCTATTGTTCCTTGTATTGCTCCTAGGCTTTAGTCTGCTGCTCCTAGAGGTGCTTTCTAATCCTGTAGAAGGTAAGGCACACACATTAGGATTTATATTGTTGTCCTTTTTAGCATCCCTAGATTCTTTAGAATTAGCCTTTATGCACTTGTCATTTGTCTTAGATGTTGAGGCAGACGCACTAGTGGGACTAATCCTAAAAAGGCCAGGTGCTAGCACTTTAGGAGTTTCGAC
This sequence comes from Artemisia argyi, assembly GCA_030686995.1. NCBI lineage: Eukaryota > Viridiplantae > Streptophyta > Magnoliopsida > Asterales > Asteraceae > Artemisia > Artemisia argyi. Next base: position 137,494,399 of record CM060695.1, on the reverse strand, counting down.
AACTGCTTTTCCTTTATCAACAATCTTATCATTTTCACTTTTCTTAGGGAAGGGTGTTGGAGTGACTGGTTTTGTCAAATCCTTTTTCTCATCGACTTTTGGAGCAAACCGTGAAATTGACATTTTTGGTTTTTGAACCGTGTTTGAAACATTTGGTTTCTCCGAAGTCAATGGTTTTGCAAACTTAGTTTCCTCACCCTTTCCTTTTTGACTTTCAAGCTGAGTCCTCAAAAGATCATTTTGCTCTTTCATTTTCTTTAAGTCACGCTCATACGACAATTTGTCATACTTGTATTCTTCCTTTTTTCGATCAAGTTGTTTAAAATATGACACATTTTCTTTTTCAAGCTTTATAAGAGCATTTTCATATTTTGAAACAATTTCGGAGGTCTCAGCTCTTAGTCGTTCATCGTCTTGAACAGAATATGTTTGTAAAATGATGGACATAATGTCAGTAGTCATAACAGCTTCGAAGAGAGAATCATTTAGGTTTTCCAAAACATTGATTTGCTCAAAGGATTCATTAGCCTTCTTTATCAGGGATTTGTGATCCGTGACGAAGTCAGCTGTTTCTTTCAAAAATGCTTGTTCAAAGTGAATTACACGAGCATGAATGTTATTAATTTGAGGAGCAAATTCATTTTCAAGAATCTTTTTAAGCTGTAAATGAACCGTGGAATTCCAGTTAATCTCATTAAGTCTCGTTTTTTATTCTAAAGTCGTTTTAAGTTGCCCAACTCTTGTTTTAAGATCATCAAGATATCCTCTGGCAGCACTTGAGTTAAAAGTGTTGTTTGAAGACATCTGTTCCATGTTTGAAAGCGATTTGGAAGCAACTACTTTTTTAGAAAACATTTTCGAGAATGGTCTTTTTATGGAAAACACAGATGGTTCTTTTTGTGGAACAAAAGTAATACCCGAAAGTTTGTTCAATTTGTTATAATCAATGGGTTTCAAATCCTTTTGTTTCATTTTAATAATGCTCTCTTCGACATGTTCTATTGTTTGCACAGAATCCCGAACGACGGGAGGATCATGTTTGGTGTAAAAAACACTACCATTATACAAAACATTCTGTTCATCATGAGCTTTCTTGAGATTACAAGGATTGTTGTTACCGAGAGCCATTTTGTGTTTCGTATGGTAAATCGGATTAGTTTGGTTTGAAATCATTTTCATAGTTTGACTTGACTGACCCGACTTAACCACCAATTCTTCTAGATGTGCAATCTTGTGTTCTGACTCTACGATTTCTTCCAAAAGTTTATCTTCTTTCTTTGCACAGTCCTTTTTCAACTCATCCCGTTCTTTTTCAAGATTGGTATAAGCTGTTTTTTGTTTTGAAAGTTGGTTTGTTAATTCAGAAATTTCTTGTTTTAAAGAGTTAATGGTTTTTGTTGAACTTATTTCAAGATTAGCAAACTTGTTTTTCCATTCCCTATCTTTAACAAGTAATTTCTTATAACCAATTTCAAATTCTGACTCGCGTTCTTTGTGAATTTGAAAACTTTTTGCATTTTCCTTGTATCTCTCAAGCTCAGTGGTCAATTTCTCATTCGCGGCCTTAACATCGCGATTGACCTTTTTCACTTTTTCGATTTCAATACCACAATTATTTAATAATGATTCAAATAAAGCACGTGTTTCCTCATCATTCTCAGCATGCTGTGAAACGAAGCCTCCATTATGATTCACATCTGGAGTTGCTGAAGAAGTATTGCTACTACTTGGTGTGTCCAGGTATGTATCATAAGTGGGTGCTTGCTTCTCAGAATGCTGTTCCTCATGAGGAGACATATCAAATATATCATTATTATGACATGTGTTGAAATTTGATACCTCAGATGGTGCACTGGTGTCATAAACAGGAAGTGTGTCAGAATCCGTGTCATACTTAGCTTCCTGAAGATTCGCCATGAATATGCAGTTCGCATCGATATCCTCTCTGTCTTCCATTTCATCCATAAGAGCCATAAAATCATGTTCCTCTGCATTCAACTGAAACCCTGCCTTCTCTTTTTGTGCCAACAGAACTGCTTTCTGCAAATACTCTAGATCTTTCTTATTAGGCTTAGTAGGACAGTTCCTTGCCATATGACCTACTCCTTGGCAGTTGAAACACTTTACCGGATTACCCTGATTCACATTTCCATAATTCCCAACAACTGGAGCTGCCACATTCCTATTCTGATTACCCATTGCCTGATTACCAACATTCTGACCCCTCTGATTTCCAACATGCTGACCCATCTGATTCCCTGCATACTGACCATACTGATTCCCTGCATACTGACCTGCATTCTGCATATTCTGATTACCCATGTTAATTCCAGTGGCATATCCTTGCTGATTCCCATAAACTCCAACCATTTGGCCTCCGTTGCCCATATTGAAACTCGGCTGAGCTATCTGCCTGTTGCGAGTATTCGATGAAATCCTTTGGTTGTTGTTTGTTGGTGTAGAAAAACGTCCTTGGAATGCTTTTGTCAGAAAAGCAAACGCTTGTGTCAAGGCTGCAGTAGCTTCATCATTGTCAGTGAATTCTAGTTCTTGGAAATGTGGGTATTGCTGTTGTGGAATAACATGTTGTTGCTGTGGGTAGAATTGTTGTTGGTAGATCGGTGTTGGTTGTTGAATGTAGGATGGTTGCAAGTAGTTGTGAGTGGAAGATGATGATGGTTGTTGTTGTGTGTTCACTGGTATAGGTGTTGGTGTATCAGCTATTAATGCTAGAGGATCATGTTTTTTAGCTAGTAATTCAGCTCTTACTTCATTAGCTTCATCTTGATTTTGCTTCAAGAAGTCATACACTTGATCATAAGTAACTTCATGCAAATTCTTTGTCTGATAAACAATAGTGACATATCTTCCCCATTCTGGTTGTAACTCATTCAGAAAAATGGTGTTGTTAGCAATATTTGTCTGACTGAGGTTGTGTCTTGATAAATCATTCATGATCTTATAGAATCTGTGGTAGTACGTCTCTATGGATTCACCAGGAATTGAAGTAAACTTGCGAAGTTCCTTAAGCAGTTGTGTTTCCATTTCCTGTTTCCCGATGTCTGTCCCATACATTAACCTCTTGACTCTTTCCCAGACTGCATGAGCACTTACTTCACTGTCAACAGTAGCATAAATGGTTTCAGGTAAACCAAGAACGACATAATGAAATGCCTGATCATCAGCTTCAATTTGTTTTCTGTCTTCCACAGTGTATTCAGTCTCATTCTGTTCTCTGTAGTATGGTTGTACCGGGGGGGTACCATTTGGATCACCAGGGTCTAGTACTTGTGATGGTTTGAAGGGTCCATCCACAATGGATTTGATGAGAAGACTTCCATTTGTTTTGCTCTTAAGATAACGCATCATACGACTAGCCCACTGTGAGTATCCACCCTTTGACAGCATGGGAGGTCGGTTTTCGGCGCCGGCTGCATGAATGTCTTGCTGCGTTGCCATTGATGAAGTGTAGATGGATAAAGTTGATTCTTGGATCGTTCCAACGAAATAGGAGTAGAGTTTAGAGTGAGTTGATGCAAGTTTTTATGGTGAAAATTTTGACTGAAAACCTTAAAACCTCAATAACTTCTTCTCGGAGCGTTTTTAGGCCTCGAAACTTCGCCTAAATCGATAAATCCATTTAGCGTGTCGTTCTTCTCTGTCTGACGGTCGTTTTGACAGCTGATTCGTCGAAAACGGAGTTACGGTTCAAAAGTTATGGCCGTTTGAAGTTTGGTCGTCAAAAGTCAACCAAAAGTTCTCGAAAATGTTGTATTCTCGATAAATCCCAAGATCTCGATAATATCTGAAGTTCTCGATAAATTCTGATGTTCTCGAAAATCTCTGAAGTTCTCGAAAAAATTGAAAATTCTCGATAAATTCCAAGATCTCGATAGTATCTGAAGTTCTCGAAAATCTCTGAAGTTCTCGATAAATCTGATGTTCTCGAAAATTATGACTTTTTCGAAAACCCAATTTCACAAGAAATTTCGAAATTATACAATTTCGAAATTTAGCCCGAAAGTCGAAGTAATTTCTTTCTTATACAAGAGAGAAAATACTGAGTATCCAACGGTGAGCACGAACGGAGCCTTTTCTTGTGTTCTCGAAAACTTGGCAAAATGTGATTTCGAAAAAACACCAAATTTTCGAAATGTTGACAGTTTTGAGAATAAGCTTAAAGCACACCCAAATGACTTTTGCAATCCAAGATTCTTGTACTTCTAGGCTAAAAAACACCAAAACTTGAAGAAAGTTCAAAACTTGATGATTTTTATGAAATTTTTTCGTGATTTAGAAAACAAGTACAAAAACCAAATAGAGTTTTTTAAGCTATGAAACTTCAAAAAGATTTAAACTTTCTTGTTTGAAAAAGTTTATAACACTAGTTTGTAATCAAAAAAGTGTTAAAAACCAAGAAAAACAAGAGAAGTAAAGAACTTTTCAAAAAAAAAAACGTGATATTTAAGCTTAAAAAAAAATGAAACACACAAACTCAAAACCCTCCTAAATCATTGTTAGGCGATTGATACCACTTGTTGGACCTTAGATATTACAACTTTATGACAAATATAGAAGATTAGAAGAAGAAAGATGGTGACTTGGTGATTAATATGGATTGTATATGTGTATATAGATAGATGAAATATGAGAGCTTTTATTCAAAGAAAACACACACAAATACACACACAAGCACACACCTCAAATGAGCCTTTGAGGTGTTTAAATAGTTCTTAACATAAGATGCCCTATGGGCTTTCTATGGGCTTGGGCTTGGACTTGGTTACATGGTTGGATAACTAGGCTTATGAAACATAGCATATAACATATTAGCTTGCCAAGTCCAAGGCCCAATGACTAAACTATTACTAATCTTAACAAACGACACAAAGTTACAATATGAGAGTGACCATCACTTCATAATACATATTTTTAATGCTAACAAAACTATACCCTTGATTGATGCTAAACCGTCAACTTATATTGACCAAGTAATGGTCAACAAAGTCAAATAGCCTAGGTCAATGCTCCGGGTAATATAAGGTATCACCAGGTCGTTAAGTCCCGTTGAAGTGTGAATTGTAACTTTAGCGTATTCGTGATCGGGTAATTATTCACAGAAAAGGGTTATGATCAGAATTATTTGATAATTATTAACAAATGTAGCTTAGGAAAGCTACGTGATTGATTACGGGAATTAAGATTACAAAGATTTGAGCTAAAACCTAAAAACGTACGTTTTAATTAAAAACGTACACAGACGAACTAAACGAAAAGTACAACTAAAGGACGGGAAGGGTTACAAGTGTAAAATTAATATTTTTACAATTCTAATAATTAAAGAAAATTTTAAGAAAAATAAAAACTATTTTACACTATTTAATTATTTATTATTAATTAATTACTAATTATCTATTTATTACTAATTAAACTAATTAGAATTATTAAAAATACTAAAATGGCTTAGAAAATTAATAAAATTTTTATAAATCTAATTAACCATTACAGGAATCCTAAAAAATTATAAAAAAGTTTATTTTATGTATTTTAAACTAATTAACTAATTATTAATCTAATTACTTATTAATTTCTAATTAAACTAATTATATTATAAAAAATAGAAAATGAGTAATATAAATTCTAGAAAAATTTGTAAAAATGTTTTAACTTAAATAAAAGCTAGAAAAATTATAAAAACTAGGTTATACTTTATAAAATATAATTATGCTATTTAATTACTTAATATTAATTAAAACTAAATTAAACTAAAATTAATTATAAAAACCACTAAAAGACAAAATAAAATTCTGGAAAAATTTCTAAAATTACTTTAACCTAAAATAGAATTTCTAAAAATATAAAAATGATATATTACTTATAAATAAGTTAAAAAGAAAATTAAAATGATAAATCCTATTAAATAGAAGCTATCACTATAATTAAAGTTGATTTTTTTTTTTTGTTTTTTCTTTTTCCAAACTGATTAAATACTAAAAACAAAAACTTTTAACAAAAACACTTTTAATATAACCCAAGAAATAAGCACTTGAAGTGCTTATTGATCCCACAGTTGACTTTTGTTGACTGTGGAAGGTATTTAGCTCAAATGAAGGAAAGTGGGGTCCACAATGACAAATTTTGGTTCCTCTGAGTTTAATGAACTAGAAAAAGCAAGTTTCAGCCAAACAAGAAGCTTCAATAAGCCAATAATCACAAATAAGCTGTTGGCTTATGGATTCTGTCACAGATTGGGGACAAGGTTTAGGTCTAACTTCAGGTGGGGTCCACTAGCCTAGGGGTCAAACAAAGGGTCAAAAGGTCAACGCTGGTAGGAGGGGGTTGTAAGGACTAACTATTGGGGTGTGGGACCCACTGAGTCAACCACAATGGACCACCAAAGTGGGGTGGTCAGCTAGGGTCTGCTGAGACAGGGGACTGGGTTGCCCTGCAACTCAGTTCCAAGGGTATTTCAGTCAACAAATAAAATTCACAAAAACATGACCAACATGGGAATCACAAGTTTAGCTGACATATTAAACACCCAACAAGTTTCAAAGCTTGATAGCAACCACAAAATTCTACAAAAATCTTGCTAGTTTTGGAAAAATCTGAAATGATGCATTTTGACTTTTTGAGAAAAACTTGCAAAGTTGACTTTTGTGAGTTTTAACTTGATCCTAGGTACTGATTATGGTGTTTTAAGTTGAAATGACCCTACATTAGACTATCCTAACTAATCTTGTAGCTAAAATGGAGATTTGCACTCCTTAAACCAAAACAGTTAACTGCTATGGGATTTCAAAGAAGGTTTTAACTTTTTAACCTACACTTACTGCATTTTATGTTCAAACTACACTACTTAGACCTAAGTAAAGCTACCTAAACAGATTTCAACCAACCAAAGCCACAAGATCACAGGTACAAAACCTGATCCAAAAACCCCTTTAATGAACTTATTATGCAAATTTCAAAGCTTATGATTGTTGATGACAATAAAACCTAAATATTAACAGACATTATGATATATTAAACTGTAATTAGCATAAAATAGCAATCAAATATCACAGAAACAATATAAGGTAGAATATGGAAATTTCTTACAAAATGGCTTATGATGAAAACTAGAACAAGGACCAAATGAACACCCCTATTGCTCTCTACAGAGCTCTATTACCAGATTCCAATCCAAGCTCAGCTCCAAACCATCTCTTCTTCCCTTTCTTCTTTATTTTTGAATTTTTCTTGATTTATTTTTATTTTTTTGGTATTTTTTTGTTTTTTATACTAAACCACGTTTCAAAGTAATTACTAGCTTGAATAAGCTATTTGGGAGCTAAACTAACCTTTTTCAGTTCATTATAACAACTCATAACAATATTAAGTGAAATTGGTGATTTTGAGAAAACATGAAAATTGCACAGACTTGAATTTCAAGGAAAGACCACAATTTATTGATGAAGAAGGTTCCAAATACACTAGAGAAACTTAGTACAATACATTTGAATTTGAAAATTACACTAGAAAGATAGAATTACAATATTCGACTAAAACTTAAAAGTTAAAACTAGATAGCTGCTCTCCTTCCTCCTCTTTCTATTTGTAGCAGGTTCTAGGGTTTGTTTTTACCCACTGAGTATTTCCCACTTGGATTATAAGCCGTTGGATGACTGGCTTTAATCCTAGCCTTTGAAAATGATTTGGCGCCAAAAAATTCTATAACTGCCCTCTGGTAACTTGGAAGACTTGAAGAAGCAATTAATGTTATTTGGAGTTTGGTGGATAGTTAATGAGACAGGGCATGGATGCTGAGGTGGAGGAGGGGGGGGGGGGGGTTGTGTATTTGGTTGAGTTTGCAGACAAGTTGGGGGAGAAGGAAGGGTCAACGTGGGTTGACCGTTTTAAATAATAAAACGGACGGGGTAACTATTATAGGGGTGGTGGGCTTGGGTGTGAGATTGGGCTTGGGAGTTTGGAGTGATAAGGTGGAATGGGCTAAGGTGGGCTGGGTAGTTTGGTTTGTTTTGGGTTTTAAGAATGTTAAGGGTCCGGTTGTTTGTAGAAATTAACACAAGGACCATTCTTGCAATTTAATCAAAACCAAGGGCTGAAAATGCCATTCTTTCAAAGTACCAATAAGGACCATTGTTGCCAAGTGAAATATTCCACAAACCAATTTTGCAAATTTTTTTTTTTTATTTTCAAAATTCCCAAGGACTGAATTTGCAAATTCCCAAACTCCAGGGACCAAAATGTAACTTTTCCAATTTTATCACCCAAAGTCCGTTTTTGATAGATTTTGATTTTTCAAGGACTCGAGTTGACTTTTATTTCAAAATAAATGCATAGGGACTATTTCTGACAAATTTTAAAACTTGGGGGACTGAAACTGCCAATATTGCAAACTTTGATCGTTTTTCGTTTGTTTTTGCTCGTTTTGCATTTAAAACACATAAAACACAATCCCTGTGATAATTTAAGTATTTTGATTACTTTTCGATTGTTTTTGTATGTTTTGACAGTTTGAATACGATAAAAATGATGAGTGTTTGCGCACTCATCAACCTTATAATTAATATACACATTATAATTAAATCCTAAAACTAAATAATTATAACCTAAAGTTTCCTAAGACTAAATGTTATCCTAATATTGCTAAGTCCTAAACGTTTTCCATTTGTCTCCTAAATATGTGAACCGATTCTAGCCCTCCCTTTGCTTTGTGGCATTAGTTTGCAAAGGATAAGTACAACAACATATCTATACTACTTATAATACATTTTACACCTTCTCTCCTATTTAATTTTTAAGATTTCCATATTTAGATTTTTAAGTAAAATACAAGTTATCAAACACAAAGAACAAATATTTAAAGCACAATATTTTAAGGACCACATATCTCTTAGAGCATCTACAATGGAAAAAACCTTAAAGACTTTTTGCATTTAATGCATTTAATGACTAAAGCTTTGAGCAAAGACTTGAGGTTCACCAAGTCCTTGAAAAAAAGCTTTTCAAAAAGCTTTTGAAGCAATGCAAAAAACCTCATAAAATGACTTTTTGAAATAGTAAAAAGCTTTTAAAAGCTTTACCCATTGTGGATGCTCTTACATCTCTTACAATTAATACACCTCATCACATATTAATACAAGTTGTAAAACACAATACACAAGAATTTAAAGCACAAGCATTTGTACATGTACAGCAACCACTCTTACATCTCTTAAAATTAATACACCTCCATACAATTAATACACCGTCACTTATTAACACAAAATGTACAACTATGTAAAAATAGGTACATCACTTTGATAAATTCATAAAACAAAAATGATACTACATCACTACATAATTTTAACTTTTTAAGTTAAGAATCATATTATACGTGAACAAAAACTAATGCAATTTACATTGAAAGAGTTTAGTGAGCGTACAATAGCCAAATTGTATTCAGTGAGAATCTATATATAACCAATACATGTTTGTACACGCTAAATGATTGCCAAAAATGGGTAACAAAAAAATTGCATCGTTAGATAAAAAAATATAAATGATGTATTTTGCTTAAAGACAATCGTTAATCATTAAAATCATTTTCAAAAGAACACCATCCACACAAATTGATGGTTGCTTCAATACGAATCAGCCCAAAAAAAATCCCATCCTCCTTAAAATCTTAAAACGAAAACAAAAAGAACAACAAAGATACACCCAACTCCAAACTATCCTAACCCATCTCCTTCAATCTAACATGCAAATAGATCTTAGAAGGTTCAACTTTATTTCCAATCTTATAAAGATTTTTTGAGTTGAACAACAGTCATCATAGATCAATGTGAATATGAACTTCTTTATTATCCGAAAATCTTTAAAGAAAAGAAGAAAGCAACTTGTGTTTTATTCTTACTCATTCGCTCGGTTTAAAATGTAAACAACCTTACACGAGACCTTATGCTAAGATCTTGAAGTCGTGTGCCGAGTGCTTTAAACAAAGAAGATAGGGTTAAGCACAACATTCGAAATTTATGGACAACGATTTGCTTGTGTAAATCGTGTTTGTATGGTTTGTGATGCTTTGCTGGTTGAAATAAACACAGATAGGGGCGGATAAAATTATAAGTGTGTTTTAGGGTTAGGTTGAGTGAAAAGCGCACAATAGGATATAACCCAATAACCGGTTATAAGTTTGGGTGTTGGATTGGTTTTATGGACTGGACTAGGCTTGTATGGTATATCATCCGTTATGCTAAAATAATAGGATGTGAACTTACAAAAAGTGTTATCCGAATTTTTTATAAACTAAAATTTTGGATACAAAACTTTGATATTATTAGTATAACGAGTGGTATAAATATTCAAGCTCGAACGGGCAATGGGTCGAATGGGCTCGAGCCCTAATGGGCACGGGCCAAACAGGCTCGAGCTATAACGGGCACGGGCCAAACAGGCTCGAGCTCGAACGGGCACGGGACAAACGAGCTCATGTTATACGAATAGCCTTAAGAAAGACCCAAAAAGACGAAATAAATTCCTTAGTTAAGGAGTTAAAATACGTCAAATGAAATTCTTGATATCTGTAAATTTATTGTCAAAAAGAATATAATAAACTAAAATACATGATTCACCAAAAAAATATTATTTCAGGGTACCCGCCGCTACAACGCACAGTTACCCTGCTATAAACTAAAATACATGATTCACTTTATTTCAGGGTACCCGCCGCCGCAACGCGCGGGTACCCTGCTAGTAATACCATAATATAAAAGATCTCATGCATTATTATCTCAATCAAAATATACGGTATTACCATATATGTGGCTTTGCCAATATTTTCCTAAGCCATATATTTTATCCCTCTTATCCCTTTTGCATCGATCCACAACCAGCAGAACACACATCATTCATCCATTGTTTTACTGCCAAAAGAAGAAGAAGAAGAAGAAGAAACGCTGGTATTGGCGTCAAGAGAAAGTGCTACACGTTGGAGTTTATTCGAGTCCTAGTTTTGTTCCCTTCGTATTCATTGTTTTCAGTCGCCATCAGGTTCCTTATTCTCCTTTATACTCTTCTTATTCGACATATAACCATGGCTAAACAAGAAGTATAATCATGCTAAGAAACCCGTGAGAATCATGCTTGAATATGTAATGTTGTCTCGTTAATAATTACCACATGAAATCACAAACATATACACCTATACAATCTGTTTGGTGTCGAGTCTGGTGGACTGTTTTGTGTCACTTTTCCAGCCCTTTGTCAATCTAAATATACCACTAAACGAGCCCTAAGAATCTGATATAAATGGTCATTAATGATGAGCACAATAGTAGAAACCCTAGGCGTGCTAAATGTTTAACGAGGGCTTGGAAAGGTTATGATTTTATGTGGTGAACTTTTGGTCTTGGCCCGTTTGGTCAGGAATGTTTGTGGACGATTTGTGTGACATTGTGAGTGTGTTAATAGGATGAATAAGCCATATTACAAGTACTTTTAATGTGTGCATGACCTAACTTAATCAAAAACATGGAATGTGTATGTATCATACTTAATTGGATTGTTGGGCAGTTTTGGAGTACGAACATGTAACCACTTTATATTTAGTTTCACAAAAGATAAATGCTGAGTTTTTTTTTTTTCATAAACTAAGTTTAATATGCTAATTAAGTAATCCAATTGGTTTAGGGTCAATTGGAGTTGTTTTGGTCATGCTTTTAAATTTTAAGAGATCGTGTGCCAAATCTGAGAATCTGGAATATAAAATCAGTCGGTGTTTTTGATTTTTCATTTTCAAACCCTAAAGTTTTAAGGGCTGTAACTTAACAGGAGTAATATTTGGGATATTTGTGACTTCCTAGAATTTTGGTGGATTTTTTTTGAAGTGTCTAAATGGGTTGGTTAAAGGCTCTTGGTGTCTGTGCAGTTATTTTTTGGGTAGGTCTGGAAAGATGAATTTTTGAAGGGTACTTACACTTATTAATAAAATCTCCAAAAATTTGAGTAACTACTTAACTTATAAGGGAACCTCAAGAAAAATTGGGAGAGTCTCAGGGCTTAATTGGTATGTCTTAAAATTCGTGAGAAACTTGTGGAAAACTAGAAGGGGGGGGGGGTTGAATAGTTTTACGTCTTTTTCGTTTTGCTTATTTTATAAAAGATAGTTTCTAAGATGAAACCTTCAAATCACTTTAATACATAAATATATATACTAGTTAATTTATGATTTTGTATAAATATTACTTATGTATAATGTACAATTTCAAAACACTTAACTACAAAAGCACAAATACAAGATTTATTAAAGGTTTTATATATACAATGCTTATGTATAATGTTAGGAAAGAATATACAATTTCATATATTTTATGTAAGCATATATATGTGTAGTAGTAGTGTATAGATATAATTTTATGTACTAGGTTGTTTTTGTAAGATTAGTTTTATGAATGGATTTTAGTTTGATCTTTATGTGAAATCAACATATGCACAATACTATCAATTATGACTATGTATGAAATGCAAGTAAGTAATAAATCAAAGAGTGAGGGATGGAAAGATCAAACCGAGACACAAAGGATTTATAGTGGTTCGGCTACAAGGACACCTTCCTTGCCCTACTCCACTCCCCGAGTCACCTACTCGAGAGTTTTCTTCACTAGATCAAAGACCTCCTTTATGGCGGAGAAAACCGTACACACCAATATACACACCAATTTACACACCAATCTTCACACCAATCTACACACCAATCTACACACCAAACTACACACCAATCTTCACACCAATCTACTATTTTCTTCACACCAATCTTCTACACACTAATCTTCTATACACCGATCTTCTATTCTCTTCAAACCTTCAAAGTACTAATGTCTTGACACCTTCAAGTCACTAATATCTTTGCAACTTCAATGCACTAGTGTCTTGACACCTTCAAGCCACTAATGTCTTCACACCTTCAATGCACTAATGTCTTGACACCTTCAAGCCACTAATGTCTTCACACCTTCAATGCACTAATGTCTTGACACCTTCAAGTCACTAATGTCTTCACAACTTCAATCTACAAATGTCTTCTAGTCTACTCCACTAGAGATCCTTAATTTCTTCACTACAAGCTCCTATTGCTACAATCTCCTATCACCACTACTATCTAACCCTTCTTCTTCACTTCAAGTCACACTTCACACTTACAACAATTCTAGATTCTTCAACTAAATCTAGTTAACTAATACATACACCTTATTCACCAAAGTATGAAAGATGTACAAGGAAATGTAAACAAACAACTTAGATAGCAAGATGATACTAAGTTGTAATACTTCTAATAGAAGTATTCTTCTCTTTGCACTTGAAAGAATGAGGCTTTGGATCACTTGGAAACAAAGGCTTATGAAATGAAATGATCAAAGGATTTTTTAGGATTGAAATAGAGATCTAGAACAGAAAGTTTCTGTGCAAAAAGGTGGGGAAAAAATCCAGATTTAAGGTGGTATTTATAGGCAACAAGTTCTGACAGAGGAGCGTGGCCGGCCCCCTTAAAGCATGGCCGGCCCCCTTAAAATTAAGGGGGCCGCCCCTTATAATTAAGGGGGCCGCCCAACTGTAACGGCCAGAAAACTTGTCTTTTAGTGGGGAAAGTTTATTTGGTGAAAAACTAACTGATTTTGGTTAAATATTTGAAATCATATATTTAGTATGATTAAAACATTTTTCCTTATTACCAAAAGTGTTTTTCAAAAATATATAATAAGATTATATAATTAAATAAACTTTGTATTAGTTAATTAAATACCCCTTTGATCATACATAGCACTAAACACTTTGTTTATTCATACCTTAAGTGATTTGTTGGTGAAAGTGATTATTTATTACTAAATACGTGTTTACGTCATGATCTTTGGATTTGATTAGTTTAAGTTTTGTGATTATCAAAACATAGAGATATCGGAAGATATGAATAATGTTTTTAGTCAATTATTTATATCAACAATCTCCCCCTTTTTGATGATTACAAAACCTAAACTTATTAAATCCAAAAATTAATATTTAGACAAGTATTTAGTAAGTTTACATTCACTTCTCCCCCTTTTTGTAGAATCAAAAAGGTTAGGCCGAATAAGCTTCGTGAGAGAAGTTTAAACGGGTAGAAAACTCCCCCTTGATGTATGCTCCCCCTCGTTTGAGGGCACCAAGGTTTCAAGAAAGTAATACTTGCAAGAAAAATATTAGAAGCACAAGCATGGCACAAGCAAATACATATAGCATAATATTAGCAAGTAATAATCATGGCACAAGGTAATAAGAAACATATATTAAACCATTTAATAATAGAGAAATGATTATGTCAACCCATAATCATTGTTACAAAGGTAATACAAATAGAATTCTAAATAACATAGAACATCCTATAGTGCCAACAAGGAGTGTCATCAAACTTTCTTGAATCCCAAAATGGTTGAGGAGTTTTATTTGAAAATGAGAAAACATAAGCATATCAAATGCTTGGTGGTTTAGTGGAGGTAAACTCTTGGTTCCATGAGTGTTGGTGAGTTTGTAGAGCTTGGAGGTGGTGGATTTGAGGTGGAGTTTGTTGGTTGAGGGTTGTGATGTTGTTCAAGTGATGGGGTTTGTTGAGATCTAGTAAGAAGATACTCAATCCAAGTGAAGTGCTCATTCAAAGCAATGGTTTGTTGTTGAAGGAAGATGCAACAAGGGCAATTGTTAACATGCTTCTCAAGTTGGTTTTTGTTATGTGGTGATGATGGTGAGCTTGATTGTGGTGGATCCAAATTGCGTTGAGCAAGATGTAAAGCTAAAAGAGCACTAAGCTCATGTGCCTCTTTTAGCTCCTCAACGAACTTCAAGTGTTCGGAGGAAGGTGATGGTGGTGGAGCATGATAGTTGTCTTGGGTGAAGGTTTGCACATGCAACATTGGAGTAGCATGTGAGGTTGTAGGAAGTGGTGGTGGTACTCTAGGTGGTGGAGATATGTTTGAACTTGGGTAATCATGAAAACATGATATGGGTGGAAGAGTTTCTTCATGAGTGGATGATGTCTTTGTTGAATGAGCAATATGTGAAGTGTTGATTGAGATATTTGGATTGTTGTTTTGGGATTGAGCATGCTCATCAAAAGAGGAAGCATTAATGAGGGTATTAGTGGAAGATAGGTTGTGGGATGACTCATTTGAGTGGGTTTGAGGTTGAGTTGTTGGTTGACTTGAAACAACATCACAAGAGTTATGACAAGAATCAAGTTTCCTCCTCCAAACGGGTTTGACGGAGATCCTTGCGGTTCTTGAAATCTTTGGTTTTTGGTTGTTGGGAGATGACATGTTTGAGTGTGATGGCATTAATGATGGGAAGAGGGTATTTATAGTGTATGAGAAATGTGGTTTAGGAAGGTAAATTTTGAGGGATAACATGGGACAAAATATGTTTGTGAATTTTGGGAAGTATAGGCTGAAATGGGTCAAAAAGTGATAAAGAAAACAGTATCCCCGACCATCAGATGGCCGGTCCCCTTAAATGGAGGCCGGTCCCCTTAAATTTAAGGGGGCCGCCCTTATGATTTAAGGGGGCCGCCCATCTGGTGATTCCCAGAATGCCAGAAATGGGTTTTTGGCAGAAAATTTTCAAAAAGGTTGTGTTTTTGGATTTGGATTCAAGTAAGTCCAACTCTTGAGGCAATATAGAGCATACTATTCATGAATGTAGGGAAATAATAAAAGTGAACAACAAATTCCTCATAATCATGTTATTTTCTAATATTTCAATTAAGTATGGTAACTAAGGAAGCAATAAAGCAAACTAGTTAAGCATGCAACTATATAAAGATAATGGTAAGTAGGCTTAGTGCAAACAAATTGAAGATTGCTTATGATAAACACGTGGGAAGATATGATTATATGAACTTCAAGACTTGTTACAAACAAGATCCATATGGGCAAACCATGATTCTCATGAAATGATTTGATTAAATTGTAGATGTCAATTTCACATAAGTGTATGACATATATGAGAAGATAATAACAATGTTTTAAACAAAATGTTTTTAGTTTTATTCAACAATGTTTGAAAGTAAGTTTTCACTTAATCCCATAAATCTGAGAATGAAAGAGTCTAATGAGAAGCAAAGTTCATATAAATAAATTAGCGTTAGGTATATATAGGAAGTGCAATTTAATCAAGTTGGAGAATGAGTATGAGACTATTACTAGTGGTGCTCAATTCAGGCTAAACACGACCGTTTTTACGGGTTACACACACCCAACTTCTCACATAGAAGCAATTCAACCGTTAGGTTAAATTGAATTTCTAGTCAATAGATTCTCCAGTAGTCATTCTCCTTTTTAGAATAAATCGAGTTCCTAAATTTACCTATCGAAGATTACCAAATATGAAGTTTACTTGATTCACTAATACTTAGCTTAATGTTTTGAGATACATTCAAGTTAGTATCCCAATAAAACAAAGTTTGTTTTGTTTTAAAAAGAAAAATGTTTCTATCTTGATAAAGATCAAAATAATGTTATGATAGCTTATGATTAAGCATGTTGTTTGAAAAAGCATAAAATAGATATTCGAAAGGTTTTAATTCAAAGAAAGAAGTTTTTTTTTTTTTTTTTAAATATGATGTTTTGATTTTGACAATCAAGAAATTTCAAGTGAAAGATACACTTCAAGAGAATCGATTAAGCCCATTGTCACATATAAAAATCTCTAATTGGCAACTAAAGATATGAAAGAGATATGGTAGACATTAAACATCTAAATGCAATGAGATAGGAAGGGACAAAGAAAATCATCAATGAATACAATATAGGCATATGAATGTATGCATGTATACAAGACACATTGTAATATTGAGTTACTAGCAAGTCTTAATTATACCACATCTATTAATGCAACTAGTAAGATCATATAGCATAAATGGCAAGCATTCTACTTTAAATCATAGAAGATTATCAATATAGATGAAAACTAAGACAAATGATAATAGACATAGCAACAAGAGAGTTAATTATCCTAATGTCATGTATGCATATATTGGTATTCATGATCTAAAAGCATAGCAACTTATAAATTAAATCATATTAATATACTAATTGAAGCATACTTTATCTTAATGTAATGTAGGCAAGTTTTTGAAAAGAAAACTTACCTCAGGTCCAACTCTTCTTTAAGAGTGGTCATGAGAGCAATATAAAACGTCAGGAAGGTTTTCCCCAAAGCAAGTTGAAGAAGCGAAGTAATATCCTAATGCGAAAAGGATCAAGGAGACTTGATCATAGAAACACTATCGGTCGCCCCAATCATCACAAGTCGTGCAGATTAAGAATGGTAGAACAAGAATCCTTCGTCATGAGGTAGTAACGAACACACCATAAAGACAATGGTCATCAAATGAAAGAAAGCAAATAGAGCGATCCAAAAAGTGGTAGTTCCTTTGATCGTTAATTACCTACACATGACAGAGAGCTTGGTACCCAGATTCTCATGGGTCCGATTTGATTAGTAGCGAACATCCAATGCACTTAAATGCATATGAAGAGGATGTCGTCGAGAAGTACAAGAATTCATTATTTGTTTGTTTTAGCAAACAAACAATAACTTTCTTGACTAGAGAAATAATCAATGGATGTAAATAATAATAGTTCTAAATTTTTCCATTAGGTTTAACAAATTTTATTTGTTTTGATGTATTTGTCAAATACTCATCTGCCGTATATCCTAATCCGGTTTTATCATAAAATGACTTTTGAATGTTAAGTAGATATTTTAAAGATTTAGAACTGTTTTCGAATTTTGCTAATATTTTAGCTTTTTCCTTTTCCATTTTAATTTCATGTTTATAGTCTTGACAATTTTTACATTCAAGATCAATTTCAATATTACTTTCAAGTCTAGACATTTTGTCTTCTAAAATTATTTCTTTTTCAAAGTTATTTTCAGCGGATGTTGAAGATTCATTTTTAAAAATAATTTTTGAGTCAATGTTGCAAAAGTGTTTGAAGCTATTTTCCATTTTTGAAAATTCTAATGTAAATTGATCATAGCAAAAATGTTTGGTTTTGAATTGTACCTTATTTGTACTTGTACACTCTTCACTCGCTATACGGTGATCAACTCCATTCTTCATGTCGCTCCATGTTTTGTTTGTAGCATTGCTTGGATCTTGGAGCATGTAATCCTTGTCATCACTATTTGTATTAACATTTGTTAGGATGTTCACGTATTCCGTATTTACATCGTCTTTATCGTCCTTGTTGCACCATGATTTATTAACATGCTTTCTTCGGATTTGACACATGTGTTCTTCATTATTGGTACCTTCAATGATCACATTTGAACTAGTAGTACATGTGTTTATTTCAACTAAATATTTATCTATTAAACTTTCTAGAGTAACAATTTCATGTGCAATATCAAGTTTATCATCTTTGGTTTTACATTTCTCTTGGTGAAACTTTAAAAGGCATTTCCAAATATCATTTGCCGTTTTACAAGGAAATAATCTTTCATATTCAACATTTGGTAGAGTTTTGAAAATAAGTAATTTAGCTTTAGTATTTTTATCAATTTTTATTTGAAGATTATTATGTTGATTTTCAAAATCCATTTTGGTTAGTTTAAGATCACCAATTGAAATAATATGCCAAAGATCAAGATCTATTGATTTCACATAATTTTCAAATTTATTTTTCCATTCAAGAAAATGATCATTTTCAAATAATGGTAGTTTTTGCGTAAATTCTCCTTCTAGATATTTTTCGAATTCCATAGATCGTTACAAGTTTTAAAATACAGTATATTTTAAAAATCTTGTTAAACGTGGCTCTGGTACCAATTGTGGAAAACTAGAAGGGGGGGTTGAATAGTTTTACGTCTTTTTCGTTTTGCTTATTTTATAAAAGATAGTTTCTAAGATGAAACCTTCAAATCACTTTAATACATAAATATATATACTAGTTAATTTATGATTTTGTATAAATATTACTTATGTATAATGTACAATTTCAAAACACTTAACTACAAAAGCACAAATACAAGATTTATTAAAGGTTTTATATATACAATGCTTATGTATAATGTTAGGAAAGAATATACAATTTCATATATTTTATGTAAGCATATATATGTGTAGTAGTAGTGTATAGATATAATTTTATGTACTAGGTTGTTTTTGTAAGATTAGTTTTATGAATGGATTTTAGTTTGATCTTTATGTGAAATCAACATATGCACAATACTATCAATTATGACTATGTATGAAATGCAAGTAAGTAATAAATCAAAGAGTGAGGGATGGAAAGATCAAACCGAGACACAAAGGATTTATAGTGGTTCGGCTACAAGGACACCTTCCTTGCCCTACTCCACTCCCCGAGTCACCTACTCGAGAGTTTTCTTCACTAGATCAAAGACCTCCTTTATGGCGGAGAAAACCGTACACACCAATATACACACCAATTTACACACCAATCTTCACACCAATCTACACACCAATCTACACACCAAACTACACACCAATCTTCACACCAATCTACTATTTTCTTCACACCAATCTTCTACACACTAATCTTCTATACACCGATCTTCTATTCTCTTCACACCTTCAAAGTACTAATGTCTTGACACCTTCAAGTCACTAATATCTTTGCAACTTCAATGCACTAGTGTCTTGACACCTTCAAGCCACTAATGTCTTCACACCTTCAATGCACTAATGTCTTGACACCTTCAAGCCACTAATGTCTTCACACCTTCAATGCACTAATGTCTTGACACCTTCAAGCCACTAATGTCTTCACAACTTCAATCTACAAATGTCTTCTAGTCTACTCCACTAGAGATCCTTAATTTCTTCACTACAAGCTCCTATTGCTACAATCTCCTATCACCACTACTATCTAACCCTTCTTCTTCACTTCAAGTCACACTTCACACTTACAACAATTCTAGATTCTTCAACTAAATCTAGTTAACTAATACATACACCTTATTCACCAAAGTATGAAAGATGTACAAGGAAATGTAAACAAACAACTTAGATAGCAAGATGATACTAAGTTGTAATACTTCTAATAGAAGTATTCTTCTCTTTGCACTTGAAAGAATGAGGCTTTGGATCACTTGGAAACAAAGGCTTATGAAATGAAATGATCAAAGGATTTTTTAGGATTGAAATAGAGATCTAGAACAGAAAGTTTCTGTGCAAAAAGGTGGGGAAAAAATCCAGGTTTAAGGTGGTATTTATAGGCAACAAGTTCTGACAGAGGAGCGTGGCCGGCCCCCTTAAAGCATGGCCGGCCCCCTTAAAATTAAGGGGGCCGCCCCTTATAATTAAGGGGGCCGCCCAACTGTAACGGCCAGAAAACTTGTCTTTTAGTGGGGAAAGTTTATTTGGTGAAAAACTAACTGATTTTGGTTAAATATTTGAAATCATATATTTAGTATGATTAAAACATTTTTCCTTATTACCAAAAGTGTTTTTCAAAAATATATAATAAGATTATATAATTAAATAAACTTTGTATTAGTTAATTAAATACCCCTTTGATCATACATAGCACTAAACACTTTGTTTATTCATACCTTAAGTGATTTGTTGGTGAAAGTGATTATTTATTACTAAATACGTGTTTACGTCATGATCTTTGGATTTGATTAGTTTAAGTTTTGTGATTATCAAAACATAGAGATATCGGAAGATATGAATAATGTTTTTAGTCAATTATTTATATCAACAAAACTGACCCATTTTTGTAAAATAAATCTAAAATAAGTTATGAGTATAACTATAAGTATAAATCATTAAAGACCATTTGTAACTTATGAAATAAACATATAAGTATTAAGTGATCCCTATTTCGTGTAGATCATTTGAAGAGGCGCGACGTTTTTCCCTTGTGTTCATTCATTTGTTTGCTTTCCTTTTATACGCGTTAAGGTAAGGGTGAGCAAACGGACCGGATGGACCGGACCGACCGACAAAACCGACCGGACCGACCACATTCGGTCCGGTCCTCGGTCTAGGCTTTTTGGCTAATTCGGTCCTCGGTCCGGTCCGGACCGACCAAAAAACCGAAAAAACGTGCCAAAATATGCCTAAATGGACCGGATCGACCGAAGACCGGACCGGACCGAGACCGGACCGACCACATTCGGTCCGGTCTCGGTCTATGGTTTTTCCGGTTCTCGGTCCTCGGTCCGGTCGGTCCGGTCCGGTTTTTGGACCATGCTCACCCTTACGTTAAGGTATAGATATTCTGCTATTGCTATGTCCCCTTATGCTATGGTTTGATTGGTTATAAGATTCCCTAAGATATTGCTATGTCCCCTTATGCTTGATTCGTTCATTATGATTCTTGATATGATATGATCCTTTTGATATATGATCCACATTCTTTTGATACTCCTCTGATTATGATTATGCTATGATATGATTCGGATATGCTGCTATGATTCTATGTATGTATGTATGCTTCGTTCCATTCTCATGCCCGAGTTTTCTAACTACTTATGGAGGTACCATGGGCGTGTCATCGAGGCACCGATGGCATGACACTTTCTGTGGAGGTGTGATTGATCCACGGCATCCCCATTTGATATGATATGATTATGCGCACTTATTATATGATTATGCCGGTTATGTATGTATGTATGTATGTATGTATGTATGTATGTATGTATGTATGTATGTATGTATGTATGTATGTATGTATGTATGTATGTATGTATGTATGGGGGCGTATGGATGCATCCTAGCACTTATGTTATGATTATGATATGGATTATGTATGGTGAATGTGAGTAGGTGCTTCTCTACTTCTTCACACTTTATGGTACTTGGAGCTAGCTACTCCATGTAGAACTTATGATTTGACGGATACATGTATGTATCTATGAGACCTATTCGAGTGGCTCTGGTAGGTCGACTCGTGGCTTTCTTATGTTTCTTGTGTCTATTCGAGTGGCTCTGGTAGACACGCCTTTGTTGATACGTGCTCTTAATTCTCTTATGATTTGTTTATGCTTGATATATCTATGATGCTTTGTTTCGTTTGAATTATGATACATTGTGTTGACTCGTATAATCATTCTCACTTTGTTTGATTATTACCATTTGCTCCTTCATGTTCTTCATTTTGTTGACTTATGATATTCGTTCAGTTGTTCGTTGATCTCTTATGCATTTGAAAGATGATATTCCTTTCAGCAGAAACTTGTGATTTCCTTTTTCTTATACTTATAGACGGTTTGTTTATCCGTTTGCTTTGTTATATATCTGCTCACTGGGCTTTTTAAGCTCAACCGCATTTCTTTTCCTGCGGCAGGTTTTAGGTTGGAAGCTGGGTTTGGGTGAAGAGTGCATAGGAGCGTTAGTGAACTACCCCGATGATTTAGAAGCCCATTTACAATTGGATTAGACTTGGATTTGGATTCAATTAGATTTTTTTGTTCCGATTTGTATTTCATCTTGTATTGAGTTAGTATTTCTTTTGTAACCTTAGAATACCTTTGTAACTTTATGTTTATAAGTCTTTCTCTTGCGTTTGTATGTTCTGATATGGCACCATAATGTGACACTTTGACCCGTGTCGGGTTGGGGTGTTAAAATTATGGTATCATAGACAAGTTGCGACTTGTAGTACATAAGTTATGGCCTGTGAGGTTTTGGACCCTTAGGTTTGCACTTTAGGAACTTATGGAATAACCTTGGAAGGATTTGCTTTAGGTTTCTCCCATTAAGAACTTTAGTAAGATCGGTGAGGATGGGGTAGATTATAAGATTAGACGTTGGTTAGTCATCTTGCTTCCCCATCACTTTGATTTTTCCTCTGCTTTTGGTTAAGCCTTTATAAGATCATTTGCTCCGGAGATTTAGAAGATTTATGCAACATAAGTTTAGTATGCTTGGAGACTTCATAGTTATGCCTTATAGGTTTCATTCCCCAAAGTTATCACTTCCTTTTGAACTTCGATTCTTGATTCGTTTGCCATTTGTTCAGATGCCTTTCGTCTGTCCAGAGAATTCGCGTGCCTATGAATCCGACGTGTTCGACACATTCTGTATTTCCTATTGCTTTTGATAAGCATATTAAGGTTACTTCTTCATCGTTAATTTTGACCTTACCTATCCTATCTCTACGATAATCTGGTGACCTTCCATCATGAATATTCGGTTGTTCGATGCGTTCTGGAGATGTTTGAAGATGATTTTCATTTGCTAATCTGTTTACATTGGAGATGTTCAATTCGATATTACTCTGGATATGGGTTTGTTGATTGAGCATTTTAATGCTAACAACAGTTGTGTTATATTTGCCATCTTTGTCGGTTCGTGAAACTCAAAATTCTGAACCACCGTTCCTAACCTGGTAATCTTTTATGATCATCTTGTTTTGAAAACTCGTACGTTAATCCCTCACGGTTGTGTAGATACTTCATTGATGAGACTCGCCTCGAGAGAGTTATTCAGATTGCTTAGAATGTTCGCCGTGTGTCCTTGATGGGTTGCTGTTTGTTGGGAGAGAAGAATGATGATAATATGAAATCTTGGATTGATTTCTGGAAGATGAATTGTGTCATGTTCTGTGTGAAGAGTGAGATGTTCCTAGAATTTCTTTTCGTATTCGTTGATCTCTATGTGCGTGGTGATGTCAATTGTATTGGCTACTGCTCCAACTGTTCCGATGAAATTGATAAATTGTGTCTTTCAGGACCACTTGGACAAATTGTCATAGTATGACATATTAGTGTGTTCGGAGACGAAAGAGAAACACGAGAATTATCTTCGTAAATTCTGTTGAAATTCTACGTTTGAAGAAGCCTCTGTGATATTTTCGAAGAGTAATTTTTGTGGGATGAAGACTTGAAGGAAGCAGTTTGATTGAAGCATACAGTTTTATCAACTCTATTCATCTTAGTTGTACTAATATGTATAGAGTCTCGAAGCAGGAGCTGGACGGGATGACATGAAGACGGTGGTGACTACATCGGAGATTTCCACGCACAGGAAGGGAGACAACACAAGTAGAGTTGCAGTGGAGCATCGACTAGGACGGCTTGCTTTAAAGATTGGCTGAGATTTCTTTCGGCAGAAGATTATTCAAGCTACATGATGCGCCTACAATGATCGTGACAGAGAATCACATTTCGGTTCACACTTGTAGAAGAGGTACATAATATTTATACGTTTCGGCATTCGAGGAAGTTTTGGTTCGCTATAAGTTAGATCTTGATTTCATTCCTATTCGTATGATTATTCTACCTTTTCGGTTATGCCTTTTGATGCGTCTTGATACTATGATTTGTGATTGTGATCGTCGATACGAATTTATTACCCATCTCTTTATGAGACTCTTGATAAGCTTGATGATTCGATTTATGCTCCTTCGACTTTGGCATGTTCCTTTGTTCGTTCAGAATTTGGAAGGAATTAATGAAGATTTATCAGTTAGCACTATCTTCGTTTTTGCCTCGTAGGAATATGTGTGTAGTGTATCTCCTTGTAAGATTTCAACTGTCATCTGTCATCTGCTGTGTATTTGTTTCGCATTCGTTGGATCAGATTAGTTATGATTTATGTTCTATTGGAGAGCCTGGGGCTATCCTTGTTGTTGGGATCGAGTCATGAGAACAATATATTTGTGATGATTCTTTTGGAAGAACCTCCTTGAGCGTGAGGATTTTTGTGACGATCTTTTCTGATTCGCTACGACTCCGTCTAACTTTTGCGACTTCAAATTTCGCGGACGAAATTTTTCTTGTTAGAGGGGAAGAATTGTAAAGCCCGGAATTTTTAAACCACAAATTTTGCACCATTTTAAATTTATCCTAAGTATGTAATATAACTACATGTCATTTAAAAACTATACCTTATAATTAATATACACATTCTAATTAAATCCTAAAACTAAATAATTATGACCTAAAGTTTCCTAAGACTATCCTAATATTGCTAAGTCCTAAACGTTTTCCATTTGTCCCCTAAATATGTGAACCGATTCTAGCCCTCCATTTGCTTTGTGGCATTAGTTGCTAAGGATAAGTACAACATGATATAATCCCACAACATAAAAGATCTCATGCATTATTATCTCAGTCAAAATACACTGTATTACCATATATGTGTACATGCTTTACCAATATTTTCCTAATCCATATATTTTATCCCTCCTATCCCTTTTGCATCGATCCAGAACCAGTAGAACACACATCATTCATCCATTGTTTTACTGCCAAAAGAAGAAGAAGAAGAAAGGCTGGTATTGGCGTCAAGAGAAAGTGCTACACGTTGGAGTTTATTCGATTCCTAGTTTTGTTCCCTTCGTCTTCATTGTTTTCAGTCGCCATCAGGTTCCTTATTCTCCTTTATACTCTTCCTATTCGACATATAACCATGGCTAAACAAGAGGTATAATCATGCTAAGAAACCCGTGAGAATCATGCTTGAATATGTAATGTTCTCTCGTTAATAATTACCACATGAAATCACAAACATATACGCCTATACAATTTGTTTTGTGTCGAGTTTGGTGGACTGTTTTGTGTCACTTTTCCAGCCCTTTGTCAATCTAAATATACCACTAAACGAGCCCTAAGAATCTGATATAAATGGTCATTAATGATGAGCACAATAGTAGAAACCCTAGGCGTGCTAAATGTTTAACGAGGGCTTGGAAAGGTTATGATTTTATGTGGTGAACTTTTGGTCTTGGCCCGTTTGGTCTGGAATGTTTGTGGACGATTTGTGTGACATTGTGTGTGTGTTAATAGGATGAATAAGCCATATTACAAGTACTTTTAATGTGTGCATGACCTAACTTAATCAGAAACATGGAATGTGTATGTATATCATACTTAATTGGATTGTTGGGCAGTTTTGGAGTACGAACATGTAACCACTTTATATTTAGTTTCACAAAAGATAAATACTGAGTTTTTGTTCATAAACTGAGTTTAATATGTTAATTAAGTAATCCAATTGGTTTAGGGTCAATTGGAGTTGTTTTGGTCATGCTTTTAAATTTTAAGAGATCGTGTGCCAAATCTGAGAATCTGGAATATAAAATCGGTCGGTGTTTTTTATTTTTCATTTTCAAACTATAAGGTTTTAAGGGCTGTAACTTAGCAGGAGTAATATTTGGGATATTTTTGACTTTCTCGAATTTTGGTGGATTTTTCTGAAGTGTCTAAATGGGTTGGTTAAAGGCAAACTTTCTGGGTGTCTGTGCAGTTATTTTTTGGGTAGGTCTGGAAAGATGAATTTCTGAAAGGTACTTACACTTATTAATAAAATCTGTAAAAATTTGAGTAACTACTTAACTTATGAGGAAACCTCAAGAAAAATTGGGAGAGTCTCAGGGGCTTAATTGGTATGTCTTAAAATTCGTGAGAAACTGACCCAGATTTGTAAAATAAACCTAAAATAAGTTATGAGTATAACTATAGGTATAAATCATTAAAGACCATTGTAACTTATGAAATAAACATATAAGTATTAAGTGATCCCTATTTCGTGTAGATCCTTTGAAGAGGCGTGACGTTGTTTCCTTGTGTTCATTCATTCGTTTGCTTTCCTTTTATACGCGTTAAGGTATAGATATTCTGCCCTTCCAGTAAGGGTGCTTTCTCTCTCATGACTTGATCTTGATCTTTGATTCGTTATAAGATTCCCTAAACCATTGCTATGTTCCCTTATGCTTGATTCTTTCATTACGATTCTTGATATGATAAGATCCTTTTGATATATGATCCTCATTCTTTTGATACTCCTCTGATTATGATTATGCTATGATATGATTCGGATATGCTGCTATGATTCTATGTATGTATGTATGTATGTATGCTTCATTCTCTTCTCATGCCCGAGTTTTCTAACTACTAATGGAGGTACCATGGGCGTGTCCTCGAGGCACCGATGGCATGACATTTTCTGTGGAGGTGTGATTGATCCACGGCGTCCCCATTTGATATGATATGATTATGCGCACTTATTATATGATTATGCCGGTTTATTTATGTATGTATGTATCGGGGGCGTATGGATGCATCCTAGCACTTATGTTTATGTATGTATGATTATGATATGGATTATGTATGGTGAATGTGAGTAGGTGCTTCTCTACTTCTTCACACTTTATGGTACTTGGAGCTAGCTACTCCATGTACAACTTTTGATTTGACGGATATATGTATGTATGTATGAGACCTATTCCAGTGGCCTGGTAGGTCGGCTCGTGGCTTTCTTATGTTTCTTGTGTCTATTCGAGTGGCTCTGTTAGACACGCCTTTGTTGATACGTGCTCTTAATTCTCTTATGATTTGTTTATGCTTGATATATCTATGATGCTTTGTTTCGTTTGACTTATGAATTATGATACATTGTGCTGACTCGTATAATCATTCTCACTTTGTTTGATTATTACCATTTGATCCTTCATGTTCTTCCTTTTGTTGACTTATGATATTTGTTCAGTTGTTCGTTGATTTCTTATGCATTTGACAGATGATATTCCTTTCAACAGAAACTTAGGATTTCCTTTTTCTTATACTTATATACGTTTTGTTTATCCGTTTGCTTTGTTATATATCTGCTCACTGGGCTTTTTAAGCTCAACCGCATTTCCTTTCTTGCGGCAGGTTTTAGGTTGGAAGCTGGGTTTGGGTGAAGAATGCATAGGAGCGTTAGTGAACTACCCCGATGATTTAGAAGCCCATTTACAATTGGATTAGACTTGGATTTGGATTCAATTAGATTTTTTGTTTTGATTTGTATTTCATCTTGTATTGAGTTAGTATTTCTTTTGTAACCTTAGAATACCTCTGTAACTTTATGTTTATAAGTCTTTCGCTGGCGTTTGTATGTTCAGATATGGCACCATAATGTGACACTTTGACCCGTGTCGGGTTGGGGTGTTACATAACCTCTCGAATATAGTGAACTTTCCTTTGATAATGTTTGGCGCCTTTCTGAACTCCAGGTTTATTGCCTATGCTAATTGCGCCAGAATTATCGCCGTACTCCATAGGTTTTTATTACTAGGAACAACACCAAGCCTAGAAATGAACTTCCTAATTCAAATAGCTTCCATTGCAGCATCATAAGCATCTATGTATTCAGCTTCTGTAGAATACATCGCAATAGTGCTTTGCTTAGCACTCTTCTAATAAAAAACGCCTTTGTTCAGCATAGAAATGTATCCTGTTTAAGATTTTGTATCATAAATTTCGGTCTCGAAACCAACATCAATGTAGCAAGTAACTCTGAGCTCTCTTTCGAGATCACCACCATAAACAAGAAACATATCTTAGTATTTCGCAGGTACTAAAGAATGTTCTTAACAGTGTCCAGTGACATTCTCTTGGATTTTGTTGGAACCTACTCGTTAGGTTCTAAGCAAACGCTATATCAGGTCTAGTGTACCTCACCGCATACATGATAGATCCCACAACCGAATCGTAAGGGACTCTCTACATGTGTCTCACCTCGTAAGGTGCAAATGCACCTTGAGTCTTGCTCAATGTAGGTTTCTCTTGCATTGGATACTTCCACACTTGGAATTTTCCATCTTAAATTTCTTTAAGATTTTGTCAATGTATGCACTTTGACTTAGACCAATTAACCGCTTTGATTTATCTCTGTGGAAAACTAGAAGGGGGGGTTGAATAGTTTTACGTCGTTTTAATTTTTATAAAACAAATTGTTTTAAAAGTTTTCGTTGATTTATAAAATGTAGATTCGATGGTATATGAAATCTAGTTATACACAATATGAACAACACTAAGTATATATACTATGAAGCAATAATTATGTAAGTAATGAAATAAGTAAAAGATGGAAAGATCAAACCGAGAGACAAGCGATTTATAGTGGTTCGGCTACAAGGCACCTTCCTTGCCCTACTCCACTCCCCGAGCACCTAACTCGAGAGTTTTCTTCACTATATCAACAAGCTCCTTTATGGCGGAGAAAACCTTACACACCAATATACACACCAATTAACACACCAATCTACACACCAATCTACACACCAATCTTCACACCAATCTTCACACCAATCTTCTTCACACCTAGCTTTTACACACCAATCTTCTACACACCTTCTTCTACACACCAATCTTCTACACACCTTCTTCTACACACCAATCTTCACAACTATCCTACTTCACTACTAATCAACTTATACTATCTACACAACTATTCTCTAACAAATATTCACAACTAATCACACTATGAAATAATAATCAATGATGATGCACAAACAACTTAGATGTGGAGATCACAACTAGTTGTAATACTTCTTGTCTTGAGGGATAGAAGTATTCTTCTCTTGCACTTGAATGGATTATGTATGGATCACTTTGAAACAAAGATTTAAGAATGTATGATCAAAGGATTTATAGATTGGAAATGGAGATCTAGAACAGAAAGTTCTGGAGTGCAAAAGGTGGGGAAAAAATCCAGGTTTAAGGTAGTATTTATAGGCAAAAGTTTCTGACAGAGGAGCGTGGCCGGTCCCCTTAAAGCATGGCCGGCCCCCTTAAAATTAAGGGGGCCGCCCAACTGTAACGGCCAGAAACTTTGTCTTTTAGTGGGGAAAGTTTATTTGGTGAAAAACTAACTGATTTTGGTTAAATATTTGAAATCATATATTTAGTATGATTAAAACATTTTTCCTTATTACCAAAAGTGTTTTTCAAAAATATATAATAAGATTATATAATTAAATAAACTTTGTATTAGTTAATTAAATACCCCTTTGATCATACATTGCACTAAACACTTTGTTTATTCATACCTTAAGTGATTTGGATGTAAAGAGAAATATTAATCACCAAATACTTGTTTATGTCATAAGTTTTAGTTCTTTGAGGTTATATTTTGTAATGATCAAAACATAGAGATATTGATAAAAACTTAATAATGTTTTTAGGCATTATATATGTCAACAATCTCCCCCTTTTTGATTATTACAAAACCTTAAACTCAAAAGATTTAAAACTTGTTATTAGACAAGTATTATAGAGTTTACCATTTCTCTTCTCCCCCTTTTTGTAAAATCAAAAAGGTTAGGCCGAATAATCTTCGTGAAAGAAGTTTAAACGGGTAGAGAACTCCCCCTTGATGTATGCTCCCCCTCATTTGAGAGCACAAAGGGAACGAGCAATTGGAATCTTGGCTACAAAAATATTTTGAAGAGAACAACACACATATATATGCAAAAACAACAATTATGCAAATAAAAATAGATTCATTCAAGCATGATAGAAATAATTAGCATAACAAAATTCAATATGCTTGTAGCATATTGATTACAATAAAACAAAATAAAAGATATAGTCCTATATTGCCTAAGAGAGCACTTGGACTTGCTTGCAACCCATGGTTGATATGTTTTATTTGCTTGAAGGAAAACATAAGCATGGAGCTTAGATGTTAGATTGAGGTGGATATGGGGTGTTGTATGGAGTGGAAGAAGTGGATCTCACGATGTTGTATCGTGTTAAGGGTGGTATTGGATGATCACGAGTGAGAAGATATTCAATCCAAGAAATATCTTCACTCAAGTAGAGGATTTGTTTTTGAAGGAATATGCAACAAGGGCAAAAGTGAGTGTGATTTGTAACTTGATCCAAGTTAAGAGAGTGGGGAAGGCAATTTGCATAGGGTGATGATGGAGATAGCCCTTTGTTGCGTTGTGCAAGATGCATAGCAAGGAGATCACTAAGATCATGGATTTGGTTTATTTCATCACGGAACTTTTGTTTTTCCGTGGCAATGTGGAGGGGATCATAGGTTTGGTATGGATGAGTTGGGTTTGAGTAGTTGGAATTGTAGTTTGATGGTTGATCAAACTTGCATGGATCATTATAAGTTGTTAGAGGTTGAGAGGTGTAGTTTGGCTTGAAGGAAGATGTTTGGCCAATGTTGTATGGTTTGTAAAGTGGATCAAGTGAATGCCTTTGTTGGTTTGATGCAAGGTTTGGGAAATAAGAGGTTGGTGGTGAGGAATGATTTCCAACTTCATTTGTGATGATGGATTTGTTTCGAGGACTTTTTCGTCGCCAAACGGGTTTTTCCGTCATCCTTGCTAGCCTTGAGGCTTTTGATTTTGGTTTGTTTGGAGAGTTCATGATGGGATGAATGGAGAGCTTTGAGGATTGGGGATATTTATAGTGTAAGATTTGTGTGTTTAAGGATGGATAAAGTTTGTTTGGAGGATTAGGACAAGATGTGTTGGTGAAAAATGGGAAATGTAGGTTGAAATGGGCTAAAAAGCAGAAAAGATTCTGTAAACCCGACCATCAGATGGCCGGTCCCCTTAATTAGGGGGCGGTCCCCTTAAAATTAAGGGGGCCACCTTACATAATTAAGGGGGCCGCCCATCTGGTGATTTCCAGATTGCCAGAATTGGGTTTTTGGCAGAAAATTTGCAGAAAGGTTGTGTTTTTGGATTTAGATTCAAGCAAGTTCAATTTCTTTAGGCAATATAGCATCTAATCTAACATTAGATATCATGCAAAAACACATAGGCACAAGAGCAAATAATCAACACATAATAAGCAATAGGAGGTAAGTAAATGCAAGCACACTTAAGCTTCCTAAGGTACCTATCTTGAATAAAAGGCAAGGGTAATTAGTGAGTGAAAGACTAATGATGGATCAAGATGACACCATTACTAGTGAATTTGTCCTAGTGAGTGTCTATATGCAACAAATGTGGAGTTGTGATTGTTTCGACACCTAGAAGCAAAAAGAAATAACGATCCTAAGAAACAATCCAAATGATCTCCTTGATTCAATTTTTGCTCGATCATGAATGTCAAAGACATATATTAGATTATATACCTTGACAATTTATGTGAGAGTTTATGCATGATTTTGAAATACAATGTTTTTAGAATTAGTCAACAATGCAATGAAAATGATTTTCATGTGATTCCTAGATTGTGAGAATAAAGATTAAAGAGAATTGATTGAGTTAAAAAAAAATTTATGCAAAGAAAATAAATTTTCTCAATCATAAGTTTTGAGTGAAATAGATTCCTAGACTCAGAGAAGATGGAATGAAAGAAAAATAAATTTTCATGTAAGTATAACTTAGAATAAATTCAATGTAATTTAGTCAACTTGTTCCATCATTCCTAATCCTAAACGCAAGTGGTTGAATAATTCACGCTTAAGGGGTTTTGTGAATATATCCGCAATATTGTCTTCCGATGCAACCTTTTCTATAGATATATTTCCTTTTTGTACATTATCCCTAAGAAAATGGTGACGTATTTCTATGTGTTTAGTCCTAGAGTGTTGTACCGGATTTTTGCTTAAATCTATCGCACCTTTGTTATCGCACATAATGGGGACATTTTCTAACCTAATGCCATAGTCTACGAGAGCTTGTTTCATCCATAGTGCTTGTTGACATGCCTTTCCGGCGCTTACATATTCGGCTTCGGTGGTAGAGATAGCAAGAGCGGTTTGCTTTTTCGAAAACCAAGATGTTAGACAACATCCCATAAACGTGCAAATACCGCTAGTACTTTTTCTATCTACGTAGTCTCCCGCATGATCCGAATCCGCATAGACAATGGTTTCTATGCCGGATTCCTTAGGATACCATAATCCTAAGTGTATAGTGCCTTTAACGTATCGGAAGATACGCTTAACCGCTTCTAGGTGAGAGGTTTTGGGATCCTCTTGAAAACGGGCACAAAGGCAGACACTAAACATGATATCGGGTCTACTTGCCGTCAAGTATAGTAAACTACCTATCATTCCTCTATACTTGGAGTTATCCACGGACTCACCTTCATCGTCCTTTGTGAGCTTTACCTCCGTAGACATGGGTGTTTTTATGGGTTTTGAGTCTTCTAGGCCAAATTTCTTAAGCATTTCCTTAATGTACTTAGCTTGGTTAAAGAATATTCCATCTTCTAATTGTTTTATTTGTAATCCTAGGAAGAAGTTAAGTTCACCCATCATACTCATCTCAAACTCATCATGCATGATTTTGGCAAATTCATCACACATGTCTTGACAAGTCGATCCAAATATAATGTCATCAACATATATTTGAACAATGATGAGATTAGGGTCTTTCCTTTTAGTGAAAAGAGTGTTATCTACCATTCCCATGGAATAATCATGTTTAATAAGAAAAGCTTTTAATCGATCATACCAAGCTTTGGGAGCTTGTTTGAGTCCATACAAAGCTTTCTTTAACTTATAAACATAATCAGGTTTTGCGAAGTCAATGAATCCTGGAGGTTGTGCCACATATACCTCCTCATTGATAAAACCGTTAAGGAATGCACTTTTCACATCCATTTGGAATAACTTAAAATCTAGGGCGCAAGCATAGGCAAGTAATATCCTAATTGATTCTAGTCTAGCTACGGGGGCATAAGTTTCATCATAATCAATTCCTTCTTGTTGATTATAACCTTGGGCAACTAACCTAGCTTTATTCCTAGTAACTATTCCATTCTCGTCTAACTTATTTCTATATACCCATTTGGTTCCTATGATGGTCATATCCTTTGGATTTGGGACTAGTTCCCAAACATCATTTGCCTTAAATTGATTTAATTCTTCTTGCATAGCTATAATCCAACTTTCATCCTTTAAAGCCTCACTAATATTCTTAGGTTCTATTGCTGAGAGGAAACAAAAGAAGTTGTTTTTATCTTGGGCTTGTGACCTAAGGGTTCTTTGGTTAAGATGTCCTATTATATTATCTAAAGAATGTGATCTAGATTCTTTAATATTAACGATTTCGTTATTTTCTAAGTGAGTTTCTTCAGTGTCATTTCCTATGGGTTTTGTTTTACTAACCTCAATAGCTTCTTCTTCGACTAAATTATCATCTTCTAAAGGTAGCGTTTTAGAAGGTGGTGGTGTTTCATCAAATGTTACATTTAGTGATTCCTCTACTTTCATTGAGTGTTTGTTAAGTATTATATATGCTTTACTATTTTGTGAGTATCCTAAAAATATTCCTTCATATGACTTTGGATCAAACTTAGTGAGGTAGTCCTTAGTGTTTAAGATATAGCATTTACTTCCAAATACTCTAAAGTAGCTTAAGTTAGGTTTTCTATTTCTTAATAACTCATAAGGAGTTTTTCCTAGAATTCTTCTAATTGATACCCTATTTAGAATATAAGTCGATGTATCTACGGCGTGACACCAAAATTTTTGTGGAATGGATTGTTCATTTAACATAGTTCTACTCATTTCTTGTAGTGACCTATTTTTTCTTTCTACTACCCCATTTGATTGAGGAGTACGAGGAGCGGAGAAATTATGAGATATTCCATTTAACTCACAATATTTCCCGAATTGTACTTCGTTATCAAATTCCCTTCCATGGTCCGTCCTAATGGCAACTATTGAGCATCCTAACTTATTTTGAATCATTTTGCTAAATATTTCGAATTTTTCAAAGGCTTGGGTTTTGTCACTTAAAAACCTAGTCCACGTGTATCGTGAGTAGTCATCTACTATTACTAAGGTATACTTGTTTCCTCCATAGCTCCGCACAGCGGATGGACCAAAAAGATCCATATGTAATAATTCTAGGCACCTAGTAGTGGATACTATATTCTTAGCTTTGTGGCTAGCATGAGCTTGTTTTCCAACTTTACATGCATCACAAAAATGTTTGTCATATTTTAGATTAGGCAAGTTTCTAACTAATTCCTTAGAGGCCAAAGATTGTATTTGTTGCATGTTAGCATGTCCTAATCTCCTATGCCACAATGTGGAGTTTTCGTCTAGGGTCGTTAGGCATATCCTATCTTCAGGTTTGTTTCCTAGTTTCATAACATATACACCTCCTTTCCTAATACCTCTACCTATAATTTTTCCATTCTTAATTATTTCGCTATCTTCTTCGGAAAAGATAACTTTACATTTATTATCGCATATTTGGCCTACACTAAGTAAGTTATATGTTAAATTATTAACATGTTCAACATTTTCAATAGTAAGTGAGTCTTGAGAAATCGTACCTTTGCCAATAATTTTTCCACGCAAGTCACTACCAAAGATAACGTTACCTCCGTTGTATGCCTTATATGTAGAGAATAGCTTTCGGTTCCCTGTCATGTGCCTTGAGCATCCACTATCCTTGATCCATTCGTCAGGCTCCAAGTCAATTCCAAGGCATATTTCGTCGGTTGCTTTTGCCATGAAACACTTTTCTTCTCTTGGTTTTTCCACTTCTTCTTTGTCACTATCACTCCATGTTCTACTAACAAATGCACCTTGATTATCATAACTCGGCGGCTTTAGACATTCACCAACGAGATGATTTGGACTTCCACATCTAAAGCATTTTCTTTTCACGTAATTGTCACTTCTATTTCTTTGGAACGATTTTCTATCGTCATGTGATGATCTAGTGAATCTTCCTCGTCTCTTGAAGAATTTCTTGAATTCTCTTACGGCCATTGCATATTCTTCGTCTTCACTTTCGTCACTTGAATCATCATCATCACTAGGTTCCTTTTTGGCTTTTAGAGCAATGGATTTGATTTGTTCTTTCTTGACTTTGACCGTTTCTGAATCTCTTCTTATGATTTCTTCATGAACCTTCAAGTTGCCAATTAGTTCATCTAGTGATAACGTCATCAAGTTCTTTGATTCTTCAATTGCCGTGACCTTAGCTCGCCATTTTGGATGCAATGCCCTAAGAAATTTCCTAACACAATTTTTACTAGAAAATGTCTCATCAAGTGCTTTTAAACTTGTGATGATAGTGTTAAACTTAGTAAAAGCATTATCAATTGATTCCTCTTCCGGAATCGTAAATTGTTCATATTGTTGTACAAGAAGATCTATTTTATTGTCTTTGACTTGGCTATTACCTTGGTGAGTGATTAGTAAAGAATCCCAAATTTCTTTTGCGGTTTTACACATAAAAATTCTTTCATATTCTTTGCGTGGTAACGCATTATAAATAACCATTTTAGCCTCATTATTTTTTGCTAGTTTCTTTTTCAAATCATCATTTTGTTTTTCAAAAGCTACAATTTCATCCATTTTAGTTTCAACATTATATTGAATAGGGGGAAAATCACCAAAGGTAATAATATGCCAAAGATCAAGATCTTTTGATTTCACATACGTTTCGAATCTATTTTTCCAATATAAAAATCCATCACTTTCAAATAGTGGTGGTCTTTGCATAGATTGCCCTTCTAAATATTTTAAAGATTCCATAGATCGTTACAAGTTTTAAAATACAATATATTTTAAAATTCTTGCTAGACGTGGCTCTTGATACCAATTGTGGAAAACTAGAAGGGGGGGTTGAATAGTTTTACGTCGTTTTAATTTTTATAAAACAAATTGTTTTAAAAGTTTTCGTTGATTTATAAAATGTAGATTCGATGGTATATGAAATCTAGTTATACACAATATGAACAACACTAAGTATATATACTATGAAGCAATAATTATGTAAGTAATGAAATAAGTAAAAGATGGAAAGATCAAACCGAGAGACAAGCGATTTATAGTGGTTCGGCTACAAGGCACCTTCCTTGCCCTACTCCACTCCCCGAGCACCTAACTCGAGAGTTTTCTTCACTATATCAACAAGCTCCCTTATGGCGGAGAAAACCTTACACACCAATATACACACCAATTAACACACCAATCTACACACCAATCTACACACCAATCTTCACACCAATCTTCACACCAATCTTCTTCACACCTAGCTTTTACACACCAATCTTCTACACACCTTCTTCAGCACACCTTCTTCTACACACCAATCTTCACAACTATCCTACTTCACTACTAATCAACTTCTACTATCTACACAACTATTCTCTAACAAATATTCACAACTAATCACACTATGAAATAATAATCAATGATGATGCACAAACAACTTAGATGTGGAGATCACAACTAGTTGTAATACTTCTTGTCTTGAGGGATAGAAGTATTCTTCTCTTGCACTTGAATGGATTATGTATGGATCACTTTGAAACAAAGATTTAATAATGTATGATCAAAGGATTTATAGATTGGAAATGGAGATCTAGAACAGAAAGTTCTGGAGTGCAAAAGGTGGGGAAAAAATCCAGGTTTAAGGTAGTATTTATAGGCAAAAGTTTCTGACAGAGGAGCGTGGCCGGTCCCCTTAAAGCATGGCCGGCCCCCTTAAAATTAAGGGGACCGCCCCTTATAATTAAGGGGGCCGCCCAACTGTAACGGCCAGAAACTTTGTCTTTTAGTGGGGAAAGTTTATTTGGTGAAAAACTAACTGATTTTGGTTAAATATTTGAAATCATATATTTAGTATGATTAAAACATTTTTCCTTATTACCAAAAGTGTTTTTCAAAAATATATAATAAGATTATATAATTAAATAAACTTTGTATTAGTTAATTAAATACCCCTTTGATCATACATTGCACTAAACACTTTGTTTATTCATACCTTAAGTGATTTGGATGTAAAGAGAAATATTAATCACCAAATACTTGTTTATGTCATAAGTTTTAGTTCTTTGAGGTTATATTTTGTAATGATCAAAACATAGAGATATTGATAAAAACTTAATAATGTTTTTAGGCATTATATATGTCAACAATCTCGGTAAATCTTGATTCCAATTATATATGCTACCTCTGTTAAGTCTTTCATGGCAAAACGCATTCCAAGCCAGGATTTTACATCTTGTAGTATTGAAATGTTATTTCCCATGAGTAATATGTCATTGACATATAAGATTAAGAATACGATAATACTCCCACTAGCTCTCAGATATATACATGCCTCATATGGGTTTTGTGTGAAACTATACTTTTTGATCTCCTCACCAAACCTCTTATTTAAGCTTCTAGATGCTTGATTTAATCTATAAGTTAATCTTTGAAGCTTGCATACTTTTCTAGGATGTTTAGGATTCATAAACCCCTCAGGTTGCACCATATAAAAGTCTTCGTTTTGGTGACCATTCAAAAAGGCTGTTTTGACATCCATATGCCAAATTTCATAGTCATAAAAACGCTGCTATGGTTATAAGAATCCTAATAGCTTTAATGTCTACAACACGTGAGAAGATTTCTTCATAATCAACCTCGTAGGTTTGAGTATAACCCTTTGCTACAAGACGAGCTTTATAGGTGTGTACATTGTCATCCATATCGGTCTTCTTCTCGAAGAGTCATTTGCTCCCAACGGTCCTGCCATTAGGAGGAAGATCAACCAAGCTCCATACTTGATTGTCTTTCATGGATTGCATCTCCACATTCATAGCTTTGAGCCATTTTTCAGATTCTGGATTTGATAATGCATCTCGATAATTAGTGGGTTCACCATGACCTTAATTCACGATCCTCAGCATCAACATAAAAACCATATCATTAAGGTGCTTTAGGTATCCTTGTGGATCTATGAATGGGAACTATATCACTCTGTGGTTAAAAAAATTTCATGTTTAGCCTTAATGTGACGTTTACTAGTGTCACCAGAAGGTTGGGCATCATCACTTTGAATTTCATCAAAGTATATAGTGCTCCCACTTGCTTATTGTGAAAGACTACTCTAAAAAAAATCATTATAGTGAGCAATAAATATTTTGTTCTCAAGTGTGTAGTAGAAATAGTAACCCATTGTTTTCTTGGCTATCACACGAAGATACATTTAATAGATCTTGGTTCAAGTTTGTTTGGTGTGTCTCGTTTCACAAGAGCCTCACAATCCAGACCTTCAAGTAAGACATATTAGGGACTTTCCCATGCGATATTTTATATGGTGTCTTGTCGACCTTCTTAGTTAGAACCATATTGAATATATGTGCAGCAAACTCTAGTGCATAGTCCCAAAAGGACATTGGCAAAGTAGTTAGACACATCATAGATCGAACCATGTTAAGCAAAGTTTAATTTCTCCTTTCAGACATACCATTGTGTTGTGGTGAGCATGGATCAGTGAATTGTGAAACAATCCCATATTTCTTTAGATGATCTTAAAACTCTTAATTCACATATTCGCCTCCTCAATCAGATTGAAGAGCCTTTAAAGTCTTCCCGAGTGGATTTTCTACTTCATTTTGATAGGCTTTAAATGTGTCAAAGTCTTCATGCTTATGTTTAATCAAGTAAACATAACCATAACGACTGAAATCACTAGTGAAAGTAATGAAGTAATTAGCACCTTCTTTAGACACAATTCTAAATGGGCCACATATGTCATTATGTATGAGTCAAAGTAGTTTTTTTTAGCTCTTTCTTCTATATAGGGAAAATGCTTACGTACCATCTTTCCAAATATACAAGACACACATTTAACAAATGACTCA
The DNA here is from genome assembly GCA_030686995.1 of Artemisia argyi. Lineage (NCBI taxonomy): Eukaryota > Viridiplantae > Streptophyta > Magnoliopsida > Asterales > Asteraceae > Artemisia > Artemisia argyi. The sequence continues at coordinate 137,455,063 of CM060695.1, read as the reverse complement.
ATGTCAGTTGACTCTAGAAGCCCATCGTGTTGCAGCTTTGTAATGCGTTTCTTGTTTATATGTCCAAGATGATAATGCCATAAAGTAGAATCTAAGTTTTGATTGGTTCTTTTATTGCTACATTTGTATATAGAACGATCATTTGATACAAGATTATGCATGTCAATTTCAAAAATACCATCATGAGGAATATCATTAAAATAAGTTACATTATCCTTAGAAACAGAAATACCATAATCTGTAAAAGTATGAATAAAACCATTATCCATCAAACGAGAAACTGAAACAACACCGCTAGTAATAGTAGGTGCAAAATGAGAATTGTCTAAAACAATACTCTCTCCGTCCAATATTAAATGTCCAGTTGGACTTTTTGAAGTATTTCTTTAACTTTGACCTTAAATATTTTTGTTTGTATTATATAATGCTTTATGCAAAAAAATATGAATAAATTGAGTTTTAAATGTATTTTCACCGCGTATAATTTTTATCAAATACTATATAACACATGCAAAAATATTTAAAGTAAAAAAAAAAAAAAAAACACTTGAAAAGTTAAAACTGAACATTCAATATGAGACGGAATATGAGACGGAAGGAGTAACAAGTCTATTAGGGAAGATAAGATCAAAGCTACCTATAGCTTCACTTGAGATTCTCTAGGAACCTCGTTCTTAGTACCGTAAAATGATTGCAATAATTTTGGTTGGCATGAGTTATAAGGACCCCCCATAGGGAGGGTTTGTGGAAGTTTTGTGTTGCCGCCGCCTGTACTGTCTGCTTTAATGCTTGTACATTTGACAAAAAATAGGTGGGACCCCCATGGTAGACCCTGTCCTTATAGGGTATCCCTTTTGGTTTGGAATAAAAGTAGAGAAATGTAGGACATTATGTGTGAATGTGTGATATAAAAATCAGGAAAATAAGTTCTTTCATAAGCTGGGCTTTTGTCTAGTTTGGCCCATTACTTGATATGATCCATAAGCAGCATGTTTGGTTGTACTGTTGTAGGCAAATTGTGCCGTTGCTGTACTTTATCGATGTGTAAAACCAAATTATTATTATTATTATTATTATTATTATTATTATTATTATTATTATTTTGCGCAGAGAAAAGCTAATATACGGTTCAACATATTCATACATGGAAATGGCTTCAAATGCTTGTATTAATATCTTGCCTTCTTAACAAACCCATATTAGAAAAATGATTAACATCTTATGACCAGGTGTATTAAGGGGGTGTTTTCACGCGTGAAATACCATTACGGAGGTAAAATACCACTCGTAGTGGAGGATAAACAGTAAAAACAATGGGATTGGTGTGGCGACCACCAATTGAAATAAAGGTGATCAGGGTGGTTTTCTGTATGCATACGAGTATGTTGTGAGGATTGTTTGTGTTTTTTTTTGAACGGCAATTTTATAAAGCAACTAGCAAGGAGCTAGATTAAACAACTACAATATAAGGGTTTTTAAGCCAATCGTTGCAAGTGAACGACGCTTTACATCTATATTTGCACCAAAAATAAGAAATAGAGACTAAGTTATCAAATATCATCGCCTTCTCGGGAGTCTTCGAATCAAAAAGAACCATATTACGGAAACGCCAAATCAACCACCATAGACAATAAAATACTCCCTCTAACATGACCTTAGTCTTGGAAAGAATCCGAAGAGACACAAACCAACGACACCATTCCTGATACGAATTCACGTCCGAATATTCAACATTCCACCAATTAGATATTTTTTGAGTCAATTGTCTAACCACACTACATTGGAAGAAAAGATGGCTAGCCGTCTCCGATCTTTCCTTGCAAATAGGACATTCCATAGTATCAATATCCATCCCTCTACGTGATATGTTAAATCTAGTCGGTAAGGCATTAGACTTGACTTTCCAAGCAGTAATATTCACCTTAATAGGAACGTATTTAACCCACCTAGTCGGCGAGTTAACCTCATGAAAACAATTATCATCAATAACCTTTCGTAAAGAAGCCACCGAAAAATCTCCATTATTATTTAAAGACCAAACATACCTATCCTCACAAGGCACCAGCTGAATAGTCTGAAATATATCCGCCATCGCATTGTATTGCGACTCTTCGATACCACTTCTGATCTTCCTGCGAAAAGAATTATCTAAACTATTTGCATTCACTTTCACACTAATTGTCGCCCTTTTATCCACTTCAAGCGCATACAAACGAGGAAATAAAACTTTCATAGTACCACCATCGAACCATTTATCCTCCCAAAATCGCGTACCCTCTCCATTCCCCAACTTAAGACGCATGAACTCGAACACGTTAATCCCTTTACCTTGCAAAACCTTCAGCTCATGAACAATAAAAGTCCAACTAGAACGAGATCCACCAACATTCCCCTTTTCCAAACTCCCATCAGCTCCATGAATAGCTTTAATCACATTAGACCATAGTGAAGGTTTTTTAGAAACGAAACGCCACACCCACTTTAGCATAAGGCTACGATTTAGGGCATATAGACTTGAAACCCCTAAACCTCCTTTTTCTTTAGGAGTTAAAACATTACTCCACTTAACCCATGAAGTTTTATTACTCTTAAGGTCATGACCATTAAAAAAATGACCACGGATAGATTCAAGCATGTTAAGGATACATATCGGGACTTTATAAATAGACATATGGAAAATCGGAATAGACCCTAATACAGATTTGAGAAGCGTGAACCTACCTCCAATCGATAATGTTTTCATTTTCCATCTAGAAAGACGTGATACCACCTTATCCACCACCTCTTTCCAAGCATGTTTTCTAGACATGCACTCTCCACTTTCGTTCCCAAATACGTGAAAGGAGTTTTAAGAACGAGACAGCCAAGTTTGGCTGCCGCATTAATCACCTTACCATCCTCCACATTCACACGCATAAGTTTGCTCTTGCACATGTTAATCCGCAACCCAGATGCTCTAAAAAAACATTCCAGCACATGAACCAAAGTATCAATGTTTGCGTCACTCCATTGGCCAATGAATATAGCATCATCCGCATAGAACAAGTGAGACAAAGATGTTGAGGAATTAAGTTTCATACCCGTGAATAAACCCGCCTCAACAACCCGCTGAAACGATAAGTGTAAACTCTCCATAATAAGAATAAATAAGAAAGGGGATAACGGATCACCTTGCTTTAGACCTTTAAAAAACTGAAACTCCTCCGTTGGACTTCCATTAATGAGAATGGAGCCTCTAGACGAATTAAGACAACTCTGAATCCACTTCCTCCATTTATCGCCAAAACCAAATTTAAGTGGAGTAAGAGTAATTTGTAAGGAAGTTGTGACAAAGAGTGATCTTCGGTTCGGGTTATGGGTTTCTCGGGATATTATAGGGTTAAAGGTAGTGAGAAAATGGTAAAAAGGGGATGATGTAGCGCTAGCTACATTACACACATTACTATATATGTAATGTATGGGCGGACTTATGGAACCGTGCCATGACGTCATCTTATGTCAGCTTCTCATCCAGGCCCGTTGTATTGTCTTAGCCCAGCCCAGCAAAATGGTTAGCTCGTATTCTTTTTTTTTTTTTTTTTTTTTTTTTTTTTTTTTTTTTTCGCGGTTTGATATTAACGATGCGACTGGCTGTGTTTTCATACTTATCTTCCAGAGGTCACACATGAAGATGAGGGACTAACAAATCAAGAAAAGAGAGATTATCTGAACGTTGATCGGTATGGAAATACTTTTATCTTTCATGGATTGTAACCGATTTACTGACCTGATGAAGCCTAATTCTATTTTTTTGCGTTATCATCTTTTTGGGGTTAAATCATACGGAACTGATTCCAGATTTTTATTATATTTTAATGTTATTTTCGTTTGGACAAGAAGATCAATAAGCAACTGATAATGAACAAATACCTTTTTTTTTTTTCTTCTTATGTAGTTATAATTTATCTGATTTTCTTTTTTTGGTTTTTTTCAAGGTTTACTATAGTTGTGGACCGAGTTGTTGGCTCTTCAGGTATACAAAAATTATTACTTTTCTTTTGGCGAAATTATATATATGGATTTAAGTTGAGTTGCATATTAGTTGGAAGAAAAATTGAATCTTTATATAAACCTTGATTCATTATAAAAAGGAGTGTCCGTGTAGCATGCTAATAATCGGCAGATGCGGTCGCCGTTTCAGGATATTTTAGGTTATGAGTTTCTATGTATCTGGACAGATGATATTTAAGTATCGAGTACGTTATCAGTATGCTGAATACAATATGCAATTAGTGGTTTTGCTTATACCGGTCCTTAACAATTTGTTGGCGTAATAGGTATTAACAAGGACATAGAAAATAGTTGCAGCAAGTTACATACATATACCACACACTCGCGTTCTATGGCCCAAGGTAAATTGTAATGTTAATACATTTGTTTTCTGGTATTTATATTCATAGTATGCTTTACTGTTTGGTGAATTGACTCATTTGAAGTGTGTCATTTATTCGTTTCTCTTTGTTTAACAATTATGCAGAACCGCGATTAGGTTACGTATACCTCGGAGATTGTCACCAGGCATGCCCTCTTTTATTTGACGTCAATAACTTACTATGAAGTTACAATATTTTGATGTATTAATCTTTGTTATCAATCAATAACTTACTTTTCATTTTGTAGGATATACCTAAGGATTAAGAGTTGGACTCTGATACGACCACCAAAAGCAATTCAAAGATTCAACAAGCAAAAGATGAGAAGGACACTATTGGTAAGGGATTGCAGGTTTGTTTGTCAAATAAGTTCATAAGCCTATATACAATCTTAAACAATACTACCCACAGCAATGACGACTAGATGTATAATAAAAACATTAGGATCTAATCTTCTTTGTTTGATGTTGTTATGAAAGAAAAGTTTGTCACCGCTACTACTTATATGGTTGGCTATGTTTCAGGATGGTTTCAATTACAGAATCTGTTGGGTACTCGAGATAGTCGAGAATAAGAAAGCAGCTACATCTAACAGACAACAAGTATGTTTTTTTTTTTTTTTTTTTTTTTTTTTTTTTTTTTTTTTTTTTTTTTTTTTTTTTACCAACAATGTTGATTTACTTATCCACAATTTTTTCTAAATAATATTGAAAAAAAAAGATTAATTTTTAACAGGTTTGGAATAGATTGCAGTAAAAAATGGGCTGAAACACGTTTTTTATGCAATCAATTCTTGAATCAACAGTAACACGATGAAAGGTAGGACACAAGACTAATAGACATGTAAATGAATTGTTGATTGAAAACAAGAGAAAACAGAATGTTGGTAACATTCTTGGTTTCTGATGAATAGCCCTTGAACCATTCTTCAATGTTGCTGCTTCTCGCTTCATTCTTGGACAGTCGGTAGCACATGGTTTACTCTCTTCGGCTCCGGTTGTTCTTGGTATGCTCTTTTCTTTCAAAACTTGCTTCTATTTAACCTTCAATAATCACATGACCACGGTAAATATGAAAAGTTTCTTTCTATTTCTGCTTAGAAAATGATTACTTATAAGCAGTCTGCATCTCGATTATGATACAAAAAATGAATAATTCTTCAGGTGGCCAATACACATTCTGCATGGCATAGTAACCTAAATCTGCTCGGCCAAAATAGCCACATCTGACACTAAAATTTCTAACTGCTTTTTGGAACTAATATAATTCTCAATCAGTGTATCTTGCTTTTGATTCTCTTCTTTCCTTTGTGCACACACTAAAGCTTGGTCTAGGATACCGTTCTTGAAACAACATGGAATGCACAAATGGCGAAGTACGAGAAGAAGTATATATGTTAGCAGATTCTCAAAGTCTCGATGCAATGATTAGGACTAAATGTAAATAAGGTTTGCATACTTTGTTTTAGTTTGTTTTTTATTAAAGCTGTAAGCATAATTAAACACATTGTTATGACGGTCGGGATAGTTGATGATTAATTAATCATTGTCAAATATCAAATTTGTTAATGAATTGGCTTTTGAAGGTCTTGATTATATGGTTTACTAGATTGAACAAAGCTTTAATTTTGAGTTCACATTAGGTGTTGTGCTGCAACATTAAAGTACTTAGCATGGGTCAAAATCAGTGATTTAGGAACCGGGGTGGGTGCAACCAATTTTTTTTATTTTTTTATTTATTTATTTATTTTTTTTTTGTCTTACAACTGAAGCTTGCACGTATTGCATACAAATACAGAAACTACAAAGAACGAAGGCGTTAAAAGAAGTGTCTTTTTGACAAGACGAGTTGTATTGCTTAAAAATGCTAAAATTGAGCACTTAAATAGTTTGCATTTCAAAACATTAAGCGTGCAATGACCAACGACGTGAAACGACGCTCCGCCGCAACGCGGCGGCCCGTCGCCCACCTCGTTCTAATAATGTACATAGTTTTAATTGGAAAAAGGTCTCTCATTTTGACCCAAGTCCTTGATATGATCTCATATTTATCGAACCCATACTGCCCGTTAACCTCTTGAATTTTCTTCCACGTTTATGCCAGTGGCGGATCTAGGAATCCGTAGCAGGGTATGCACAATTTTTAGCGAAGTTATTGATAAGTATGGTTTCCGGGTTATACTTTCGGTTTGGGTTTTTCGATTCGGGTTTTCGGTAATTGAGATAATGAAATAAGATCAAAAGAAAAGATTACTCGTGTGTAATAACTAAAATTCTTAAGCTTCGATCATAAATAAACAAAGACAAAAATAATAATAAGAGTGAAATCGTAAATAAAAAGTCTTTGTCTTTTTATTCCAATACAAAACATAACCAGTAACCCATTGGTAAAAATAAAAAATAAGTATAATGTTAAAAAATGAAGAAAAAATAGGATTTTGAATTGGATGGGCCAATAATTGGGCCAAATACCTTAACCTAAAACTCATCTAGCCTATCCTAATATATGTCGCCTCCTTCTTCTTCAACACATATTATTGATCTGCTCAAGACTCAGAAGTTAGAAGTTAGAACTACAATGGTTTTCTTTAATTCTTTTCGTTTAAACAAGGGTGAGTTAGATTGGGTATGCACTTAAAATTTTCCAGCATTTCTGAGGGTATGCACTTGTAAGTTTTCAATGTATTTTATAGTCACTATCGGGAAAAAACCAAATTTTTTACACTAACCCGTCGAATTGGAGGGTATGCACGTGCATACCGGTGCTATACTCTAAATCCGCCCCTGGTTTATGCACACTTAGCAAGTTAGCATGAAACCATAAAAGATATGGCAGTCATAGTTTCCACAATGTTAGAACCAAGTTTATATTATATTATTTTCTGCACCAAAAAATAAACAATGGTAGAACCAAGTCTTTCAAAGCCTTAAGAAGTTCACTACTTCGGCAAGTCTAGGGTGTCTATTTTTTGGAACACTAATTATTATATTGAAGAAACTAAAACTTGACAAAACAGTCACAAGATATCAGTGGTACAAAATCAAGATTATCCAAAAGAAACAAAGACACACACTAAGGTTAGACACAATGCATCGAAAAAGATCGGTTGGTCGAGTGGGACGACCGATTTCCAAATCGGTTGTCGCCACTGTGGAGCCTTGTGCAAATATCGGTCGACAAGAACCAAAACACACAATCGGTTGTTTTTCCAACCGATATTAAATACACACTATAATCTTAAAAATCAAACAAAATGTTACCGTTTGAAAAAAAAAAAAAAAAAAAAAAAAAAAAAACTTAAAAAAATACCACTTTATATCTTATAAATACCAACATTAAACACACTTTTAAACACACAATTTCAAAAACAATTAAACCAACTTCTCATCCATATTCACCATGTCAAAGAGAAATACCCCCTCTCAAAAAACCGACGATCCCGACTACCCCAAAATGCACCGAATTTGAATTTCTCACCAGAAAACAACTTTGAATTAACCGACATAACACCACCACAAAATCGGGATATCCGCTTTCGTGCACCCGCTTTTGAACATACATGATTGAGCCTGAACCGTCAACCTAAATTGACCAAGGAATGGTCAACAAAGTCAAAGGCCTAGAGTCAATGCTCCGCGGAAGTATAAGGTTTCCCCGGGTCGTATGTCCCGACGAGGTGTGAATTGTAAACAAACGGTTATTTGATCGGGTGACTTTGGACAGGAAAAGGGTTTATGATTGATTGAACTGAGGAATCTACAATGAAATAGCTTAAACAAGCTATATAAACAAGACGGGAAAGTTTGAAAACCCAGAAACGTTTAAAACTTAAAAACGCGTACGTTACGTTTAAATAAAACGTAAACGTACGAAATAAAACGCGAGTTTTAACAAAATAAAATACTTACAAAAGTGAAAATCACATTTTTACAATCCTAATAATAAAAGAAACTTTTTAGAAAATTAAAATTACTTTTTACACTATTTAATTATTTAATATTAATTAAATACTATTTATTACTTATTATTAATATTTAAAATACTTAAATATAATACAATATTATTTAAATACTAAAAAGGTGAAAATAAAATTCCTAAAATTATAAAATAACTAAAAACAAGTTTTAAAAATAAAAATAAGTCTTTTTGTCTTTTTGTGGTTTTTCTATTAATTAATTACTTATTAATTACTAATTACTAATTAAACTATTTTAAATTAGGAAAAATATCAAATGAACAGTAAAAATTCTAATAAAATTTCTAAAATTACTTTATAACATATAAAAGCTATAAAAAATTATAAAAACTTGATTTTACTTAATAAAAACTAGATATGCTATTTTAAACTACTTATTAATTAATAATTAATAAAACTAAAATTAATTCTAATTAATACTAAATGAGAAAATAAAAATCTGAGAAAATTAATATAAATACTTTAATATAAGATATAATTAATAAAAATATAAAAATGACAAGTACTTAATAAAAATTTAAAAATGAAAATTAAAATTAAATTACATTAAATAGAAACTATCACTTATTTTTAAATTTGTTTTTCTTGATTTTTTCTTTTACAAATCTACTAAATACTTAAAAACAACAAACTTTAATAAAAACAAACTTTTTGAAAACTTAAAAATAAGCTGGAATAAGCCAAAATGTCAAGACAGTTGACCAAAGTTGACCAAGGTGAGAAATAAGCTAAAATGGCATGTGGTGGGACCCACAAGGGTGAAAACAGATTCCAATAAGCTATGCAAACTTGTAAAAGCTGAAATAAGCTAAAAGGAACCTCAGAATAAGCTGAAAGCTACAAATAAGCCCTTGGCTTATTTTGGTGAAAACTGATCTGGGACAGATTATGTGGCTTGGTTTAGGTGGGGCCCAGTGGGTTCAAGGTCAAACCCAAGGTCAAAGGATGATCCCTACCAGGAGGGGGGTTGCTAGGAACCAAGGTGGGTGGCTGTGGTCCACTGGGTTGCTCAGAAAACCACCACAAAGGGTGGTGATGGGTGATGGATCTGTGCAGCAGGGGAGGACAGTCCCCCTGCAGCCTACTTTTGGTGGCTAAAACAAGACCAAGAAAAATTTACTAAAATCTAACAACTATGGAAATTCAAAGATGAGATGGTAGGTAATGACTAGAAACAAGATTCACAACTTGAATCAACACACAAAAATCAAAATAATTACCACAACATTTGGAAAAATCTGAGTTTGTGCACAATTGACTTTTTCTAAAAACCTAGGATTTGACTTTTTTTTTTGGATTTGTGATTGATCCTACATGCAAGATATGATGTAATAAGCTGAAATGAGTTTAAATTAGGCTACAAAAACCACTTAAGTACTGATGTGGGTTGGTTTGGGGTATCAACTGTCCAACAGTGGACAGTTGAGGGTAAATCCTTGGTATTTTGACTTTGGCTGTTTAGGACTAGGATTTAGGACTTACACTACTCTAAAACAACTTAATGTGAGATGTTTAAACAAGGTTTAGCTAATACACATCACAAATGCACATGGTAACCCTCAGTGCCAAACACCCCTATGAATGGCAGTTATGACAATTATTGAAGCAAATGATCAATTCAAGCAATTAAACTGATAGACTAATATGTAATAAGCCAAATTAGACCTAAACCAACAGGTTTAAACAACTAATAACAACCATGATCAAGTAACTGAAAATATGAGAAGAAATAAGTGGTGACCTACTTGTTGTCCACTGCTATGAAAATGTTGAGAACCAAGATCATATGAACAACCTAAGTGCTCCCCTGAGCTTACTAAAACCAAAAGCCATCCAAAATCAGCCTTCCCCATTCTTCTTTCTTCATTTCTGCCTATTTTTTATTTATGAACTATTTTTCCTAATTTTCTTGGAATTTTGAGTTACTCACTAAAATGCTTTAAAATGATTAGAACCTTGAAGTTTACTTATAATTAAGCTAAAATAAGCTTATTCTAACAAGAACAAACAGCATATGGTATCCAAAAATTAATTTGTCAAATTAACTTGAATACACAAATTTTGGATTTATAAAAGAAACATTGAAATTAGTAATGATAATAGTTCCAAATACATAAGATAAACTGAATACAAGCCTTTTTAACTAGTTTCAATAATTAAAAACTTAAATTACATGAATTCGACCTAAAAGCTACACTAAAGATTATTCTACACTAAAACTACTACCCTTTCTTCTCTTTTTTTTTTTCTTTTATAGCCCTGGAGACTTCATTTGACTTTCCCACCATTCTCTGACCCTTGGATGGGTTTCAAGTGATCTCAGCCATTCAAACATGTTTTGGCGGGAAAATAGGTATGGGCAGTTGTGGTGTTGGTGTGGGTAATAAATGAGGAGGGAGAAGGTGAGGTAACATTTATGATGGTTGGTGGAGTTGGTGAATGATTGGAGAGGAGGGGGAACATGAACCTGAGAATTAGGGCGAGTTTAGGGGGGAAGATGAATAGTAAACGGGGTGTGTTTGGTTTGACTGTGGTCAACGAGACCAGGGGGTATTAGTTTTTTAGGTTGGGCTTGTTTTCTTTGGGCCTGGGGTACTGGATCAGATCAGGCTTGTTTAATTTTTTGGGTTTGGTAATAACAAAGCATAAGGTCCAAATTGGTTAAGTGTTATCTTTCAAGGACCAAATTGCAAAAACTGAAACCATAGGGACTGAAAATGGTGTTTTTCCAAAGTTCTCATAAGGGACCATTCATGCATATCTTAAGTATCCAAAACCATTTTTGCAATTTTGTATTTTTCAAAATTCCCGGGGATCATTTATGTAAATTTTCAAAATCCGGGGACTAAAATTGCCATTTTCTCAAAATTTTCATCCAGGGATTAAAAATAGTTTTTATGAATTCCCAAGGATCAAAATTGATTTTTCTTTCAAAATTATCCCACCAGGGACCTTTTCTGCCAATATTTGAAACTCCAGGGACTTAAACTGTAAATTTCCAAAACTTTCCAATTTTTCACCAAAGGACTAAATATGACAAATTATGATTTCAAAAGGACCTTTGGTGATAATTTTCTCTATTTTGAATATCCAGGGACTAGATTTGTAATTTTATGAAAGTTGGGGGACTGAAACTGCCAATTTTGCAAACTTTGTGCGTTTTTCATTTGGTTTTGCTCATTTTGCATCTAAAACATATAAAACACAATTTTGGAATATTTTCAGTATTTTGATGCATTACTGAGTGTTTTTGTATGTTTTGCAGTTCATATTAGACCAAAAATGATGAGTGTTTGAGCACTCATCAATACATCACGCCTACCACCACCCAATCAAAATCAAAACATGTTTTACCTTAATCGTCCATTTGTCCCACCGCAACGTCCTAATATGGATTATCACCAAGAACCAAGTGGGTCGTCGTATCGTCCTAAGATGGATTTCTTGCATTCTTCGCAACCGTATCAAGATTATTTCCCGATTTGTAGTGCTAATCCTGACATGAATTTGGATGATTGGGCAGAGTATCCGACTCAAGAATACTCGACCCAAAACTATCCGAGTCAAGATGCTTCTATCGGGTAAGGTTCGGGTCACGGTTCATACCACGGTTCCATGCCTGTTAAAGACGATGACGATGTCGAAGAGACATAACCCATCAAACCAAAGAAGCCTTTGCGGCGTGCTACAAAGGCGAAGGACAAAGGGAAACAACCCGAACCGGCCAAAAAGGTCGCGCTTTGTAGAGCTTTCATCTATGTTTCGAAAAATTTCGTGAAAGGAAACGCTATCAACAGGCACCGCTTTTAGGAGTTGATGATATAGTACTTTAAAAATGAAACTGGTTCAGACCGGACATACGACTCGATCATGTCCAAATGAAAGACTAGGATTCGTAATAGGGTTGCGAATTTTTGTGCTATTATGGATGATATCAAGGATACTCATGGAAGTGGTAAGAGTAATGCAGACGATAAAGACAAAGCTCTTAGAGAGTATAGTGTGCTTTACGATCATAATTTTAATTTGGAAGAGTGTTGTAAAATTTTGAGGAATCATACTGCTTGGAAAAAGGAGATGCTTGCTTTCCAATCGAATAGTTGGAAGAAAACAAATAGTTCTAGAACTACCTCGGGGTCAACACAAGGTCCCTTGAATTTCCAAGACGTGGATGATTTTGATGATGAGGAAGAGACTAGAGAATCACGACCACAAGGTCGTGACACAGCCAGGAAGAAATCATCCTCCTCCTATCGCGATCCACCAGCATCATGGACAAGTTCACTTGCCAAGACCTTTTTCAAGTTGTAGCCGTCAAAACCGGCGAAAAGTAAGGACATTGAAGAGTCGTGGAAATCATTGAAGGAACAAGAGCTAGCGATGACAAGAAAGAAAATGCAACAAGAGCCAGCGATCAAAAGAGAGAAAATTAAACTCCAATGAAAGCAAGTGGAAATCATGGACCTAACAAAACGGGAGCAAGACTTGATTTTCTACATTTTAGCAATCGACCCGCATTTGCCCGAATGACAACGAAATGAACTTTTGCGGATTAAGGTAGAAATCAAGCAACGCTACAACTTAAATTACTCGTTTAAGTTTTTAATAAGTATCGTCATGTTTAAGTTTTTAATTTAGTATTGTAATGTTTTTATTTTAATGAATTTTAAATTTGTTGTTTAAAATGTTTGAATTAAAAAAAAAGGTCGGTTACCACTGTGGCACTTGGGTCATGGTTTGTTGCCGGAGAGAGAAAGCTGACGTGACACCTGGTGACCCAGGTCACCACTGTGTCTAGCCTAACAAATTCTCTCTCTCTCTCTCCCCTTCTAGAACAACCGATCTACCCTCAGTGGTACCCATGTGGTTTCTCATTACCATATAGATATAGATAGTGGCTTTTACAAATCTCTTCATCTTCTAATATTTTTACAATATTACTATCTTGTTGAAATATCTCTTCACTTCAAGATCCATTTTACCAAAAAATTTAGTTTTGCCCTCTTTGTATTATATTGTGTATCATATATAATAGGTAATGACTGGAGAATTGAGTGAGATGATGAGTAAGATCACCGTCAATGAAGCAGAAGACGAAGTTGTGGGTTATTAGGGTGAGAGTCACAATGGTGGCATCTGACATCGGCAGAGCTATAAAAACTCTGTTGAGACGGGTCTACACCGATCGCACATATAGTTTTCAAAGAATGAAGAAAGCTCTATCTATTGCATGCCTGCATAGAAAGCTCGCCGATCAATAAATTTCAAAGCACTCGACTCGAATATGTTTCTGGTACAGTTTGATCATTATGTAGATTTTAAGAGTGTGCTAGAAGATGGTCTGTGGTCTTTCGAGAGAAATCTGGTTGTGCTAAAGTCAACTAAAAATGATGAACTACCTACAGAAAGCTACATGTCATAGGCTTATTTTTGGATTCGATTTTTAAATATGCCTTTAAGTAGGAGAAACAAATCTTCGGTGCGTCGTATTGTAGCTAAGTTAGGTGATGTTATATATGTTGATGACGCATATTTCGAGAACCGGAGTAAACATATTAGAGCAAAGGTAATGATAAATACTTTGAATCCCTTGTGTAGGTTTATTAATTTTATAAATCTTCAAAATGACCGGGTCTATATTCAATACGAAAAATTACCAAATTACTGTTATTGGTGTGGATTATTGGGTCATATTGAGAAAGAGCGTCTCACAAAGACTCTTGAGATTGATGGAAAGCCGTTCAAAGATTAGCCGTTTCAGGAGCATCTACGTGCGTCTAATTCTTGGGAAGATGTTCAATCATGGGGGGCACAATCTTCGGTTTACGCCAACATATGCAATTCACAAAATCATATCAATAGTATAGGAGATAGACTTCACAGGCCACATATGAAATATGTTAGTGTTCTTGACGACAATGTCAAGCAAGACGAGAGTAACAACGGCATGATCAAAAGTTCTAACCATGAGAAATTTGAAAATGACAACATGGATCTAGGCAATATTCATGGTAACAATTATAACCCAGTTGATTTGGAATTTCATGGAAATAATGATACAGTAATCATGTGCTAGAGGTTCCGAAGTTAAATGAGACAGCTGTAAAACAGAGTAACCTCATATCCACATATCCTATAGTTCAAAATAACTCTTTCGGTAGAGCGACAATAGATGGAAATAATGGAAATGTTATCGCCTAAGAGAAACTCAAGCCAATTCAAACAATTACTACATCACCATCTCAGTTGAAAGCTATGAGCCAAGACACGTTGAATAATAACACTCGGATCATTATGGATCCATATTATGATACTAAAGAAAATCAAATTGAGTTAAAGATGGCTCAAGTAGTGATGGGAAATAGCTTGAATAATGGTGCTACTTGTGATATTCATGGAGGTAAAAGATCACATGAGGACTGTAGTAGTGTGGGAAATATGGATGTTGATGTTTGACTCCTCCGAAACCAACAGTCAAACTAAGTCAACCAAGAGTGCTTGGTCAACAAAGTCAAGCAGTAAGGGAGGGGAGTGCAAGATATAAATCCGCAAGATATAAATCCGTGGAAGTACTGAGAAATCCCCGGGTCGTTAAGTCCCAACGAGATTGAAATTGTGTTTGGAAAACGTTTACGGAAATCAGTGATTTGGAATAGTAACAGATAATGATTTGGATTTAATTATACTACTGATTGATTGAGATTGAGATAATGAAATAGTATAAACAATAATGGGATTACAGATATAAACAAATGTAAACCAAATTAAAAATCAGAAACGGTTACAGACAGATAAAAATGTGAGTTTTGAACAAATTAAAACTACAAGGGGTGAAAATGAAACTTTTACAAACTTAATATTAAAAGAAAATTTAGTTAAAAAAAATTATTTTTTTGATTATTTTATTATTTATTATTAATTAAAAACTAATTTAAACTATTTAATAATTAATAAAAACTAATTTATATATAATTTAAATTTAAGAAAAATACTAAAATGACTAAGAAAAATATGCAAATTTTTACAAAACTAATTAACCATCACAAGAATCCTAAAAAATTATAAAAAGTTTACAAAAATTATTTTTAAACTAATTTGCTAATTATTTACTTATTTAATAATTAAAATCTATTTAAACTAATTTAATTATGAAAAATACTAAATGAACAGAAAAAATTCTGATTTTTTTTCTAAAAATACTTTACTATTTATAAAACCTAGGAAAAATATAAAAAGCTACTATTGCTTATAAATAAGCAGAAGGAAAATTAATATTTGGCTTTTTTAATTAAAACTAATTAAACTTAATTTAATTATTATAAATACTAAATTAACTCAGAAATTTATGAAATTTTTTATTAAACTATTTTAATATATTAGAAACTTAGGAAAATTATAAAAATGAAAATTTCTTTTTGAAAAAGCTGAGCAATAAGCCAAATGGCTTAAATAGAAGCTATCACTATTTTTTATTTTTGTATTTTTTCTGATTTTCTTTTACAAATCTATTTAACTACTAAAAATAAACAACTTTTGTAAAGACACTTAGATTGGAGCTTATTAATAAGCACTATGAAAACCAAAAGATAGGCAGAAAGTCCTAATAAGCTTTAAAAAATGGATTTTTATGCAAATAAGCTGTTAATAAGCTATAATGAGGTAAATAGGCTACAAACTACTGATTGGCACACAAATAATCTAAAAATAGTAGAATAAACACAATGAATAAGCAATGACCGGCTAATAAGCACTTGGCTTATGTAACAGACGAAATAGGCCAAAAAGTCCAAACTGCAACCCTCTGTGAGGTCCACTAGGGGGGGGGGGGGGGTCAGGAGTCCAAACTAAGGCTTGAACCCTCAGGATGGACTGCGGGTCTTTCAAATGAGCCAATAAGCAACTCTTAAGGGTCACTAATAAGCATAATATAAGCGCTTAAAAATAAGCCAAACACTGAGGTACTCAGTATGCTTGGTGAGACAGGCCAACTTGCAGCCCTTGATTCAAGGGTCCAAATAAGGTCACAAGTACAAAATAAGCACAGATATGCTAAAATGGCTTAATGGGGTTTCCAAAAAGCCAATAAGCACTGGGTGGGGCCCACTATTGAACAAGATATGGTCTTATGAACTTGGTGGTTTTACACTGAGTAGTCAGTACAGAAGGTGAAACAAGACAAACTTTAAGCCCAAAATAAGCTACTCAAATGACAACAGAGATACAAAATAAGTCAAGTTCTAAAAAGATAAGCTCAAAGGCTTTCCAAAAAGCTAAAATTCAAAGCTTAATGTTCACAAATAAGCCAAGGAGAGGCAAATCAAAAACGGGTAAAATGCAAAGTACCCTGGTGCAGGGCATTTCCTTGCCCTGCATGCCCTTTCAACTAGCCAAATAAGCACACAAAAAATTCTTAAAAATCAAATGAACATGTATTCCTGTAGTTTAGCTGATAGACTTCAACCTCCAAAAAGATCAAGGCCTAAATGTGTAAGCTAAATTCAGGAAAAATCCTTGAAATTTTGGTTTTTTGACAGTACTTTGAAATTTGACTTTTATGTTTTGATCCTAAGTTGATTAAAGTGAGATTTAAATCCTTCCTACTGATTGATTTAGTTATATTAAGCTGTAATATGACTACTTTAGGCTACACTAACAAATTATGAGTTGAATTGAAGCTTATGCTAACCTAAAATTCCAACAGTGACTGTTTAGGTTAAGATTAAAGTGAGTTTGAATTTTTAAAGCTTACAACAACCTAAAATTTTATTTACCTATTCTGTTTTGGTACTGAGAATGGTGTTTAAAGAGGTTTTAACCAAAGAAACCAACAATTACTCAGTGAAACAGACAAATCCAAACACTTCTTGAAAACACAGATTTGAATGAAACTTGAGCTAAGCTCTAATCTATGAACTAAAAGCTATATATTAAGTAATAATAAGATAGAATAAGCACAATTTAGCAATAAATAAGCACAAACAACTACAATAACAGATTATGCAACTTTTGAACTAAAAATCCAAATTTAAAAGAACAAAGAGCTTTGCACCTTGTCCTAGCTTTTACTAGGGCTTCTTTATCAGCAACAAGCTCCTAGCTTATCAAAGATAATCTAGGTACAGTCCATCTTGCCCCTCCATTGTAGGCAACTTCCAAAGCATCCTGTCTCTTATGCATAGGTACCCTGTTGTGATTTTTGTGATTCTTTTTTTTTTTTTTTTTATTATTTTTTTTTTAATGTTTTCTTAGGTATTTGAAAGCTTAAGTGAGCTTGTGAACCAGTTGCAACTACTAATAAACTTAAACCAAATTTGTGCTAGAAACTTGAATGAAAACTGAAATGATTGAAATAACTTGGAATTTATATTAATAGAACATGAAATTACACTGAATAAGCTAAGAGTATACGTTTGAAATTGGATTAAACAAAAGAGAAAGCTTAATTTTACTAAAACGATTTTACAATTACACTAAAAATCTACTATTACTCTGCCTTATCTTCTTCTTCCTTTTATATCCCTCAATTAGGGTTTGTGGGTCCCCTTGTGATATCCCAGCAACAATATCAACCATTGGATCACTGAGATTGATCCTAGCCCTCTAAATCATTTTGGCGAGAAAAACAAAATTGCAATTTGTCTCTGAGAAGCTGCAAATAGGGGGTGGTGCATTTATTATGGATGAGAGGGGTAAGGGATAGTGGATGGGGTGGTGGGATGTGACTGGGATGGTGGGGGGTGGTGGAGGTGATGTTTTGCAGGCAAGTGGGAGGGGATGACTTGGGAGGGAAGGGGTGGTCAACGCAGTTTGACCATGCGTTTTATTAAAAGGAAAATGGGCCTGGTTGGTTTTGGGCTTGTGAGATGGTTCAGGCCAAAGGGTAGTGGATTGTTTGTATTTGGATTGGATTTGGATTTTGTAATATTAAAGGATCCAGTTTGGTTTTGAAATATCACAAGGACCATTTGTGCAATTTTCAAAAACTTGAGACTGAAAGTGGAACTTTCCCAAAGTATGCATAGGGACCAAACTTGCCAAGGATGAATAGTACAAGGACCATTTTGATATTTGAATATCCCAGG
The DNA here is from genome assembly GCA_030686995.1 of Artemisia argyi. Classification (NCBI taxonomy): domain Eukaryota; kingdom Viridiplantae; phylum Streptophyta; class Magnoliopsida; order Asterales; family Asteraceae; genus Artemisia; species Artemisia argyi. The sequence continues at coordinate 137,436,593 of CM060695.1, read as the reverse complement.
GACTAATTTTGCCAAAACTGAAACTTCAGGGGACCAAACTTGTAATTTCTTCAAATTTTTCACCCAGGGACTAAACTTGGCAATTTGTGAACTCCAAGGACCAATGTTGACTTTTTCTTCCAAAATCCAATGCTCTGGGGCCATATCTGTCAATTTTCAAACTTTAGGGACCGTTTCTGCCAATTTTGCAAACTTTTGCTCCAAGGACTATTTTTGGAATTTGGTGATTCTCCAAGGTGTGTTTTGACATTCTGAGCTCAAAAAATGATATTTGCTTCCCCGGCTTTGGCTTTTGATACGATTTCCAAACTCGTGCTCGTTTTTGTCCTGGTTTATGCCAATTTCTGATTTATCCGTTCCTTCACGATCACAAACACAAAAACACAATATATTTGGCATTTATGGTTAGTTTGTGTCTGTTTTGGTCTTAAAATGGACAGAAAAAGGTGTGTGAATAAACACACACCAATGTTGTCAAGAAATCGAAAGAGAGTCGGGACTCTACCTTAATGGCGAGTGTCGCTGTGCAACACCACCGAAACCAATGAGTATCTTAAGCTGGAATGACCAGGGCTTGGGCAACCCTTGGACTGTCAGACACCTTCGCACTTTAGTGAAGGATTTTAACGTGACTATCATGTTTCTCATGGAACCCCTGATGCGCCATAGTGAAGATACAGGGTTCAAGTTTATTTTTTCGCAATATAATTTACTAGTTGTTAACTCCCTTGGAAGAGCAGGTGGCTTGTTACTTTTCTGGAAAAAGGAATGCGAAATTAATATTTCATATTGATTTAACTTTCAGAATTATATGCTTTAGATCCTTCCTCGTTCTTGCAATTTTTATCTTTAATCCTTAAGCATATATAGTCTTGACCGCTTTTAGCCCCTAGACTTATACTCCTTTGCAACCAAGGTAATAGTTACGGCGTAAGTCAATTGAACCCCTTATGCAATAACCCTTCATCAGCATATACTTTTCCACCGTTTGTAATCTTATTACGATGTAACTAAATCACCAAGTTGCGTCGTAACCTTCACGCTTGGTCAACATGTTTGTCCACTACGGCGTATCCTCAAGAGCAGGTTACGCCCATAGAACGCTCGTAAATATTTTTATTCTGCGCCGTAACCACATTACTTGGTTATGGTGTAACCTTCATAGCTCTTGAATATGGCTAACTCCTTGGATATTTACGATGTAACCTCAATAACTAAGCTACGCTATAACTTTCTTGATACTTAGAAGATTCCTTGTCCTTTGTAATGTGTTATGGCATAAGTTAATCGTGCCACTTATGCCATAACTATCTTTTGAACACGTTTTTGTACATGTTAGCTTTTTCTCGTATCTTTTTCATTCCAATGCCTCGATTAACCAGAAATGTAAATATAAATGATGTAAGTATCATATTTTTTTTGAACGATAAATAAGTATTATATTAACATAAAATGAGGTAATAAACAGGGGAATTTGATACTAAAATATCAAGACTATTTGAGATTATCAGAAGGATACTAGTAACCCATTAATTCATGCTTATAAGGGTCTCAAATGTCTTATATCCTACCAATGTGGGATGAGTTGTAACACTAAGTTTCGCCATATGGCAAGAATTATCTGTCATAGGAAAGGCTTCAAACATTTGAAATCACATGAACCATGCTCGTTCTTGAAGAAAATCAATTGCGAGAAGAGGAACATATGGATTCAGATCATGGTGGACAGTTTTTTCATCTTTACTTAGTTTGTTTGTTTCCATCAATAATTCAAATCATTCGCTACAAAATTCATCATTTGTAATTCCACTAACAACTCTAATTCGAACACCAGCTCTTGTTGATGTTTTCAAAAGGGTAAATGTTGATTTAGGGGAAGTTGTTATTTTATTTGTGAAACAAGAGATGAGACTATGACTTCTCAACTTTTTAATCAAAATTTAAGTTCGCAACAAGTATGTACGGCTTCAAATTCGGGCCAATCCCCCTCATGAGCTCTCGGCGATACTAACTCATTGCACACCGATCCCGGGCACAACAATACCTAACCAATTTACTTCCAGGCTCGTCCAAAAGCTTTTGGCATCAACTATTGGCCAAAAACTATTTTAAGACTTTTTACCGCTATTAATAATAAAACAAAACATCAAATCACATATATTTTTATTATAAGAAAAGGATATGTGTCGAGCAATTGGTGGAGTCGAGCAACCATACAGTCGATCATGATCAAAATTGAAAGAGAGTGTTAAGAGTCGACCATATCTTAGACCTACTTTGTATATTTGTACTATTTTTGTCTTTAGCTCTAAAACCAATTTCTTCGCCCATCGAATATCTTTACCCATAAATTTTTTTCTCATATGCAAAGTGGATACCTAGTTTAAAACATCTTAAAATATAATGTACGTAAAGACTTATTTTGCAAATTGGACACTTGTTTTGCAACGATATTCCATGGTAATCATATATTAGGTTGATAGCACGTATTAAGCGATCATCAAGTGTTCCTCTTTCTTGTTGTAGTTTCTTGCTACAATTTATGACGACTTTCATTTACAGACCACTTCTCGTGTAAATGGATTAGATAACACATCACAAGACTGAGGATTCACATAAAAAAGTATACATATGGAGAACACGAGAGAAATATCATTGTAATCTATCTTAATTACGAGGACCAATGTTCATTGGAACAAAAACCACACATATGGATTCAAAACTCCTAGTGTAGAAATACCATCTGCAAAAAGAAAAACTTGGTACTACCTAGCTTAACATTATAGAATATGAATCACTTACGACCTCTACAAAATTAAATAACCTAAACTTCTAATATTCCTTACTGGTTACTACCAGTTTCAATGTAAATAAAAATCCTGACCCTCAACTTCAAATATTTCTTCCTCACCTTCACTGATCAATTCCATATCTCAAATTAATAACTATCATGCATGCAATATATCTAGCTTACCAATAGTAGTACTTAATTAACTCATAGGTAAAATTAATCCTTCAAAAATCAAATGAAGGATCTCCATAATCAAAAATACTCGGCGGCGGATACTCGTCGTCGTTTGTATATGACCATAACGATGGCGAGGTCGGACCGCCGACCACGGTGGGATCTGAAACAGCTTCGCCAACCCCAATTGGCGGCGAAGAATTTGAAACAAGCGAAAGGCTCGACCCCACCGAACCCGCTAATGTTCTTAACTCATGATCAATATTACTTTCGTGCTTTGTTTGATAATCTTGACATTGTTGAGGAGGTACCAACTGTGTTTCATGTTCAATATTAATTCTAGGGTTAGGGTTAGGGTTAGGGTTTGGTTCATAGGATGTCAACGTCGTTGCTCCACGAAATGTAGGGTCCACAGTTTCTGCTAGATTCATGTGATTTGTGTTGATGAAAGGCAAGTACTGTTGCTGCTGTTGCTGTACTACTTGGAGTGGATATTGTACTATATTCCCGTACGGCACATAATTACCAAAACCCGGCGCGTTAGAAAACGTGAGATTAAAACCTGCGGGCCGAGGTAAAATCGGCCGGAGTGTTTGTGTGTTGGAAGAAGATGAGCCGCCGTTACCAGCGCGTGAAGATGACGAAGAGGAAGACTGTGAAGTGGAAGCTGACATGGCGCTGATTCCATCACTGCTACGTTGTTGTAGGTTCAGTTGAGCTCGTGAACCGTAGAGTATAACAGCCGCACGGTCGTAGGCGCGAGCAGCATCTTCGGCAGTCGAAAACGTGCCGAGCCAACGACGCGTGCGTTTACGCGGTTCCCTTATCTCAGCAACCCATTTGCCCCAGCTACGTTGCCGAACACCTCTATACTTAAATTTACTATTATCCGGTCCACCTTTGCCTTTACCTTTTCTGTTGTTACCAGAATTAGGGGAGCGTTGGTTATCAACGATTTTGTTTTCGGAAGAATTAAGTGAGAAAGTATTGTTGGTTGTGACCTCATGTGTGAAATTTTGTTGAGGGGTGGCAGTGTCACCCATAATGAAATGTGATTCAAAGTTTAAAGATATTGATTGATTGATTTTGGCGATAAAAACTAAGTAAGAAGAAATGGGAAATGAAGGTGGTAATTAATGGTGGACGAAGGCGGTGGTGTTTAAATAGTTATGACTGACTGACACTCTGCCACGCTTTTTCTTAGTGGTGGGAAGAAACTAGATTGTTGACCTAGTGAAGAAACATAGCCAAATATTTAAAAATTGCCGCTATTTCATTTTTTATAGATTCTTTTTGGATATATTTACGTACGTTTTGTAGATTGTAACGAATTGTTTGTGAAGTTTTAATTAAGGGTAAATTGCAAAAATGGTTTTTTACGTTTGACAAAATTGTAAAAACGGGATCGAGATAAAAAGTAGCGCAAAAAAGCCACCCACGTCTCACATTTTCGCAAAATCGCCATTGAGAGTCATTTTCCGTTAACTCCCGTTAGTTTTCCCGTCAGTCAAGGGTATAATCGCCATTTCACTCGCTTCCCGCCTTTGACTACCCCAACTTTATTTCAATGACCAAATTTGCAAAGTTATAAAACTTAATTTTGGAAGCACACTTGGCGATTAACCTTTCCCTCTTTTTTTCTGTAACTCGGCAACCCAAGCGATTGCATAGGACTATAAAGTCCATGTTTATCCCGCTTATTCAACCATAACACACACAATCCCAACGATCAAAACAACCGACGATGGCAAACAATGGAAAAGGGAAGAGTATCTACATTGGTACCGAGGAAGAGGAATTTGATAAAGTTTTAAGAACCTATTATCTAAACGATTTACTTCTTGATGCATTTGGCGGAGAACCAATTGATGAGCATGGTTCTTATAGGAAGATACCTAAGGAGTTAAGAACTAAGATTCTGACCCATCTGAGGAAACAAGATGGCTACTATAAAGCGCTTTTGAGTGATGATGATGATGAGGAGGAGGAGAAGCAAGAGCCTGTGGATACCGTTTTACCCAAGTTTGATGAGTTGGAACAGAAGATTTCCAATCTTGAAAAGGTGTTCAAGTATCTAAAGGAGAAGAAGGACAAGAAAGAAAAAGAATTGAAGAAAAAGAAGAAAAGGGGTAATGCGGAGGGCAGCGGTTCAAACTACTAAACAAGTGTTTGTTTAGATATCTGTTGGAAATTTGTAATGGTTGTGAACTCCTATGATCAATGAAAGTTTTAATGTTTATGTTACTGATATGTTTGTGTTTCGATTTTCATTTCTTTATGTTTGTGTTTCATTTTTGAAATATATGGGTACTTCCTATGCAGCTTATGCAGAAAGCATTAGATAGTTGATGTTTTGCATGAAAGTCAAACAGGTGAAAGTCAAACGGGTGAAATTCACTTGGTTTATTGACTAGCACTAGTAAGAAGTTAATACTCCTTGACCTACCACACAAAATGAAGTAAATTATCCAACCAACTAGTATAGTAAAGTCTCCTGTCCAACTTTATCAAAAATATACATATGGCAGAAAATGAGTCGTAATAATACACTGGTAGAGAAAGTAAGTGGTTGTGTAATTGGTCTCGGTATCAGAAGTGGGAACAAAACAGGAGGGGGGTGGTGCAAAGATAGAGGTGTTGGACGAAAGATGCTTCATCTGTTGTGGGGATGTTAAGTGTTGGAGGCATAGAGTTGTGATACTTGAACAGGCAGGTTGTGCAACGACAAAGGTAGTAAGTGGTGGTGTCATTGGTTTGGGTATTACAAGTAGAAACATAAGTGCAGGGGGTGCTGCAGATGCAACTCAATCAACTGAAGCAAAGAAGAAGAGAAAAAAGAAGCCAAGAAAGTTCATTAAAAACAACACCACAAACTGAATCATTATGTTTAGTCTGTGTTTCTAGGATGTAGTTTTGGGCATGTCCAAACCATAAACTGAATCACTATGTTTAGTCTATGTTTTAATGTTTCATTAATGTCAGCTTCTTGTTTATTTTTGTGATACCTATCAAATACAATAACGAAGTATAAACATATGTGAAGACATTATTCATACAAAATCTGGATCATGAGATCCATTACATTCATTAACATTATTCATACAAAATCTGGATCATGAGATCCATTACATTCATTAACCATCACTAATCTCAAAACAACCAACCCCATCCATTACATTCATTGACCATCACTAATCTCAAAACAACCAACCCCCTCATGGATATTTCATCTTTACAACAAACTCAATCTTCTTAAACATCTTGTCCTTGACTTGCCTGGACATCATCAACAGTGCATTCGCCCAACGCTTATCAATTGTTTGTAGCCTCCTAAGCTTCTTTGTATTGCTCCTTGCAGTTCTTGCACGTGAGCAGTTTCGAAGTCTACCAATCACATCCCCCCTACGTTCGACCCTTTCAGTAATTTTTTTGGACTTGTACTCCAAATCGTGTGCCTACTGCAACTCTTGAAGAATCTCTGTGTGGTAAGGGCCAAGCATTAGTTTAGTTAGCACATACGAGTTACAGACAACTCTTAGATTAATATCACATTCAGAGTTGTTCATGGTTAAGGAAATAGAGAGTTGTGTTTTGCAAGTGTGTGTTTTAAGAGATGCGTATTTAGTAGCTTTCATGTGTTTGCCTATAAAAGGGCTTATAAAATATTGCCACGTACTGTGTAGTCTTCATGTGTGGACCAAAATAAAAGACAGTTGACTTTATGCAATTCAACATTTGCAGTTTGACTTTTGAAAGTCTAAATGCAATGGGTGCAAACATAACATTCTAAACACAATCTGGATCATGAGATCCATTACATTCATTAACCATAACATGGTTGATGCAAACAAACATAGAATACATCAGATACATAAACATTTTTGCAAGTTTGACTTTTGAAAGTCCAACTGCAATGGGTTCAAACATATTGTTCTAAAGACAATCAAGTTAAACAAAGATTACAAATATAGAATCCAACAGACAATAACGTTTAACATATTGTTCAAAGATCAGTGGGTAACACATGAAGAAGTTGGAAGTGCATGCTCATCATTTGACTTCATATTTTTAGTTGGCCTGTCAACCTGAGGTCTGTGATTGGGTGGTACTATGACTGTTGTAGACTCAATTCTTGGCCAGTATCTGCGGCTAGAACACCCATTGATCTTGAATGAGTACATACGCGCCCATGTTTCTAGGCTGTAAGCAGCATGAACCCACTCTTCAGGCACATCAACTCCTTTTCCATCCTCATTCATATATTTTATTGCAGCCACAACATGTTTACATGGTATTCCAGTCAGCTCCCACATCCTACAACCACACTCCTTCCTATCCATGTTAGCAACACAATGATCCTCGTTAGACACAGATACTTTATATAACGAAGCTGCAATCCATTCAACAACACAATCAGTAACTTCTTTTTTGTTTGTATCAACCATGGCTTGCACAGTAGGAGTAAGTTGTCCAACACTCCTTTCTATTATTTGCTGAACTACCACAATCCTCTTCACCAAGTACTCCCTGATATATTCAAGACAAAGGATGATGGATTTATCTCGGACATCATTTAGCTGGCTACAGAACACCTCACATATGTTGTTTAATTAAGAGTAGTCCACATAGGGCTTTGCCTGTTGAACAAATCACACGTTATGTATTAATATATGATCAATTATCAGTATGCTTTTTTCCAGTGCCACTTAATGAATTACCTGAAAAATGTGATCGGCTCCATTGTTCAGCTGGAATCTTCAGCAACCAATCATAAGCTGCATCATTGTTATTCTTCAGATGATCAATCTCTTTGTTGAATTCAACAACAGTTATGGCTCTTGCAGCCTTCCAAAGCATGTCCTTGTAAACACCTCCTTTCAAATGTGACTTCATTTTCTCATGAATATGCTTAACACAAAACCTCTGTGCAGCATTTAGAAACACACTAGCAACAGCTTGTATCAATCTCTGTGAACAGTTAAGGTTATGGATGGTGTTAAAACTTTACATGTTCTCATTGTGCATAAAACACATGATTAATTATACAATAAAAATGTGCACCTTTTGCCTATCAGAAATGAAAGTGAACTTGCAGTTGGTTTCTATCCCAAGATCCTCTCCTAGTAGTTTCAAAAACCAACACCAAGTTGCCTTATTTAGTGCATCAACTATAGCATATGCTACTAGATAAATCCCATTGTTTGCATCAATCCCAACTGCTGTTAGTAATTGACCTGGAAAAGGACCTGACATGGAGAATCCATCTAATCCTAAGAATTCTCTGCCACAAGCTTTGAAACCTTGTTTCATAGCTCCCAAACACACATACACCCTTTTAAAAGTTCTTGTTGAACTAGCTGGATTTGGTTCTAGCTGTACATCAATCCAAACAGTAGTGCCTGGATTTTGATTAACCAACTCTTGGGCATACTCTCTAATCAGTGCATAATGTTTGGTAAAAACAGGTATACCTGATTGAATTTCACAAGCTTTATGGCATAGCAAATCAGACTTACTTACGGGAACATCTTCAATTACCTGATCATCGTCATCAAATACTTCATCATCATTTCGATTATACTCTAAATCCTCTGAATCACTCCTACCATTCTGTTCTTCTGTTTCATTATCTACCTCTACTACTTTCACATTTCCCATCTGACCACCAAGAATTGTAAGTCTATAACATTAACAACAAATACACCTTAAAAAAAAAAAAAAAAAAAAAAAAAAAAAAAAAAAAAAAAAAAAACTCACAAAACAGGAGGGAAATTAAAGCGGAAAATGCACTGGTAAAGATTTGGCGGCAACAATTAGGGTTGTATCTGAAGTTAAAGGGGTATATTTGTCATTTCATGCCATTGTACCCTTGACTGACGGGAAAACTAACGGGAGTTAACGGAAAATGGCTCTCAGTGGCGATTTTGCGAAAATGTGGAACGTGGGTGGCTTTTTTGCGCTACTTTTTGTCTCGGTCCCGTTTTTGTAATTTTGTGGAACGTTAAGGACCATTTTTGCAATTTACCCTTTAATTAAATATGTCATGTAAGGAACTTGTGAAGTTCTAATTAACTAGTGTATCATATAAGGAACGAGAAATGTCACTCTGCGCATCGCGGCGGGTGCTAGCGGGATAGAATTTTTTTCTATTGGATCGATATTTGTTTACGCCAAAAAAAAATATTTTGCATGTTTATATATACTAATTAAGATATGAAATTTGTATAACAAAAGATCAATACAGAACACTTAGTAGCTAAAGATCAAACCAAGCAATCTGAGCCGTTGATTTTGTATCATCCAACGGTTGGATGTGTCACAAAGGGGTTAATATACTTTTCACAAAGGGGTAACTTTGTCTTTTAATCTCACGTTAATATACTCTCATCCAAATTATTACTCTCTTATTTTCCCTCTCTCTCACATCTCTCACACACACATGCTCTCTCACCCCTCACCAAAATAACAACCGATAATCCCCAAATTGAAAACCCTAACCCCAAAATAACGATTGATGCTTTTCTAATGGATCCATTGGATATACGAGTTGAGATTCAACAATCTCAAGGTAGGCCGTTGCTCGATTCGTCTTCATCTGCACTCGGTGATCAAAATAAGTCTCGTAATAACGACATTGGTATAAATTTTGACTTTTTTTTTCATTTTTTTAATTAAAATTTAATTAGTTGATTCATGTAGTTATGTTTTAGTTATTTTGTGTTTTTATAGTTAATAACAAGTTTTGATATCCATGTTTTTTTACTTGTTTTCGTTTTGGTAATGATGATATGTTTAGTTGAGTGATTTTGTTGAGTAGGTATTTTTTTTTCCTGTATTATGACTTTTTTTTGTAGATTTATGTAGTTTTATTAATGAAAAATGGAGATTATGAATGACATGTTACCTCTTTGTGCTGCTGTTTCGCTTTCATCTGCAATTTCCTTGTTAAGTGTTCTATAAGGCGCTGCATTTCTGTCTCTAACTACGACAATCTCACAACCTTCTTCCAATTTTAAATCTTGTATTGAACAAGTTCAGCATGCTTCATTTATTTCTGTTTGAACAAGCAAAAATATTATCCTAGTATAAACTCTTGCTGCATGACGTTCAATTTTTAACATTGTTTTACACTTTGGTGCCGCCTCTAGTGTTTTGAAGTCCAAATGTTCTTGCCTATAACGTTGCCTTTCCATTGCTGATTCATAGGACATCATGAAGATAACTAGTGTTGATCCTGGGCTTGTGAAACTTTTGAAGAACGAGTTTTCACTCTCAGACCTTGATGTGGCTCTCATCAATCCAAATAATGGAGAGTCTACAAAGTAAGCTGGAATCCACATTTCTCTAAGATTAAACATCTTTGTCATCCATTTGTGTTTTTGCAAACCAAAATCTTCAATCAACTTGGCCTATCTCTCTTCAAATTTCAAGGGTTCAATGAACATATTCCAAGTGAGCTTCTTAAAACGCTTCTTGAAATCAGTTTCTTTGTATATTGTCTTACAAATCTGTTTTATTGAAAAATAGAGTTTTAATGGCTTATTTTTTAGTATAAAGCACATGATATATACATAGGAATCACATGTGAATCATATAATTTTAAAGTTGAATCACATGTGAATCACTTGTGAATATTATGTTAATCACATGTGATTTACAAATGAATCACATGATATTACATGTGAGTCATAGGTGATTAAGATATGAATCACATGTGATTCATTTATATTATAGTTGAATCACATGTGAATCACCCATAAGTCAATAAAAACAGATTAGTTAATTGAATATTCTTACCTTTGCTGGAATCTTTTGGTCAATATGCCACATGCAAATTCTGTGTTTTGAGTGAGTGAAAATGGCTTCAATAGCTCTCTTCATTGCTCCATCTTGATTTGTTACCACCATGGTTGGTTCTTTCTTGAAGGCAGTCATAAATGCGTTTAGTAGCCATGTGTATGATTCGGTATCTTCATGTAAAAGTATTCCCGAACCAAATGTGACACACCTTCTGTGATTATCGACGCCAGTGAATGGTACAAACACCATGTTGTACCTAGGAACATATATACATAAATATACTATGATGCAAATGTAAATCACATGTGATTGATAGTATAATCACATGTGATTTATAATATAATCACATGTGATTGTTGAAATCAATCATATGTGATTTTGTGTTTAAAAGGAAATCAAATTAAAAAATATATATAAATAAAAAAAATACTTACTTGTTACACGTTAATGTTGCATCAAGGGATACTATGTCTCCAAACTCTTTGTAGTTGCATTTCGCAACTTCATCAGCCCAAAACATTGGCTCTAACTCACTGTTTTTTTTACCTTATATTGAAATTTAAAGTCCGGCACATAATCCTTTCTATTTTTCATTTTGTTTATAAGCATTTGTGCATCACTCTCCCCTATGAAAGCATTAATATGCCTTTGATGATTCTTAAAATCATCAGATGTCCCATGAACATACTCATATCCACCTTTCATACTGGTTAACAAGTTATGAGCCCGTGTTGCACCAATCTTGTTTGTTGCTGCTTTTACAATAAACATTTTGTGTGCTTGAGTCATTTTTCTTTGATTTTTTTGTAAAATGTTTGTACTCTTTTGGTATTAGCATATGTTTGTGTTTATCAATAAACTGAACTAACTTGTATTTTCTAGAAACTGTACGCAATTCTAACCTTATACTAGATTTACAACCTGTTACATGAACAATTGTATTTCTTTTTTGTTTGTCACTACTTTGAGGATCCAAAGTGTCAATATTAATACCTCTTGGAAGACCTTCTTTGTTACACATGATGTATTTGTGTTGTACCTTACCAGATTTTGTTAATCGTTGCCCTGAATTTTTTATTTGAAAACCTCCTGCTTCTGCGTAAGTACTATACATCTCTATAGCTTCCTCTAAAGTATCACAGTATCTTCCCTCAACAGGTATAGGAATGCCTTCATCTACATGAGGCACCCAATGTATCGATCCACCCGGTGTCTCAGAATGCTCATATAAAGTTGTTAAATCTGCATATTAAAAACAGATCACTCGTGATTCGTGGGAAAAACACATGTGATTCTTTAATAAATCACATGTGATTTAACTTTATAACAGATTCAAACAATAAAACAGCATAGTCACAAAATTACATGTGATTTAAGTTAACTAATAATCTAAATCACATGTGATTCATATTAAAAAGATTCAAACAATAAAACAACATAATCACAGAATTACATGTGATTTAAGATAACTAATAATCTGAATCATATGTGATTAGATTAAAAAGATTGTGAGTCACAGTTTAATAACATTTTTGTGAATCACAGGTGATTTAAAACGAAATCACATGTGATTTACAAATTATTCAAATCTTTTTTACTCATTTCTATGTTTTAAAATAGCCTAGTTCAAATCACATGTGATTTAACATTCCAAAAGATCAAAACACTAAAACAGCTGACAAAGAAACTGTATAATATACCAAAAGATCAAATTACACGTGATTTACCTTCATTTTTTTTTTCAACATCAACTTCATCTACAACATCTACTGGAACATCTACAACATCAACTTCTGGTAAAACTTCTTCTAGATCTTGTAAATCATCTACAACATCTGTTGTGTCTACAACATCTGCTGTAACTTCTATCAGCTTATTCTCATCTATAACATCGATTAAATTCCGATTTTCATCCATTTTTAGACGACGGTGATGATTTTTCCGGCGATTTTTATGCTGATTCTGATGAAAGAGAATGTAGATCTGATAATAACAGCGGTTTTTATGGTGTGAATGACGGTGATTGAGTGAAACAACGACGGCGGTGTGTGATTTTCCGGCGATGTTAACTTTTCTGGCGGTGTGTTTAATATTTCCGGCGATGTTAATAAATAGGTGCCGGTGTGTGTGTTTTTATGAGAGAGAAAGTAGGGTTTTGAATGAGATGATGAAAGATATTTTTTCCTTTTATTGGTTAGAGGTGGAATCACTTATTTGCCCTTGTTTTGTATTTTCTGATTTGATCTCATCCGTAGGATTAAAAGAGGATGGATGGTTGGGATTGCTTGGTTTGTTCTTTAGAAAAGGGTGGATCGTCATGGATCTCACCTCGTGATTGCTTGCTGATTTTATAAAAATGGAGTTTCTTATTCGGGTAATCCAAAAACATCTTGTTAGTATGATTTCTTTGAATAAAGAAAGACTAAGAAAATGACAAATTTTGTAGACAATGCAATAATATAGTTTTTTAGATTATTGCAAAAGTTATGCGATGTGATTATAAATAAAATAGACAAATGCATACAAGAGTGATTTTAAAACGATATATGCATAATGAAAAACGTCAAGAACTTATTGAAAACATATCTCATGGAAGTATTAACTTTTGCATTACAAAAGTAACAAATTTACAAATGAACATACATTATCTTAAAAAGTTATAAAAAGGCCAAGAGTTACAAAGTTGGGTCAAAGTAAGAAAAGTTGGCTAATAGAATTGTACCATGCACCTTAGAATTTACAACACTTATATTGATCACAAAGTTAATACTCCGTATAAATGATCTTCTTTATTAAAATATTTTGTTTTTCTACAATAAAGTTGGAGATAGATGCCACCTAAGTAACAAATTACAATGTTTTACATTTAATTAACAAAACATTAATTAAACTTTCGAGAAACATTAAAAGTAGAAAAACATACGGAGTAGTAAATAGCGAAATATTGAAGTGTGCTGCAATATATATGCTTCCAATATTTAATTTTTTTCAGCATATAATTTTATATTTATGACATGCGGTCTTTGTTCCTTGTGTTGCAGGTGTCCTCCAGTCCAACATCAATTTCAAGTGTTTCTTTTGTTAGGGTTACGATAAAATACTTTTGCTTCGAATATAAGATACTTTTTACCATTTTTAAAAAGTTTGGACCCTTTTTATGCTTTGCAGATGTGTATTCAGGCACTAGTTCAAAAAAGGATGCGTATTTAGACTACATTAGGAATCCAACTAGATTGAGAAATGAGGACCACATAGTCAATGATGTATAAATGGAAATCTCTTGGAAACCAACTACATATATCGGAAGTATTTGTTTTTTAACAACTTTATTAATACCATGTCTTTATTAATACCATGTCCTAGCAACTTAATTAGCAAGAAGCTAGTAAAGAGTGGGGATTAGAAGTATGATTATAGAGCTTTACGGAAGAAATGAATTGAAAGGTTTTCTTTTATTTATGAAGCAAATCTGATTGAAGTGGGCGAGGCACTTGGATATAACGTTAAAAGGGTGTAAAAATCTCTTAGCCAGATGATTAATGGAATAGGTCATGTGTCTATTGTTGATCAATGAACATTTTATCTATTAACATTTGTGGCTCAAAGAATCGTGGAAAGCGTGTTTGAATCAAAGATTTGTGTTTTAAACATAACGTGCATATCTTTGGAGTTCAAGAGACAAAGATGATCACGTTGGGGCTTTTCAATTAAGATCTATGTGGGGTAATTTCACGTTCGGGGGATCCCAATATATGTAGTATGTCGAGAGGGAGATCTGGTGGTTTAGTTACTACGTGGGATCCCAATGTCTTTGTTAAAAAGCATATGTGGTATGACAACAATTACATCATCGTTGAAGGAAAGTGGAAGAACTCGGTAGAGGACTTCTATATTACTAACGTGTATGGCCTACAAAATCTAACTATCTAATAAAATTAAAGTAATGCAAAGGGAGGTTTAGCCTAAGAGACTAGTACGAGTTTTATTTTCTAATTAAACTAATAAAGCAATTAAATAAATTAAATAACGCAAGAAAAACGATAGAGGTAAAAAGGCACTAAATCAAGATAGGAAGAACGTGTAAGCCAAGTCTATTCCAATTAAGTATTATTAATATATTTTACTAGTGCAATGATTCTAGTTAGGTACCGTCCCTCATTGGTGATTTGCTAATGTAAACAAGGTGGGGGTTCGCCCTTAATCCGAGGCTCTAACTTAGGTTAATGATGCCACCATTAGCAAAGCCCGCATAAAGTCTTTCAACTATCATTTATCATCTATCTAGGTGACATAATGCAACCTAAACTTCTAACGAGTTTTACTAACTTATTTTGACTCATTCTTGTAATCATCTACCTAGCAGTATTACACGTACTAGTCACAATAAAAGAACCTACTTAGGAAACCTTCCCACAACACAGTTGGTATCCTACATTCAATTATCATGATTCAGATCTATAGTTTATAATTCAATAACCACTATGTGCTCTAGTTAAGTCACAAAATTTTAGGGCATAGGCCATAGATCTAGTTACAAGACAACCAAGAACAAGTAAATAAACGAGCACAATCGATAAACATAAATAATATCCAATGAAGTAAACTAGTAATCAATGTAAAACATATAAAAAACACATAATCTTCATATACTTGGCTAACACTTAAGGGTGTTAACCCATAATCCCAGTAACAAAGTAAGAAACCATAACCGCAACGTAAATTGTCTGAAACATAGTAAATACGATACGCTAACCGAATGATTATATGATGAAACTAGGTTACAAAGAGTTCTCCTAAACAATGATTGAGTTTGCAGAACCTTCTTACCTTTTAAAATCATCTAGGGACCGAGTCTTGTGGTATAAAGTTGTGTAGAATTCTTAATAAGGATATTCTATATATAGTCTTTGAAATTTGGTCGATATGGCATATTGGACTCCTCCAATACGGCGTATCGGCCATTAACTGTTGGCCATTCGATTAAAATATTATAGAATCTGTACAAACCGCCTGTAGATACGACGTATTGGCCATTTTGGATACGTCGTATTGATGCCCTTCACGACTTGTGGATTTGATAAAGTCTTGAATTGTATACACTGTTACATAAGATGAATACGGCGTATTGAACCTCTGTAAAATAGACTTTGCTTAATTTCTCTTTTAGCTCCAAATCATGTTCATTTCACTTCCATCATTTTCTCCGTTATTTACTAAAAGTAACAAAAGTAAGCATTTAAGTATCAATTCTCATGTAAATAACAAAAAATAGACAATATAAATAGGATAAATGTTGCATATAATTAGTCCTTATTTGATGTCATCAAATATCCCTCCCCTTGGATTGTACTTGTCCTCAAGTAGACTCTAGATTTTTACCTATGAAAACATATCCCAAACAAAAGTTTAAGAATAATCTTTTAAGTTATTTACTCAATCAAAAGTGCACAACTAAACACGTTACAAAATAGAAAATGAAAACACTCAAATCACTAAACTAATTTATGTGGTAACATTTAGTAATTTGCTCAATTGCTCGGTCATGATGAGTATTCTATCATAAACTTGGCAAAGATACATATCTCCACCACTAACGTTGTGTTCTCAAGAATTATTTTGTGGAGAAAGGAATTGATTTGGAAAGAAAATAAAGTTTATCTGTGTTCTCAAGATCCTTTAACAAGAGAAAAGAAAAGAAGAGAAAGGATGATACCAAGCTTTTTTGCTCCCAAGTTTCATCCCACTTTTGGGATGATTGTGTTTCTATTCTCTTCTCTTATATGTACTTCTTTTCTTTTTATCCTAGAAAAATCTAGAGAACACTGCGTAAAGCCTAGGAGTAACAAATCTAAAAAGGTAAATGGGTTAAATTGATGAAGGCTTAACGTTGTGTTCTCGAGTGACGTTTATAAAGAAAAAGAAAAGAAGTGATAAGAGAGAAAAGAAAGGAAGAGAATCTCTCTTCCTCCCAAAAGTGGGAAGAAACATTTATACTAGAAAAAAGCCTGCATCTTCCTTCCTCTTATTTCCGGTTCTTTTCCTTTCTTCCCCATAAAAGCTCTTGAAAACATGTTTTTTTTCAATTTCTTTCCTTTTCTTTTCCTTTTTCTTGTATATGAATCTCAAGAACACAATGTAAGGGTTGATCATTCTGGTTAATCTCTATCAATAACAATATTCTATAAAAGTCGACAAAACCACAAATGCACGCCCAAATCCATGACCGCGACACTTGTGATTACTCACTCCCTAACTCAAATAAGCTAAAGAATAGGATAAAGAAATATTTTCCAATAATATTCCACCAACGAAGGCGACAAAACCAATTATTTAAATCCATGAATGAGCCATATGTGATTGCCCAATTCCCTCATTCGAGTAATGTAAAGGTTAAGATGAAGAACAATATAGGTAGGAAATAAGCATGGGAAACATTATTGGTGTAAAATAAAAATAACAAAACGAATATATTAAGTCCACATAACCAATGCTACTAGTTATTTATCAAACCACAAACTTGAAAAAGACACAAATCATGGACTAACTATACTTTAACACGGAAAATGTGTGCTTTGTTTCGTAAACGCGAATTAGACTCAAAGATGTCTTGTTTGACATTCCACATAAAAACAATCCCAAGCTGGTGTTCCCATAACAACCAACTCCTAATCATTCCATGAAAAACAAAAAAATAGTGGCAATATCTACCACTAATACATAGTTGATTAAATTACGACCAACTTAACTAATATACAATAATACTTTACATCGTTGGTTTATAACACGTACCAACGAATAACCAATTAGCTTTTAAAGAATAAAATCAATTAAGTTTAGACGAACTAATTATCTCCTTTTCTTCTCTCTTAAATTTTTTGTATTTTGTATTTTCTCAATTTTTTGGTATTTTTTTAACATAAACTTGCAATACTAATAAAGGTGTAAAATTTCACCATCTCGCGATCATAATAAATCCGGAAAATAATATTTTAACGTTCGGATCTCAGAAATAAAAGTAATAGTGATAGTAGTAAATACACGAAAAATAAAATAACTACATTTCACACTCCCATTGCACCTGCTTTAACCAACTTGATCAAAAAATAGAGGAATGCAAGTATGATAAATTGTCGTATGAGCGTGCTCACAAGGACATGCAAGAGCAAATTGATTTTTTGAAAGCTCAACTGGAAAACCAAAAAGGGAAGGGTGTGGATAGTACATGTGAAAAACCATTGACTTTAGAGAAAAAAAATTGTTTGAAATCGGCTGCAAAACGTAAAATGTCATATCAAAGTTTACTCCAATAGTCAATGAGAAAAATGCTTTACCAAAAACGGTCACTCCACTACCTTTACCCGTTTAAATAGGAAGAAAAAAAGTGTAAACACCCATAAAATCCCATCAACATCATTTCCTCCACCATACCAATAGTAGGTATTCTCCCATGTAAATTTTTGCTTTTCTTTCTTGTGCATTGCATGTGATGACTCACTAGACCTACTCACGTATCCTCTCAAGCCAAATATCCTTATAACCATAACATAAAAACTCTTAATCTAAGATCACAACAACACCATAATAAGTAATCTATCATCACAACACACTAAATCTACCACAATACCAAAACAAACCCTAATCAAACCCTAATTAAGCCATATGTGTTTATAAACCCTAATTGCTTATCTAAACTAGTTTTAAAGTATTCAAGGCTTATGTAGGAGTTACATTAGGAAATTTAGGATATCTTAGACACCCTAAACCTTAGTACAACTCTCTAGAAGCTTAGGTACAAGTCCCTTAAGCACAAAAGCCTAACTAGGTCTTACAAGTCCCAAAACTAGGTTAAACCTTCCCAAAACTTCACCATAAGCTATCACCACTTAGTATACGCTTCTTAAGACTTAATATTAGTCACTAAGCACCCATAGGAATCTAATCTAGGCACTAAACCTTAAGTTAAATCCTAATATCTCACTAAGAAAGATTAGGTCTAAACTAAACCTAAACTAGTTAAAACCTAAACATAAGCACCTCAAGCACCTAGCCTAGCACCTTGGTCACCCTAAGAATAGATCCTATCACCACCCAAGCTAGCACACAAGGTGGTGGGTCACCTCCTTGTCATCACCTTGTGTCGCGGCCCAACCACCACCACACACCCTCCCCTACAGCCCCCTAGCTACTTGTAGCCACTCCTTGTCACCCTATATCTCCTTCTTGTCACCCCTAGCTTCCATGAGTTAGCCCCCCTCCATGACACCTAGCCAACCCTTTTGGCACCTAAACCCCTCGTTACACTATAAATAGCCACCCTCCCCATACCATTTCACTTCACACCTTTTCTCTATTCTTTATCACATATATTATGTAGTACTAAGTCCCTAGTAGCCTTAGAAGTCGAGTACCATAAGCCTAGAAGCCTTGTCAAAATCATTTTAACCTAGAAAACCCTAGTTTCCCATGTTAAGCCCTTCTTTGCTCAAGTAAGCATCATTTTTTATTCTAATAGTTTTATTACAGTCCTAAGATAGTATTAGGATGCCTTAGAACCCTTGCCTTAGCCTTGATCATTTTCTTTTAGAACTTTTCATTTTAAAACCCTAAATATAGACTAGTTGCTAAAAACATGCTATAATACCTTAACTTAAGCTATGAGTTAGTTTAGGAAACTTAGATAAGCTAATATTAGTAAATCATAAGCTAGGAAACTCTTTTGTTTAATAAAAATATAGTTTACATGGAATTAGGACTAGTTTTGCAAAGTTTTCCATGCATAGGGGTATATATGTTAACTTTCTGAAAATAATAAGTCTAGGGACTGTTTTTGACATTCCTTACAAGTATTAAATTTAAGGACTCTTTTTTAAAAGTTACATAATCTTAGGATAAAAGTTATAAAAGTTATAAACTCATAAGGACTAGTTTTGCAAATATTAGTAAGTCAAGGGTATAAATGGTAAATTCTGAAAACTAATAAGTCTAAGGGTCATTTCTGTCATTTTCATAAAATATTTTAGTATAGGGACTAATTGTGTAAAGTCTAGATAGTTAGAAGTCTAGATAACCTAAAGTATATAAGTTTAGGGTAGAAAATGTAAATATGTGAAACTTAAATGTTATTAAGTGAAGTATTTACCTAAAGACAAAAGCATGACACAATAGTAGGGAGCTTCATGTGAGGGGTTTCATTTGGGTATTCGTTTTGACGAGTTTGTTAGGTTTACGAGTTAAAGTGCCCTGACTCCTCAAACGTATACTACATGACCTCTGAATTATGATGGCCCGAATGATGTTATGTTATAACTAAATCTAAAATACTTAACTCAATAGTAGGGAGCTTCATGTGAGGAGTTACATACTTCTGAATTATGATGGCCTGAACGGTATTATGTTGGCAGCATAATAAAATAGTAGGGAGCTTCATGTGAAGAGTTATACTTCTGGATTATGATGGCCCGAATGGTGTTAAGTTATAAACATAGAAACCCTAGGAGTAATTACTTAAGAAACATAAAACAACTAAGGAACTTAACCACACAAAAACACCTACAAAACCCTCAGGACACGTGAGTAAGGCCATCTAGTTTCTGAGTCACTTTTCAGACCAATGACATCATCTTTAAGCCCAGGTGAGTTCATAGCCTCACTCTTTCTAAATGCTTTATAAACCCTGCGATGGGTTACATGCTTACTTGCTTTTCTTTAAAACTGAATACAAGTCCATTTCTCTGGTTATTGAACGAGTGTTACTGATGCGTGGAATTGCGCCCTCGCAAAAGGTTTTACCTCTCAAAGGATCTTGAGAAGCTTGCTGTAACAACTCGCATTTTCAAGACATTTCTCCTATTCACTATTCATCAGTTACTATTCATCATTTACTATTCACCGGTCACTATTCATCATTTTCGGAGTCAGTTTGTGATTCCGAGAAGCGTTCAAAAATTGTACTATTCATATGACACTATTCATTTCCGGAAGGAAATCACTATTCACGATTTCCGTTCATTTCATCATATACTGAGTTTACGAGTCTTCAAATTTGTGTAACCAATGTGGTTTAAGCTGGAAATTCATGCATCCTTCATTAATGACATGTCATATAGACTGGAGTAGTCTATATATCATTAGTAACATCATCAGTACTTTAGAACCTACACAGATATGCATTATTTCTATATACGTATGTTTAATTTGTAATTAACGTTACCACTCAGTTTTTACTACGAACGTATACCCGATACTCCCGACTACGATCCTAACATATTTTCATACTCATTATAATAATATAAAAAAAAATTGTATTATTAATTTACCTGGTGTTTTGGAACCAATGACTATATTTTACGGTCGGAGCTTATAACTCCGTCGGTTTGCGTTATTTCAATTCGATAATTATTTCAACACCCGATTCTCATCAGGAATATTATTTTACAACTTTTACAACTTCGTCGTATTTTATTTCACCTCGGTAAAATTTATTTTTAGTTAACTCGGTACCCGATAACACCTAAAATACAAAATATCTAACCAATACTTACACATTAGACAAGCTTATTAATTAAGCCACCAACATGTTTCCTTGTTTCTTGCCTTTTTGGTGCCGCCCCCCCCCCCCCCCCCCCTAAGACCAAAGACCACTTTTTGGTTGACTAAACCATAAATATATACTCCATTACACCACTTTTCTTCATTTTATACTTCAAACAAACTAGCAAATTTCCTTTCTTTCTCTCTTTGGGGTGGATCGGCCATGGATCAAACACAAGAAGAAATTACTAACTTTTCAAGATCCAAGTGTTTATCAAGTTTTAATCATGATCTAGTTGGGGTTTTGTGGTAAAAACCCTAGGTTATTATACATAATCATCTTCAAATCACCTCAAATATTCAAGTAAGCTTCAAGAACACTTTTGATCTTTTCATACTTTCATTTACTTTATATTTTTATGTATTTTCAAGATATATTGGTAAAACATGCAAATCTACTATGATCCATACCACTTATTGTTTATTTTTGGTTTATAAAAATAGATCTATAATTTTTACTAGTAATCTCATGAGATCCACCAAGATTGGTGATGTTTAGGACCCCATGACACCCTAAGAAGGTGTATGGTAGGATTGGGTACTTGTGGAGTTGATTTGAGATAGTTTGGGTAAGTTCTAAACAAGTCTTGAACTAGAAAAGTTGATTTTTACAAACTATATAAAGGTTCTGTCCAAAAACATGAAACGTGGGAAAATCAGTGGGTTTTGGGTAACTTTGGACCAAAGATTTAGAAAATACATTTCGAGACAAAACTATGGCCGAAAACGGGGATAAAATCCGAGTTACGACGAAAAAGTTATTTCCAATATTAACGACGAAAACTATTTTCTGAAAAATTACTTGCTGTCCCACGATTTTCATGGACTGTTTCGAGGCCTAAAACTTGATTTAGACGTCCCGACTTATCAAAAATATACTAGTATGCCATCCCACGATTCCGGGGATATAAAGAGCGTAGAAAACGAGCTTATAACGAAAAAGATACAAGCGTTTGAACTTAGACGATTTTTACAAATTTCCATCAGCTTTTCTATTATTATTTTGCCGCAAAACTGTCCTTGCGAGACACCACTTTCTCGGCTGTTTTTCTTTATGATCGGATCAGTTTGAGTCCGAGCCGTAGTTAAGTAAAATCAAGATCTTCCGGCAAGCTTTTCAAATCAATTGACCGTTTGATCATTGGACTCGTAACGAATAAACTACGACCTCATCTATATACCCGATAAACTATATAAATTTTGACAGCTTTTTCTATAATGAAATTTTCTAAGGATTAAACATAATACTTTCAAGTAACAACAATGAGAGTTGATTTTCTCATCGATCGAGACCCGTATCGCCAAAAGTTAAATGACGCGACTTCTAGATATTGTTACAAGGTTTTCAAAAACGCTGAGTTTCATCACTAACACTTAACGTACAATATTTCGCGACTTGTTTTGCGAGGCCATTTTGGGCATATTTTCAAGTAATAAAAATGTTATTTTGCGACGAAAACCTTATATATGCCGATAGAACACCAAACAAGGATCGTGGAGTACCGTTTCAACATATTTACATGAAAAGTGGTTATTAACCTAACGAGACGTCAAAAATATATTTTTCGACGATAAACGTTATTTTCAAAACTAATGAGTGGTATCGATAACATACGTATTTGCATGTGTAGCATTATTTTATTTCTTACATTAGATCATATCATTCATGTTAGGTTACGGTTAGAGATCGTGCCTCATTTCAGTATATCTACTTTTGTCATCGTAGCTATCGCACCAAGTGAGTCATAGCCCCACTTTTACTGTTTAATTACTTTGAAATCTCTTTGGGGGAGATACATGCTTACAATACTTGCTTTATACTTTATACGATTTGAATTACTTCTGGGAAAGAATACACCGCTTTGATTATTTTTGTACAATGCCAAAGTATTACAAATTCCATACATTGCTTAAGTTTCCTTAGTACTACCACATTAAGTCCCCTTTATTATCATGGACCGTTAATTATATTGCCAAGCGAGAGTGAGTGGATAGATCTATTGAGGGTGACGCCTCCATTCGTGTTTGGGTTGCTCCAAGAGGAAAATGAATGCATTTCATGTCTAATGTAGTACGAGTGTCTGGTAAACACTCATTTGGGGCAAATTTTAGTACGTCTAGCTTCGGGGTCATGAGCTTAAGAGACAATGTAGCATTTTTGACATATTGTCACCTTACTTTATACTTTTGGCTATTGTACATACGAAAATTACTTATGGAATTACGATACTTTTCCACCACTATTACTACAGAATTACGATGCTTTGCATCAACCTTACTACTGAATTACGATGCCTTTGCATCAACCTTACTACGGACTTACAATGCTTTCACTGGGAAACTCTTCTCTCCAAATGGTTTTACATTACTTACTTGTTTACTAAACTCTATGAACTCACCAACCTCGTGTTGACATTTTAGCATGTATTTTCAGGTATTAAGCAATGGCACGCTACTGAAGGTTTTGGCAGGGCATGGCATGGTCATAGAAGACTCTGATATTCATTTGGGGACCGTTTTAAATTATTTTAAGGACCTACTTCCGCATAAATTTTAAACAATGCAAATTCAATGCTTTTAGTTAAACAATTTTAGTCTAAATGATTTAAGTGAAAACCAATTTTGTACTTGTACTGTAATGCCAATTGAGTTACACCCCAGCTACTTGTATGCTTCCGCTGGACCCGATTTTTGGGGGTGTGACAGATTGGTATCAGAGCTTTGGCTATAGCGAACTAAGTGTTTTTAAAACCTAGACTATAGCTACTTTCAAGAAAACTTAACCCTATGACCGTCACTTGCCTGCCTGCCAAGCTGAAGCCTCATCTGTGGTTAGTTGCTGACATAGGTGATGAGATTTGTATCTCATTACCTGATATATTATATTCATTTATTATAGTTGATTACTATAATTGTCTTTCATATAAGCATGTTCACGTATCATATATGTCACCACATTATGTTTTACCTTGCATAGTTTCATCATTCGACCTCGAGTTTGGTCACTTGCTTTTGTCTTTCAGAACGTCTTGGTATTTGTGAAGGACATAGTCTTAGTATAACTGAGCTGAGTATTTCAAAATTCATGGAACCTCGGTGGAATGTAGACTGGTCATCTACATTCGACCCGGGATAGTGAGATATAGGCTGACCACCTATGTCTGACTCAGAAATGAATTTTGCAACACTGAGAATGGTTATAATAAAATTTTGTCTGGATTGAATCCCCTACTCAATTTCCAAATGTATCATTTACGTGTGTAAACACTCGTTGTCAAAACATTCATACTTTTCATCATTTCGTTAACCGCCGCCTGGAAGCACGTCAACTGGTCATTTCATCTCATGAACATTCACGTCTGTGCACGATACACTTACATCACAGTATTTTCTTTTATCACAATCTCATTTTGTCGCGGTTGTCACAGTCTTTTCCCCTCTCACCATTACTATCATTCCCTTTCCCCACCCCCATATATATATAAGGAATTAGGTGACACTATATAGTTTCCTATGCCACTCATCTACTCCCAATATTGATAAGTGGATTGATTCGCCTCAAACGGTCAGATAATTATTGGTCAACCACTTGTGAATGGTCAATTATAATAGTCAAACAGCTAAGGCAAATGCTTCCGTGGAGTACAGTGTTTCCCCGGGTCGTAATGTCCCAACGAGGTGTGCGATGTTTTATTAAAAACGAATCTGTGATCAGTGAATGTGAACAGGAAAGGTATAAGTGTGTGTGTGTGTGTGATTACACTAAGGTTTTATAACTTAAATAAACTATTAGAACGATTACGTAAAACCTAGATATCTAAAACGTATAAACGTAAACAAAATTAAAAATCAGACGCGATTGCGTGCTGAGAAAAAGGTGAGTTTTAAGAAAAATAAACTACAGGGGTTAAAAATGAAAATTCTATAAACTTAAACTTAAAATAAAATTAAATTAAAAAGAAAACTATTTTTTAGATTATTTTATTATTTATTATTAATTATTTAATTAAAAACTATTTAACTATTTAATTAAACCTAATTTAAATCAAACTAAAAATTATAAATACTACAAATTAAACTAAAAACTTGTAAAAATAATTTCTAAACTTAAAATAGAACTTGAAGAAAGTATAAAAAATAAAAATAAATGTTTTTGTCTTTTTATAGATTTTCTATTAATTAAAAGCTAATTATATTAATTATACTAATTAAACTATTTTAAATTACAAATAATACTAAACTAACTGAGAAAATTATGAAAAACTTTATAAAACTATTTTATAACTTATAAAATCTAGGAAAAATATAAAAACTAGGTATTACTTTATAAAAATTAATTATGCTATTTAAAACTTAATTATTGATTAATTACTAATAAAACTATTATTAAATATAATAAATACTAAATTACAAAATAAAAATCTGAGAAAATTATTAAAAATACTTTAACCTAAAAGGAAATTAATAAAAATATAAAAACACAACTTACTTAATAAAAATCTAAAAATGAAAATTAAAATTAAATTAAATTAAATAGAAACTATCACTTATTTTTATATTTGTTTTTCTGGATTTTTCTTTTACAAAAATAAATTATACCTAAAAATAGACAACTTTTGTAAAAATAACTAATTTATAAGCTAATAATAAGCATTGTGGAAGATTAATGCCACCACAGTTGACTTTGGTTGACTGAATAAGCAAATAAGCTCAACTGAGCTTATGTGGGACCCACTATAGTAAATTCTAGTTCCAATAAGTTACTTAAACAAGTCTGAGCTAAATTTGGCCAGATAAGCCCTTGGAATAAGCTAATAAGCACTTTAATAAGCTTTTGGTACTTCTCTGAACTCAGAAACTGGGACAGATTTTATGGGCAATTTCAAGTGGGGTCCACAATGAATCAGGTCAAACTAGTGGTCAAATATTGATCCCTGGTAGGAGGGGGGTTGGGAGAACCTAAGTTGGAGGTGTGGGGCCCACTGAGGTTGTAACAATTCGCAATTTCAGGTTAACTTTTATTCCCGAAAAATTTCACTATTCACTTTTTACTATTCACTTTTACTATTCACTTTTTACTATTCACTTTTCACTATTCATCTCAGAAATTTTTATTTCATATTCTCGTAAGTTAAACTATTTTAACGATAATCCGAGAGTTTGACGCTCGTCGGATCATTTCTGCAAAAATCACAAAGCCGTGTCCGAGATTTACTTTTAGGTTTAAACGTCCTTCCAGCATCCCGATATATCCATAAAACATTATAAACAATAGAAATGTGATTTTCTATCATTTTAGAACAATTCCAAAAGTTTCGGAATTTTACGTTTTTCAGTTCAGCATTTTACGCGAATTGCGCGTTTTAGACCCGTGTTTCCAGTTTTTAGCAGGGTTTTAGCACCCGATAGAACCTACCACTCATTTTATATTTTATTATGGACTATATTGACATGTTTAACCATATTTATAAGTTTCATATTTTTAGGATACCCGGTTTTACGTTTCGTGACTTAACAACTTACGGTTAGCAATTTACGGGTCCAAAACTAGCTACATAAGTAGGATAATACCAAGTTTTTGCATCTAGTCACCCTTATCTCTATATGAACGACTTAGGGGGGGAAGGATTCACACTTGTGGCATGATCTCATGACTTTAGCCATTAGATCAATACTTATTTACAACTTTGTCTCCAAGTTTAGCAAAAATATCCTAAAAACTAACCTCCTCAATGAACCTTCCTAGACACCTTCCTAACCTCCTCTTCATGCTATAAATACAAGCTCATACCTTCATCTTTTCATCACCAAAACGCCACACCATTAATTCCTAGCACCATGATCCTTTGATCTTCAAACTACAAGTTACACTACAAAGTTCAAGGTCTTAGTATTCTCTACCTAGTTCTTAAGTTTGTTTGGTGATTCCATGGTTGAATAAGGAGCTACACAAGGTTACTAGGGCTGAAGTTAAATGATTTTCACAAGGGTTAGATCAAGGCTAGCAAGGGTTACAAGAGTTGTGGTAAAGGGTTTACAAGCATAGGTTTAGTGTCCTAGTTCATACTTGACTTCCTTTCTTAAGAGAAAGCCAAAAGTTGCTGCTCTTAGAGACTTTCGCGATTCGACTACCACTTTCATTTCTCATTACATAGACTTAAGGTGAGTCATAGCCCCTACTTTTTCATACTTGTTTTAACTCTTTGGGGGGGATACATGCTCAACTACTTTCTTACTTGTACAAATACTTGATCGCATTATACTTGATTGTTCTATACTTGATTGTCTTATACTTGATCGCATTATACTTGATTTCATACATACATGATTATGTTATACTTAACTGCGTTATAATTGATTGTGTGACTGCCAATGGCTCCAGATTAAGTTGTTGGATGACCATTGAGACTTCCGGTGGCTCCAAATTAAGACCTTGGATGACCATTGAGGCTATTGATACATCCTAACATTTGCGAATGTTGGATACATCATAAACGTGAGGTCTTCGGAGATGAAGTGTAGACTCACGACTAATTGCTTAATTGTTTTGATGAACTTATACATGTCTTTATTATACTATATTTGTAGCAGTGGGTTGTGAACACACAGGTTACAAGTCTCTTATGGCGGGACTTGTAACTGAGTGGATTCACGATGCCTTTGCTGTGTGAATATTCTTTTAAGACTTTTTCAACTGTTTTAAGACAAACTCTATGAACTCACCAACCATTGTGTTGACACTTTAGCATGTTTATCTCAGGTTAGTAAGGCGATAGCTAGTGCGTGGAACTTAGAGTCAAGCTGCATATTCTGAAGACTTATGCTTTTATCATTTACCATTCAAAACATTTTGTATACATTTATGTATCATACTTTGGAATCTCATGTTTGTAACTTTGAATTCTTTAATCGAATGGTAACTTTTCAAAACGTCTCATTTAGAGTTCGTTTTCTATAACTTGTACTTTGTATTATGAAGTAGCACCCCTATGACACAGTCTTCCGCTGTGGTATTTTGGGGGTGTTACAGAGGTGGTCACAAATCACCACCAAAGTGGTGGTGATGAACTGAAGTCTGGTGCACAGGGGAACCCTTTGCCCTGCAAGTAACTTTGGAGTTGTGTGGGGCCCAGGGAAAAAATGCTAAAAATATAAAACTTGTGGGAACTTAAAGTTGAGGTGGTAGTCTATTACCACAACAATTTTCAGATTCTAAAACCTATTACACAAATATACAAAAATCCCTCAAGATTTGAGAAAATCTGAGAATGGAAATTTGACTTTTGATAAAACTTAACTAGTTTGACTATTTTGTATTTCTAATGATCACAACAGATTATATATACTATATTATGATATATTTAGTTGATTTAAAGCTAAACTAACAATCAAAGATCTGATATGGAAGATTATGAAATCAAAAGTCCAAACAGTTGGACAGTTATAGGCTTATGGATGTGATTTTGACTTTCTACCCTAATGATGTACCAATTTTATGAATATTCTGTGATATTAGACCCTAAGCAAACATGTCAAAGTTATACTTGGTCACTGAATACCACAAATGCACAGGATAATCCCTTGTGCCAAACAACCCTTTAACTATGACTATATTATGAATTACACCACAAAACTCTAATTTAATCCAAACTATTGGTTTCTAACTGATTATTAACCTATTATAAACTCAATTGAATATAAAACTTCTATTCCACAAGCAATAAAAACAGATTTGTCAATTATTCTATATTGATTTAGGAAATGAAATTTTTAACAACTAAGAAAACTATCAAACAAGTAAATAAGATTAAGCTATATTATAACTCTAATATACTAATTCAACACAGAAACACAGATAATATCTATAATGACCAACTAATACAGTAAAAGAAAAAATTGTTGAACAAAGGCTTACAAATGTAATTCAGCTTAGAAGTGATGAAATAAGGAACAAGTAACCAACTTAATACCTCCCTAAAGGTTCTAAACCAGAAACAAATCATTCTCCATCATATTCCATTGCCCAATCTCCTTGCCACAGCTTTTCTATTTATTTTTCCTATTTTCTAGTATTTTTGAGATTTTCCTATTTTTAACTCTATACTAGTTTTTAAGGTTACTAAAGCTTACCGAAGCTTTTGTCAAGAGCTTATATTAGCTTAAGAGTACAGAACAACAACAATTATCAATATTATAACTAAATGAGATTTTTGAGTAAATTTGAACACCAACTGAGATACCAACTGAAACTTGAAATTTACTTGAATTAAAGATTAAAGTACATGAAATTAACTGAGTACAAGTTGTTTTGATTGAAATTACAACTAAAATTAAGGATTACACTACCTACGACTACAATAAACCTAAGCTACACTAATAATACTTCACCACTGCCTCTTCTTCCTTTTGTAGAGACTTTAGAGGTTTGTGGGACCCACTTGACCATTTCCCATCACTTTTCAGAGCCCTTGGATCACTACTTTTCATATGAGCCGTTTAAATATCTTTTCGCGCCAAAAAGTCTTGGGACAGAGGAGGGTAACGTGTGAGGGTTTCCAGGCATTAAATGCGTTTTGGTGAGGCGTGGAGGACAAGGGGAGTGGGTAGACAGCTGGGGGTTGAGGTGGAAGGCCAGGTGGTGGTGGTTTTGGGATACCAGTGGTGGTGGTGTTTTGGGAGGGAAAAGAGAAAAGGGTGGTTTGGTTGGGTTGACCGGGTGTTGACCCGTTTTTATTATAAACGGGGTGGATTGGGCTGGGTAACTTTGGGCTTGGGGTTTTAATAAAAGGGTGGGCTTGGTATTGTTTGGGTTTAGTTTGGATTTGGTTTGTAATAACAATAAGGATCCGTTTGGTTGTAAGAATTACACAAGGACCAATTTTGTAATTATTTCAAAGTTGAGGGGCTATTGTGGCATTTTTCCAATTTTATTTATAAGGACCATATTTGCCAACATTGAATAATCCAAGGACCACTTTTGATATTTTTCACTTTTTAATTACCGGGGACTATTTTTGCCAAACCTTCAAAGTCCAGGGACCAAACATGTAATTTTACCAAACTTCACACCAAGGACCATTCCTGCAAAAGATTAATAATACAAGGACCAAAATTGATTTTCTCAAAGTTTTTACATCCAGGGACCATTTATGTCAATTTCCAAAGTTAAGGGACTAAACTTGTAATTTTATGAAACTTTGCACCAAAGTACTAAATATGTAACTTTATGATTAAAAAGGACCTTTGATGACTTTTTCATGTTTTTAGAATAACCAGGGACTAGTTTTGCCAATTTATGAAACTTGAGGGACTGAAACTGCCAATTATGCAAACTTTGTACGTTTTTCATCTGTTTTTCCATATTTTGCATTTGAAACATATAAAACACACTTTTAAGATATTTTAAGTATTTTGATGCATATTTGAGTGTTTTTGTATGTTTTGGCAGCTCAGATTGGTATAAAATGATGAGTATTTAGACACTCATCATGGATATTATCAATGACCTCCCTAGGAAAGATTTTCCATACCATCTATTAGGAGGATCCCTCGGTACATTAACACCATTCAAAACTCAACAGAAATCTCAGGATACCACGATTCACTTAGATGCGAATGCTCACTAAGCAACACCATAGAGATAAATCCAACCTCTTAACCAAGACTATAGATTGAACATGACCTCACCAATAGACTTTATTCAAACATGTTAGACACCTATGCATTTGTGCAGACATACATACCTGACTATTTTATCCTCTTAATACTTTCACTTTTAAATGGATTTTTCTCCAAACTACCGTTATACAAAACATGTAAGAAATACTTTTCTGAGGCACTGATTTGACAAGTAAATTCCTTTTGGTTATTCTTTTACAAAACTACTGAATGTTAATAAATTTTAAACATCGATCTTTGGTAAACCATACTATCCATCTAATGTTGAAAACAGTCCTATCTTGCATAACTATTAAATTTTGAAACATCAAGTAAAATGTTACTTAGAAAGCCGTTTGCTTAAAAATTGTAAATTCATTTACTCAGGGAAGGTTTATGAACCAAACACACAATCTCAAAACAAACTTTGAAAAATCAATCACTATATTACATCACTTATACCTTTAGGAGTTGTGATTTGATGACATATAACTTGGGGAAAATCTTAGTAATGGAGACTAAGCATCGTAGGTGGAGAGAGACTCAATTCATGACATCCTGCGGAGGATCACAACCTTATCTTAATCTATTATTTCCAACAACACCCTTTGACGGACTTAACCTTGTAAGTTTCTCCACAAGATTCATGATACCCATTTCAATTATTCCTAATAGAGGAATTTGATTCACCTCAAACTCCTAGCGATTACATTAAGATTCCTTTGGAACCACACCAACTATCATCTACAGACCAATGGTCAGAATTTGAGATCGATTTAAACATAGGAAGATATGCTCAGAGCATGAGTGATTGACTCTAGAAATGGTTGGATTAACCATTTGCCATAAATCAGATTCCTTTATAACCATAGTTACCACACGAGCTTAGCGACTACACCATTTGAGGCACTCTATGGTTGAAGTGCCAACATCCATTGACGGATCAAAATTTGGAAAAGCCCAACTCACTAGTCCAGTAAGCATTCATGAAATAACCAGGAATTTCCTACAAATCAAGAATTAGTTACAAGTTCGATAAGTTGTAAACCATTAGAATTTCAAGTTCGTGGCAGAATTATGTTGAAAGTTCTGCCTAGGAAAGGCATAATACCATTCAGAAAACTTCAGAAAGTTAAACCCGATATACACTGGACCATTCAATATTTCAGACAGAGTAGGCCTAGTGGCCGTCAAACTTGAACTCCCATTAGAGCTCAGTAGTATGCACGATAAAAATCATCATCTTTTACCAATACCACTCTAGAGACCAACACAAACTGAACTTCGGGACGAAGTTCCTTTTAAGGGGGTGAGACTGTAACAACCCGCATTTTCAAGACATTTCTCCTATTCACTATTCATCAGTTACTATTCACCAGTCAATATTCACCATTTTACTATTCATCATTTTCGGAGTCAGTTTGTAATTCCGAGAAGCGTTCAGAAATTTTACTATTCATATGACACTATTCATTTCCGAAAGGAAATCACTATTCACGATTTCCGTTCATTTCATCATATACTGAGTTTACGAGTCTTCAAATTCGTGTAACCAATGTGGTTTAAGCTGCAAATTCATGTATCCTTCATTAATGACACGTCATATAGACTAGAGTAGTCTATATATCATTAGTAACATCATCAGTACTTTAGAACCTACACGGATATGCATTATTTCTATATACGTATGTTTAATTTGTAATTAACGTTACCACTCAGTTTTTACTACGAACGTATACCCGATACTCCCGACTACGATCCTAACATATTTTAATACTCATTATAATAATATAAAAAAAATTGTATTATTAATTTACCCCGTGTTTTGGAACCAATGACTATATTTTACGGTCGGAGCTTATAACTCCGTCGGTTTGCGTTATTTCAATTCGATAATTATTTCAACACCCGATTCTCATCAGGAATATTATTTTACAACTTTTACAACTTCGTCGTATTTTATTTCACCTCGGTAACATTTATTTTTAGTTAACTCGGTACCCGATAACACCTAAAATACAAAATATCTAACCAATACTTACACATTAGACAAGCTTATTAATTAAGCCACCAACATGTTTCCTTGTTTCTTGCCTTTTTGGTGCCGCCCCCCCTAAGACCAAAGACCACTTTTTGGTTGACTAGACCATAAATATATACTCCATTACACCACTTTTCTTCATTTTATACTTCAAACAAACTAGCAAATTTCCTTTCTTTCTCTCTTTGGGGTGGATCGGCCATGGATCAAACACAAGAATAAATCACTAACTTTTCAAGATCCAAGTGTTTATCAAGTTTTAATCATGATCTAGTTGGGTGGTAAAAACCCTAGGTTATTATACATAATCATCTTCAAATCACCTCAAATATTCAAGTAAGCTTCAAGAACACTTTTGATCTTTTCATACTTTCATTTACTTTATATTTTTATGTATTTTCAAGATATATTGGTAAAACATGCAAATCTACTATGATCCATACCACTTATTGTTTATTTTTGGTTTATAAAAATAGATCTATAATTTTTACTAGTAATCTCATGAGATCCACCAAGATTGGTAATGTTTAGGACCCCATGACACCCTAAGAAGGTGTATGGTAGGATTGGGTACTTGTGGAGTTGATTTGAGATAGTTTGGGTAAGTTCTAAACAAGTCTTGAACTAGAAAAGTTGATTTTTACAAACTATATAAAGGTTCTGTCCAAAAACATGAAACGTGGGAAAATCAGTGGGTTTTGGGTAACTTTGGACCAAAGATTTAGAAAATACATTCCGAGACGAAACTATGGCCGAAAACGGGGATAAAATCCGAGTTACGACGAAAAAGTTATGATATTTCCAATATTAACGACGAAAACTATTTTCTGAAAAATTACTTGCTGTCCCACGATTTTCATGGACTGTTTCGAGGCCTAAAACTTGATCTAGACGTCCCGACTTATCAAAAATATACTAGTATTCCATCCCACGATTCCGAGGATATAAAGAGCGTAGAAAACGAGCTCATAACGAAAAAGATACAAGCGTTTGAACTTAGACGATTTTTACAAATTTCCATCAGCTTTTCTATTATTATTTTGCCGCAAAACTGTCCTTGCGAGACACCACTTTCTCGGCTGTTTTTCTTTATGATCGGATCAGTTTGAGTCCGAGCCATAGTTAAGTAAAATCAAGATCTTCCAGCAAGCTTTTCAAATCAATTGACCGTTTGATCATTGGACTCGTAACGAATAAACTACGACCTCATCTATATACCCGATAAACTATATAAATTTTGACAGCTTTTACTATAATGAAATTTTCTAAGGATTGAACATAATACTTTCAAGTAACAAAAATGAGAGTCGATTTTCTCATCGATCGAGACCCGTATCGCCAAAAGTTAAATGTCGCGACTTCTAGATATTGTTACAAGGTTTCCAAAAACGCCGAGTTTCATCACTAACACTTAACGTACAACATTTCGCGACTTGTTTTGCGAGGCCATTTTGGCATATTTTCAAGTAATAAAAATGTTATTTTGCGACGAAAACTTTATATATGCCGATAGAACACCAAACAAGGATCGTGGAGTACCGTTTCAACATATTTACATGAAAAGTGGTTATTAACCTAACGAGACGTCAAAAATATATTTTTCGACGATAAACGTTATTTTCAAAACTAATGAGTGGTATCGATAACATACGTATTTGCATGTGTAGCATTATTTCATTTCTTACATTAGATCATATCATTCATGTTAGGTTACGGTTAGAGATCGTGCCTCATTTCAGTATATCTACTTTTGTCATCGTAGCTATCGCACCAGGTGAGTCATAGCCCCACTTTTACTGTTTAATTACTTTGAAATCTCTTTGGGGGAGATACATGCTTACAATACTTGCTTTATACTTTATACGATTTGAATTACTTCTGGGAAAGAATACACTGCTTTGATTATTTTTGTACAATGCCAAAGTATTACAAATTCCATACATTGCTTAAGTTTCCTTAGTACTACCACATTAAGTCCCCTTTATTATCATGGACCGTTAATTATATTGCCAAGCGAGAGTGAGTGGATAGATCTATTGAGGGTGACGCCTCCATTCGTTTTTGGGTTGCTCCAAGAGGAAAACGAATGCATTTCATGTCTAATGTAGTACGAGTGTCTGGTAAACACTCATTTGGGGCAAATTTTAGTACGTCTAGCTTCGGGGTTATGAGCTTAAGAGACAATGTAGCATTTTTGACATATTGTCACCTTACTTTATACTTTTGGCTATTGTACATACGAAAATTACTTATGGAATTACGATACTTTTCCACCACTATTACTACAGAATTACGATGCTTTGCATCAACCTTACTACTGAATTACGATGCCTTTCCATCAACCTTACTACGGACTTACAATGCTTTCACTGGGAAACTCTTCTCTCCAAATGGTTTTACATTACTTACTTGTTTACTAAACTCTATGAACTCACCAACCTCGTGTTGACATTTTAGCATGTATTTTCAGGTATTAAGCAATGGCACGCTACTGGAGGTTTTGGCAGGGCATGGCATGGTCATAGAAGACTCTGATATTCATTTGGGGACCGTTTTAAATTATTTTAAGGACCTACTTCCGCATAAATTTTAAACAATGCAAATTCAATGCTTTTAGTTAAACAATTTTAGTCTAAATGATTTAAGTGAAAACCAATTTTGTACTTGTACTGTAATACCAATTGAGTTACACCCCAGCTACTTGTATGCTTCCGCTGGACCCGATTTTTGGGGGTGTGACACTTGCAATCCCCACCAGGCAGTGTACCTGTTCGTTGTAGTATAATATAGTGACAAGTACCGGGGGATTGATCGTTCAACTCTTGGAATAGTGTTCGCTAGGGTTAAAATTCTACTAAACTAGGTCTAAGGGTGAGGGATGATTCTTTTTGTATTTTTATATTTTAAATGAAAGCAAGTAAAATCTCGGGTTTTCAAGGAGTGGGCGGAATTAGTTGTTAGTCAACTAACCCAATTAACTAAAGATGCAATTAACATAAAATACAATAAACTTAAACTAAATTGTGGTGTAAACAATAATGAGAGAAAATGTGTTTACTTAGATATCATTACTCCCTAGATATCTTTTACCGGTTGATTAGCTTGGTACAATTGCATGGATTACTGGTTATATTCCTTAATACAAGTCGTAGGGCTGTGTACGATCTTCCCTAACTCTATAGGCTTCTACTTCATTCTAGGTCGAGCTGACTACTAGTTCCTGACGTAGTATCACTAGCAGTTGCCTACGCATTAAATACAAACAATAAATCATAGTACACCTCCGATCATGTTTCTTAAGACGTTCAAGCAAGTTACCAATTGGAAGTCTGCCAGTTTTCTTAAGCCTAACATCGAATTCATTCATCCAAAACAATTATAAACAAACCATCAAGTAATAATCAACATCTAGGTTTCATTACATCTAAGCAAACATGAAAGAAACCTAGCCTAGCATATTAAAGAGAAGACAAGCATAAGATATAATCAAACAACACATAGACATATTGAATGATTTAATGAAGTACTTATCTTCAATTAAACATGGAAGAAACAAAGGGTTGAAACCCTTCAAAAAGCTGGAAAATTCTTCTAGGGTTTTATTCCCTCAAAGTTGCACACAATGAATGAAAACTAGAAAACTATATATAGATTTTACAATTTGACCGCGTCAAGAGTTAAGTCTGACTCCGTCAACTCACCGCCAAATTAAACTCGTATTGCCTAGATCCACTTCTGACACCGTCACTCTATATGGGTTTTGGGCTATCACTCTTTACAATTACTCTTGATGGCCTTGGAATATTTGTTCATGACGCCGTCAGACTCCTTTCACAAAACATTCTGGCGCGTCAGGTGTATTTGATTTAACTATCCTTTTACAACTCATGACGTCGTCACTAATACCTTGTGACGCCGTCAAAGGCAATTTCCAGCATGCTTTTGAGACTTTGTCGTTTTCTGCACTTTTTCGCTTAAAAAACGTCCAAAGACAAAAGAAACGATTTAGGGCAATATTTGATCAAATAATCTCGACTTTGGCCTTAAATGACCCTCCAAAAGCGGTACACTTTTCGCTTCATCAAATACCCTTACACTTGAGATTTGCTTGTTTCAAGAAAATGCGCTTTTATTCTAATCAAAATACAAGTTAGGGGTCATTTAACACTAAGATAAAAGTAATTACAACAAATAATCGTTCCACTTCAACCAAAAACAAGCACGGAAATTATAAACTAGCACCTCACAAATAGTATTTAGATACTCACATCTCTCAAGTGTAATAAAGTATATATCACAATAAGGAAATGAAAAACATCTCTCACTACCTGTCATAGCAAATAGATTACTATAGGCTTGGAAAAGGATCAATCCTCCACCACTTGGCGTAAGCACCTAGGATAAACTATCAAAGAGGCCTTTTAAAGGGTTATAAAGTTAGCTGTAGGGATAGGATAAACACAGTTTTGTTGGATAAAGGCAATATTTACTGGTGGCGAGTTAATCATCTTGGTTAATTACATGTACAATGTGGCGTTGCTAAGCCAAGACTCGACTCGACTTAAGCTAATCAAAAACTAATAAAAACATAAAATAAACATAGAATGAACGGGATGGTAGTTCGTATGTTTTTCTTTTTTTCTTTTTCTATTTTTTTTTTCTTTTTCTTGATTTTTTGATTTTTTGATTTTTTTTTTTTTTTTTTTTTTTTTTTGCATACACTGTTACCCTACCATCCAAAATAATACATCATAGGGAATTTGCATTCCCCTTACACTTGAACTTTTACATACTTTACAATCAACTATTCCAATGACTCGAATTAAGATAATCAAAACACTTGGAGCACTTTTTAAGATTAACGCACATATGGGGGTAATATATGATGTTCTTCCCCATTACTTCATAACAAAAGTACTTTACCCATGAGTCCCAATGGTCCCAAAACAATATGTACAAGTTATGACTCGACTTAGCAATCATGTAATCAATTAGACAATTAACTAAGGGTTTAAGCATGTAACAATAATGCACTAAAGATGAGTGCATACACGGAAGGCTAAGGCGATTTGGTTGCACATTTGGGGTGGGTTGTAACAAATTCTTCCTTTAAGTAAAATGCTTAAAGTTAGAAACGAAAAGATAGGCTCGGAGGGGTGTACTAGGGGTATCGTGTAATAAAAATGAGTACATCGCAAAGGTGTGGGAAAAATTAATTGACTTTACTAGTCAAGGTCATTGACTTAAATGGTCAAGTAATTATGATACGGGTTTAACACAAGGGTGATCTTAATGCCTCTTATCATGTAGTAAATCCTACTACACGAATGTAGTCTCACTAGCGGTCTCGGGATGCATCACTAACGCAAGTTCTAGAATCTAAGTACTATCAGTACACTCATAAGCACTAATAATAAATGTTTTTCCTAACAAATCTAAAGGCGAACCTCACATATTTGGGTGGAAATTTTTTTTGAGTGGTACGGTTTTTGTGCTAGTCATACAACTCCTATCCAAGAGACGCTCATTAAGGCTAAAGCTTCACTCCCAAATGTTGTAACAAATTTTAAATTTGGCGCTAAAATTGCACTAACAAGTATTTCTCATAGTTTTATTACACACCTACTATTGAACAAGCAAACTCAAGCGTAATTTTATTCTCTAAAGTATCATTATTTACCCTCCCCTTACACTTAGGCTGAACATTGTCCCCAATGTTCAATAAAAAGATGTAAAAGTAAATAAGGTAAAAGGATGAAGCAAATACTCCCCTGATTCATTCGGTGTAGATAAATGGATAACATGGTTAAATCCTCCTCCAAGAGAATGAACATTGAAAGCTTCCCTTCCGAAATAATAAATCATCTTCTTGTCCAATATAACCTGTTAAACCTGAGAAAAAAATCATGGCAACCTCGCGTAAAATCGGCGGCAATCTATATATATAAGGATATAATGCTTGTGGAATGAATGTTTGCAAATTTCCTGGAGTTTATAAAACTAAAGAATTAACAAAAACTTTAAGACTACGTTAGAAAAACAAAACTTGTAAAATTTCCAGAATTTTACACCTGACGCCGTCAGGTGTTAATCCTGACGTCGTCAGAGTGTTCTGACAGAAATCTCATGTTAAGTTTTCGGAAAATTTTTGGAAAAACTTATGCCTTAATTCCTGGAAAATCCTGCAAAACATAATTATGACTCGATACAAGCATTTGACTCAAACAAATACTAACATACATGTTCATTTAATATTGTTGTGGTTCATGTCCAATTTCTGTTCTTAAAAATAGATTTAGGTTTCCCTTACTTTTAGCTTTTGCAAAATACCTTTTATGAAGTTAAGAAAAACAACAAAGTAAAGCATTTTCACAATACAAACAATAAAAATAAAGCATGCATACGGAAGCAAATAAAATCAAACAAACAATCAATCAAATGAATAAAACATGGGTTGCCTCCCAAGAAGCGATTTTCTTTATTTACGAGTCTTGTAGCTAGACTCAAGGTCATGGGCTATTACGTGACCACGTCTCGTGATATGACGTATCCCATATAAGTATAATCCTTGTTATCAGGGTGGTGGTGTTTCAATCGTTCGACACTCGCAGTCATCTCCCCTCCTCTTTTACTGCTCAAGGTAAGTACACCATCATGGTGTAGGCTTTTGATTGTGAATGGTCCATACCACCAGGGACTCGGTTCATCGGGAGGTACTTTTATCTCTGAATGCCTTAAGAGTACCAAGTCTCCTTTTGCAAATGGGGCATGATTCTCCGTCGGTTGATTGCATTCAAACTCGACATGAATATTATCACTACTTTTGCATTTTTCAGGCTTAGTTTCTTTGTAGCTTTTAATTCGTGTCTCTCATGCGAGGATTTTTTTCTTGAACATGATTATGTGGTGTGCCGGCGTTGTTTTTGAGCCTCCTCTCCATCATTCCTTCTCACACATATCGTGGGGTCATAGGGAAGTGAATCCTCCTTTTTCCTGACTTAAGTTCAATTTCCCCTTTTTCATACCTAATGAAAGCTCTTACTGTGTTAAGGAATGGTGCTCCAAGAATTATTGGCATACACCTATCTCCTTTATCATCGATGATCATGAAATCGACGGGATACATGAAACCTGCTACATTGACCAGCACATCCTCTGCAATTCCCAAGGGATATACGTAAGAGTGACTAGCGAAGGATAGTCTAACACAGGTGGTGGCCGGTATTTCATTGGTGAGTTAGGCATAGATAGTCAAAGGCATCAGGTTCACCTCTGATCGTTGATCGGTGAAAGCATCCAAATATTGCAATTTCCCAATTCTAGCTGGTATTTCAAAGTTTCCATAAGCCATCTACTTCGTATCCACTTTTTACTTAAGTAGCTTTTCATATACCGGTCCCCCAGGCACGGTGTCATAATTATCCTCCCCTACTTCTTCTCCTTCAGAGTCCTTTTTGGAAGATCGATTACGTCCGTCGCCCTCTATCCAGTTGGTTATTGTTTTCTCATTTATCTTATGCTTTAGATAGTACCCTAATGATTGAGATTTTGGTGGTTCCTCAACAATTTGTGCAATGGGGGTCTCCTTTTCTTCATTGCCCTCGTGGACAATGGATATAGAGTTAACAAACTTGGTAGTGGGGGTGACGTCTTCCTTCCTTAACAACAACTTTTCCGGAGTCTTTATGTTTGAGTATTCTTCTAATAAGCTCATCATCTCCGTCATTTTCTCTTGCATCTCCTCCTTTTGTCTATAGATTGCCTCCTCGAATTTTTCCAACCGCTCAGAATGAGTGGACATATATTCTCTCATTCGAGTTTCAAACTCCGGGCTGAGGTTTTGAGGAGGGGTATAGGGCCAAGCATATTTTTGAAAGGTTTCGGCATTCTCTCTAAGGGGTGATTCAGAAAACAGTGTTGGGTTTACGTTTGAGATAGAGTTGACCCTCGTATGTCTAAGACTTAAATATTTTTTTCGTTTTTCCATGAGATAGTCAACCTTTCTCTCAAGTTTGCAGAGGTTCTCTTCGGAAAGTTGAGTGGTCCCTCCTAACGATGAGATTGCATTGACGGCAGAGTCTACGATATGGGCAACCTCCCATAATTCATTATCATCGAATGCAAGTTCATCAATGATTTCCCATGACTCTTTGGCGTCTTTGTCACACAATCTACTGCCGGCGGTTTGATCAATAGTGCGTTTGGTATGGAAGTCGACATGATCGTAAAAAAATTAGATTTGGAGCAAAATGTCTATGCCATGATGAGGGACTTTTTGGAGTAAGTCCTTAATACGAGTCCATGCTTCATAGAGATTTCACCTTGACGTTGTTGGAACATCAAGATGTCATTTCTAAGCTTAGTAGTTCTCCTCGGTGGGAAAAATTGAGCAAGGAAACGAGTGGTGAGATCATCCCAAGAGGTGATGGATCCCGCGGGTAAACACTCAAGCCATTGACTAGCATGGTCACGCAGAGAGAATTAGAAGAGACGCAATCGGGTCGTCACTCGAGTTACAACATCAAGGTCTATGGAATCTACTATTTTGAGGAAATCCTTGAGATGTTGATTAGGATCTTCGGAACGAAGTCCATGGAATGTACATCCGCTTTGCACCAACATGATGGTGTCGGATCGCAAGGGGGACACATTGGCTCCTTGAGTGAGCTCAATAGTGTTTCGATAGCCTTGGTGGCTAGGACGGGAGTACTCTCCTAAGGTACGGGGTCTAGGAGGTTGGTTTGCCAGTGGTGGGTTTTGTGGATGGTTTTGTTGTGGTGGGTTGATGGGATCAAAGAGATTACCACATTCCATGATGGCGGTTGGCAAGGGTTACGAACAAAGGAACGAAGAAAAAGATAGACTAAAGAAACCTATAAAAATAAAATAGAAATCTTACTAGAAAGGAATCTAGCAAGTAGACCTAATAAAAAGAAATTCTAACCTAGACAATAACTATCCCCCGGGCTGCGGCTTCAAAAACTTGATGCGTGGAATTGCGCCCTCGCAAAAGGTTTTACCTCTCAAGGGATCTTGAAAAGCTTGCAATCCCCACGAGGCAATGTACCTGTTCGTTGTAGTATAGTATAGTGACAAGTACCGGGGGATTGATCGTTCAACTCTTGGAATAGTGTTCGCTAGGGTTAAAATTCTACTAAACTAGGTCTAAGGGTGAGGGATGATTCTTTTTGTATTTTTATACTTTAAATGAAAGCAAGTAAAATCTCGGGTTTTGAAGGAGTGGGCGGAATTAGTTGCTAGTCAACTAACCCAATTAACTAAAGATGCAATCAAAATAAAATAAAATAAACTTAAACTAAATTGTGGTGTAAACAATACTGAGAGAAAGTGTGTTTACCTAGATTTCATTACTCCCTAGATATCTTTTATCGGTTGATTAGCTTGTTACAATTGCATGGATGACAGGTTATATTCCTTAATACTAGTCGTAGGGCTGTGTACGATCTTCCCTAACTCTATAGGCTTCTACTTCATTCTAGGTCGAGCCGACTACTAGCTCCTAACGCAGTATCACTAGTAGTTGCCTACGCATTAAATACAACCAATAGATCATAGTACACCTCCGATCATGTTTCTTAAGACGTTCAAGCAAGTTACCAATTGGAAGTTTGCCAATTTTCTTAAGCCTAACATCGAATTTATTCATCCACAACAATTATAAACAAACCATCAACCAATAATCAACATCTAGGTTTCATTACATCTAAGCAAACACGAAAGAAGCCTAGCCTAGCATGTTAAATGTAACAATTCGCAATTTCAGGTTAACTTTTATTCCCGAAAATTTCACTATTCACTTTTCACTATTCACTTTTTACTATTCACTTTCACTATTCATCTCAGAAATTTTTATTTCATATTCTCGTAAGTTAAACTATTTTAACGATAATCCGAGAGTTTGACGCTCGTCGGATCATTTCTGCAAAAATCACAAAGCCGTGTCCGAGATTTACTTTCAGGTTTAAACGTCATTCCAGCATCCCGATATGTCCATAAAACATTATAAACAATAGAAATATTATTTTCTCTCATTTTAGGACAATTCCAAAAGTTTCAGAATTTTACGTTTTCCAGTTCAGCGTTTTGCGCGAATTACGCGTTTTAGACCCGTGTTTCCAGTTTTTAGCAGGGTTTTAGCACCCGATAGAACCTACCACTCATTTTATATTTTATTATGGAGTATATTGACATGTTTGACCATACTTTCAAGTTTCATATTTTTAGGATACCCGGTTTTACGTTTTGTGACTTAATAACTTACGGTTAGCAATTTAC
Organism: Artemisia argyi; assembly: GCA_030686995.1. NCBI lineage: Eukaryota > Viridiplantae > Streptophyta > Magnoliopsida > Asterales > Asteraceae > Artemisia > Artemisia argyi. Next base: position 137,393,244 of record CM060695.1, on the reverse strand, counting down.
GGGTCCAAAACTAGCTACATACTTAGGATAATATCATCAAAAGTCCACACCTTGTTCTCCAAGTTCATGAACCGCCACTAGGGGGGGGGGGGCATTCACACTTGTGGCATCATCTCATAACTTTAGCCATTAGATCATATTTATTTACAACTTTGTCTCCAAGTTTTAGCACTTTCCTAGTAACCTTCCCAACCTCCTCATTCATAGTATAAATAGCAAGCTAATCTCTTCCTTTCTTCATCACCAAAAATGCCACAACATCAATACCTAGCACCATGATCCTTTGATCTTCAATATACAAGTTACACTACAAAGTTCAAGGTCTTAGTATTCTCTACCTAGTTCTTAAGTTTGTTTGGTGATTCCATGGTTGAATTAGGAGCTACACAAGGTTAATAGGGCTGAAGTTAAATGGTTTTCACAAGGGTTAGATCAAGGCTAGCAAGGGTTACAAGATTTATGGTGAAGGGTTTACAAGATTAGGTTTAGTGCCCTAGTTCTATACTTGACTTCCTTTCTTAAGTGAAAGCCAAAAGTTATAAGAAACCCTTATACACTTTCTTGCTCAATATCATTTTCATTCTCTTTGTGTTCTTTTCATGCTATATATGGTCTTTGTATTGTGTTCATGATGTTTAAAAATGGATAAAACAAGTATTGGTATACCTATGTTAACTTATGACAAGTAAACAAGCAAACTAGTGATTTTTATGGAGAACCACGACCAAAATAGTATAACTATAATACTTGACACTTACTTACTGTTATAAAGGACTTCAAAAGGAAAACATAGCAATTTGAATCACCCAAAACGAGTACACGAGTCAAAAGATATGGCCATAAGAAGTTAGCGAAACCAAAACGCCGAAACTGCCTAAACCCTACTGTTTTGCATTCTGTGTTTTTGAAAGTCACCCTTCTGGTCCGATTCATCAAAAAGTTAAAACATGAAAGTTGTCCGAAACGCCGTTTTTGTTCAGGAACAAAGAAGCTCGAGCCCTGAAAACGCTTTCCGAGTGATAATTTCTTCAAATTCTTAACAGCCCATTTTTAGACCAAAGTCACTATATAATAGTTATGTTTTACTAAGACCAAGAGGTCTAATGACCTAAAGCCAAGACCACAACCATGGCTAAAGCCAAGGTTGAGTCTTAAGACCATGGTAACAATGACCAAGGTCACGGCAAAGCCACGGCTAAAGACCATATAACTTTTAAAGATCAAAACTTATATATATATATATGTTATCAAATACTACAATAGTAGGGAGCCTCATGTGAGGAGTTCATTAAGTAAGCCGTCGAGACGAGTTGTGGATTTACGAATTAAAGTGTCCTGGCTCCTCGAACGTTTACTCCATGACTTCTGAATTATGTCGGCCCGAACGGTAGTAAGAGATGTACAACCTATACATGTTTCATAAACGACTTATATTCAACGACTTACACTATAAACTAAGTACTACATCATGAACATTATGCAAGACGTATATAGGCAATTCGTCATATTCTTAGACGTTACTCCAAACCTAAGTCGCAACGTTCTATTACAGGCTGCTCTTAGAGACTTTCGCGATTCGACTACCACTTTCATTTCTCATTACATAGACTTAAGGTGAGTCATAGCCCCTACTCTTTTCGTACTTGTTTTAACTCTTGGGGGGGATACATGCTCAACTACTTGCTTACTTGTACAAATACTCAAAACATTTATACTTGATTGTTTTATACTTGATTGTCTTATACTTGATGGCATTATACTTGATTTCATACATACATGACTGTCTTTTATCTTTGGGAAGTGGCTCCCAGTAAACTTTTATCTTTGAGAAGTGGCTCCGAGTCTTCTTTGGGAAGTGGCTCCCAGTTTTCTTTGGGAAGTGGCTCCCAGTTGTCTTTGGGAATTGGCTCCCAAGTGAGGTCTTCGGAGATAAAGTAGAGACTCACTACTAATTGCTTAATTGTCTTGATGAACTTATACATGTCTTTATTATACTATATGTTAGCAGTGGGTTGTGAACACACAGGTTACAAGTCTCTTATGGCGGGACTTGTAACTGAGTGGATTCACGATGCCTTTGCTGTGTGAACATTCTTTTAAGGCTTTTCAACTGTTTTAAGACAAACTCTATGAACTCACCAACCATTGTGTTGACACTTTAGCATGTTTATCTCAGGTTAGTAAGGCGATAGCTAGTGCGTGGAACTTAGAGTCAAGCTGCATATTCTGAAGACTTACGCTTTTATCATTTACCATTCAAAACTTTGTATACATTTATGTATCATACTTTGGAATCTCATGTTTGTAACTTTGAATTCATTAATCGAATGGTAACTTTTCAAAACGTCTCATTTAGAGTTCGTTTTCTATAACTTGTACTTTGTATTATGAAGTAGCACCCCAATGACACAGTCTTCCGCTGCGGTATTTTGGGGGTGTTACAGATTGGTACCAGAGCCTTGGTTATAGAGAACTAGGTTGCATTTAGTGCCTAGACTATAACTGCTATATACGTTGGGACCTTCCTCTTTATTTGCCTTACACACAATACATACACGTATGCTTTTGGTTAGAGGTTTACTTAGTTCCACGCTGTTAGATGATGTGACTTTAGAATTATAAGGAGCCCCAGAGATTCGTCGAGTTATTAAAAACATGAAGCTCAGTAATAACTAATTAGTTAACTTGATCTTGTGACAGTTCTTGTTTGATGAGACACAAGATTTGAGTTATATAATATTATTGCTTAGCTTTAGGGATTTGATGGCTTGATTATCTTACCATCGGCCTCAGAAGGCGGATTTTGTGTCGGAAATTCTTAAGTAGGATGTTTTAGAATCTCCTTATTTAAATGGATTGGGACGCCTCTTCAGTTAAATAAAGAAATTGTAAATCACCGAACCATGAGTTTATGATCCCTTACTTACATAAATTTGGACGCTTCTTTATGTAAGTAATGTGTTATAAATAAGTGGGCTTAATTGTAGCCGATACAACTCCTTAACCAGAATCTTAGACGAATCAGAGTAAACACCACTATTTTAGAGATCCTGAAATCCCGAATTCTCTTAGACACACCGTAAGTAGTTAACATCAACAGAACTTCGGGGCGAAGTTCTCCTTAAGGGGTAGAGACTGTAACAATTCGCAATTTCAGGATAACTTTTATTCCCGAAAATTTCACTATTCACTTTTTACTATTCACTTTTACTATTCACTTTTCACTATTCATCTCAGAAATTTTTATTTTATATTCTCGTAAGTTAAACTATTTTAACGATAATCCGAGAGTTTGACGCTCGTCGGATCATTTCTGCAAAAATCACAAAGCCGTGTCCGAGATTTACTTTCAGGTTTAAACGTCATTCCAGCATCCCGATATGTCCATAAAACATTATAAACAATAGAAATATGATTTTCTCTCATTTTAGGACAATTCCAAAAGTTTCGGAATTTTACGTTTTCCAGTTCAGCGTTTTGCGCGAATTACGCGTTTTAGACCCGTGTTTCCAGTTTTTAGCAGGGTTTTAGCACCCGATAGAACCTACCACTCATTTTATATTTTATTATGGAGTATATTGACATGTTTGACCATACTTTCAAGTTTCATATTTTTAGGATACCCGGTTTTACGTTTTGTGACTTAATAACTTACGGTTAGCAATTTACGGGTCCAAAACTAGCTACATACTTAGGATAATATCATCAAAAGTCCACACCTTGTTCTCCAAGTTCATGAACCGCCACTAGGGGGGGGGGGGCAGTCACACTTGTGGCATCATCTCATGACTTTAGCCATTAGATCATATTTATTTACAACTTTGTCTCCAAGTTTTAGCACTTTCCTAGTAACCTTCCTAACCTCCTCATTCATAGTATAAATAGCAAGCTAATCTCTTCCTTTCTTCATCACCAAAAATGCCACAACATCAATACCTAGCACCATGATCCTTTGATCTTCAATATACAAGTTACACTACAAAGTTCAAGGTCTTAGTATTCTCTACCTAGTTCTTAAGTTTGTTTGGTGATTCCATGGTTGAATTAGGAGCTACACAAGGTTACTAGGGCTGAAGTTAAATGGTTTTCACAAGGGTTAGATCAAGGCTAGCAAGGGTTACAAGATTTATGGTGAAGGGTTTACAAGATTAGGTTTAGTGCCCTAGTTCTATACTTGACTTCCTTTCTTAAGTGAAAGCCAAAAGTTGTAAGAAACCCTTATACACTTTCTTGCTCAATATCATTTTCATGCTCTTTGTGTTCTTTTCATGCTATATATGGTCTTTGTATTGTGTTCATGATGTTTAAAAATGGATAAAACAAGTATTGGTATACATATGTTAACTTATGACAAGTAAACAAGCAAACTAGTGATTTTTATGGAGAACCACGACCAAAATAGTATAACTATAATACTTGACACTTACTTACTGTTATAAAGGACTTCAAAAGGAAAACGTAGCAATTTGAATCACCCAAAACGAGTACACGAGTCAAAAGATATGGCCATAAGAATTTAGCGAAACCAAAACGCCGAAACTGCCTAAACCCTACTGTTTTGCATTCTGTGTTTTTGAAAGTCACCCTTCTGGTCCGATTCATCAAAAAGTTAAAACATGAAAGTTGTCCGAAACGCCGTTTTCGTTCAGGAACAAAGAAGCTCGAGCCCTGAAAACGCTTTCCGAGTGATAATTTCTTCAAATTCTTAACAGCCCATTTTTAGACCAAAGTCACTATATAATAGTTATGTTTTACTAAGACCAAGAGGTCTAATGACCTAAAGCCAAGACCACAACCATGGCCAAAGCCAAGGTTGAGTCTTAAGACCATGGTAACAATGACCAAGGTCACGGCAAAGCCACGGCTAAAGACCATATAACTTTTAAAGATCAAAACTTATATATATATATATGTTATCAAATACTACAATAGTAGGGAGCCTCATGTGAGGAGTTCATTAAGTAAGCCGTCGAGACGAGTTGTGGATTTACGAATTAAAGTGTCCTGGCTCCTCGAACGTTTACTCCATGACTTCTGAATTATGTCGGCCCGAACGGTAGTAAGAGATGTACAACCTATACATGTTTCATAAACGACTTATATTCAACGACTTACACTATAAACTAAGTACTACATCATGAACATTATGCAAGACGTATATAGGCAATTCGTCATATTCTTAGACGTTACTCCAAACCTAAGTCGCAACGTTCTATTACAGGCTGCTCTTAGAGACTTTCGCGATTCGACTACCACTTTCATTTCTCATTACATAGACTTAAGGTGAGTCATAGCCCCTACTCTTTTCGTACTTGTTTTAACTCTTGGGGGGGATACATGCTCAACTACTTGCTTACTTGTACAAATACTCAAAACATTTATACTTGATTGTTTTATACTTGATTGTCTTATACTTGATGGCATTATACTTGATTTCATACATACATGACTGTCTTTTATCTTTGGGAAGTGGCTCCCAGTAAACTTTTATCTTTGAGAAGTGGCTCCGAGTCTTCTTTGGGAAGTGGCTCCCAGTTTTCTTTGGGAAGTGGCTCCCAGTTGTCTTTGGGAATTGGCTCCCAAGTGAGGTCTTCGGAGATAAAGTAGAGACTCACTACTAATTGCTTAATTGTCTTGATGAACTTATACATGTCTTTATTATACTATATGTTAGCAGTGGGTTGTGAACACACAGGTTACAAGTCTCTTATGGCGGGACTTGTAACTGAGTGGATTCACGATGCCTTTGCTGTGTGAACATTCTTTTAAGGCTTTTCAACTGTTTTAAGACAAACTCTATGAACTCACCAACCATTGTGTTGACACTTTAGCATGTTTATCTCAGGTTAGTAAGGCGATAGCTAGTGCGTGGAACTTAGAGTCAAGCTGCATATTCTGAAGACTTACGCTTTTATCATTTACCATTCAAAACTTTGTATACATTTATGTATCATACTTTGGAATCTCATGTTTGTAACTTTGAATTCATTAATCGAATGGTAACTTTTCAAAACGTCTCATTTAGAGTTCGTTTTCTATAACTTGTACTTTGTATTATGAAGTAGCACCCCAATGACACAGTCTTCCGCTGCGGTATTTTGGGGGTGTTACATTAAAGAGAAGACAAGCATAAGATATAATCAAACAGATATAATCAAACAACACATAGACATATTGAATGATTTAATGAAGTACGTATCTTCAATTGAACATGGAAGAAACAAAGGGTTGAAACCCTTCAAAAAGCTGGAAAATTCGTTTAGGGTTTTATTCTCTAAAAGTTGCATACAATAAATGAAAACTAGAAAACTATATATAGATTTTACAATTTGACGGCGTCAAGAGTTAAGTCTGACTCCGTCAACTAGCCGCCAAATTAAACTCGTATTGCCTAGATCCACTTCTGACGCCGTCACTCTATATGGGTTCTGGGCCTTCACTCTTTACAATTACTCTTGATGGCCTTGGGATATTTGTTCATGACGCCGTCAGACTCCTTTCACAAAATATTCTAGCGCGTCACGTGTATTTGATTTATCCATCCTTTTGTCAACTCATGACGCCGTCACTAATACCTTGTGACGCCGTCAAAGGCAATTTCCAACATGCTTTTGAGACTTTGTCGTTTTCTGCACTTTTTCGCTCAAAAAACGTCCAAAATACTTCATTTTGTAAAATTCCTCTCAAAAGTACCTAAAATGACAAAAGGAACGATTTAGGGCAATATTTGATCAAATAATATCCATTTTGGCCTTAAATGACCGCCTAAAAGCGGCACACTTTTCGCTTCATCAGTTACTTTCTGCCACCATTACGTAACTAAAATTCATGAACCATAATCACTTGCGAGTGAACGCGAGTATAGTTGATAGATCTATTGGAGTTTGACAACTTCCGTTGGCTTGCCTCAACCGGGCCACCAATAAGTACTATACTTGAAATCTCACATGGTTTAACTTTGGCAAGTTAACCTTGTCTCCATCCCATCGTATAAGGGTCTGCAGTGCCCCATGATCTGGACTGTTAACGTGCGGTTTTCATGAGCTTAGTGCAATAACACTTTTCACATGATAATTGTATATGTATTGCAATTATCAAAAACCTTACATTTTTCCTGGAAGGTTAAACATCTAAACCCTAGGGAAACTTGTATTCACACTACACTTAAACCTATGATTCTCACTCAACACATAGTGTTGACTTTTAAGCATGTATCCTAGGTATATAGCTGTTACGGATCTATGGCATAAGGCGGTACTGAACTTGGAGGATTTTCAACCCCGTTATCATTCAAAACATAACATTTCATAACTTGGATTCACGGGACCTCTTCTTAATAAAACTCTGACAATCTAATGAATAATAACTCATTTTATAAAAACGTCTCTTTTCTAGTCGTTTTCTGTTACTGTAACTGTGATTCCATAAGGTAATACCCCAGATCTAAATCCGATGCGATCTGTAAAAAATGGGGGTATTCTAGATTGGTATCTGAGCTTCAGTTGTAGAGAACAAGGTCAAAACCTAAAACTACAACTAATTTTCCAAAGTCCAGGAAAGTCCTCAGTGCCACTGCCATCCTCCACAACAATACGTGTTAAAAGGTTAGTATAGTAGATAGTTCCTAATTGCTAAATGCTTTATTTCAATACCTAGTTATGTCTACTCCCCGCTATTCTACCCCTGCCTCATCTAGTTTACATACGGAGAATGCTCTTCCCTCTCCGAGTATACTAGATTATTCCTCAAAACACCTTTTCCCCAATTCTTTAGACGACTCTAGGAATAATATAGTTACACCATCACCCTTTGGATTTATACCTTTTGTAGAAGGCCCACACCTAAAACACCTAAGAGAATTCTATGCTAATACACCACCTATTCCTTCACCAACCCCTATTCTTTCTCCCACTATACTACCCTCATCAACATTTGATCCCCAAGGATTCTTTATTCCCGAAGGATCAATGTTTCCTAGGAGACCCACACATCCTCTATCGCACTTACCTAGTTATGATCCTAGTTTACTTAGGAGACGAGCTTATGACTTAGCACCTTCCTATTTCCTTATAAATCTTCCTACCTCATCTTGGAAATTTGAGGTTGGAAGAGATTCACATAAGACACCTTTAGAAAATCAGGAAGATCAGGTTAAGAACATATTAAGTAGTTTAGATGAACTTACTATTGATCTTCTAGAGAAGATAGAAGAAGATCATAGTAATATGCAAGTAGAAAGTCAACAGGATTTTAGTAAATTTAAGGATAAGCATAAAGAAACCCGTACCGAAATTTCAAAAATTCAAAAGGATCAAATGAAACATAACAATAAGATAGCCTTTGCCAGCTTTAGGATCACTACTTTAGAAAAGATAATCGATGATAACCAGGTCCTTCATGGATTAGATATAGGAAGTCCTTCCGACTATAGCCCCTAAGTTTTAGGAAAACTCTCAACCGGTACACTTTTATGGCTTTATAAGTTTTAAGTTAGAATTTCACCTTAGGATATGTACTATAAATAATGGTACTAGTTAGGTATAGAAAATATAAGTTAGAAATGCCTATAAGATAAGTTATGATACTTTACCCTAAGTTAGAAATGCCTATAATATAAGTTATGATACTTTACCCTAAGTTAGAAATACCTATAAGATAAGTTATGATACTTTACCCTAAGATTAGAAATCGTTAAAAACTACCTAAAATAGAAATATTACCTTCCGATATCCCGAACCCTAGAAAGTATCCATCCATAAGAAACATAACAAGTTAGGTACTTGTTATAATCCACCTTAGATTTTGCCTTACCTAGTATGACCTCTTAGTATTTAGGATAAACAATTTTGATACCTTACCCCAAAACCCTATAAGATAGAGAAATATTCCTTAGGAATATTGTTCTTGAAATTTAGGCATTTTAAGAATAAGAATAGGATATTACCCTTAGATACTTAGCAAGTACGGATAGAATGGGCTCCAAGGAAACCCCATACTTACCTCTCCCCACAAAAACTCCTTTCCTTTCCCTATCCGATAATCTGCCTAAAACCTCCATCCTTTTCCAACCACATATGACATAAATAGAGATGCTTGTTAAACTTTTAGTTATAACAAGTTATTTATGACCTTATGTGATTGTGATCTTCTTCCTAGTTGTTCTATGACATGGTATGTCTGGTGATACAACTCTTCCAATATTCTATTCTATGCCTTCTTTCGACACCTTAGATCACTTCCTCTATCATTTTATACACTGATGATGAGAATTCTTATTCTACATCATAACGATCAGATCTCTTTCTTCTTCATCACTAAATCCTCACTTCTCCGAAATCTCTTAATCTCCCCTAGTTAGAGATTCTTCCCCTAACTATCCCTATATGCAAGTATATAATGGTCATATACAAGCATACACCTATCTTTCCCTTTTTACTCCCTATTCCCTTAAGATTACTATGACTTCCGAAGTAGTTCTTCCCTCTTAGTAAAACCCATAGTACCCAATCTCTAAGTTTCCCTATATTCGAGGTTAGAAATAGAATTACCCTTAGAAAAACATAAGAATAGATAGAAGATACCTTAAATCCCTTAAGTGAAACATTTTTAAGAAAACATCAAGGAAATAGAAAGTAAGAATAGGAATTTTAAAAATTCTTAGGAATTAAACTAGAAAATCTATACCTGATAAGTATGAAATAAGTAAGATATTACAAATAGATAAACTTAGTCTATGATAGGATTACTATCGAGGATATTAGAATTAGTTATTAAAGATTAGGAAAAAGGAATCCTTAAGAATACCCCAAGGAATTAGAATTAGAAGTGATTGACCTAGAATCCTAGAATTTTATATAGGTTAGTTGTACGGGCATTCATTAAAGTTTTCATCATATAGGAAGTTTTAGTTTACCTATACCTAGTTTCTTAAGTTATATGTCCCATATTAGGATTTTATCTCGGAAGATACTATGGATATTACCCTACCTGGTTTTAAGTACCTAGGACATAAGATAAAGAAATTTAGCCAGAGAACTAAGCAAGAAACTCCACCTAGAACTAGTGATATTTCTATCAAGCCCTTAGCTATAGAAACCTTTCCTCCCTCTAGATTTCTTCCCACTATAGGATCTTCTTCACCGGTTAAGTCAAATGCTCCACCCCTAGATTTTAAGTCTATAGGAAACTAGATAGTTCATTATGAAATAAACCAAAACCTCTAGGAGGGAAACTAACTTCAAAGGAATCTAGTAAATCTTATCTTCCTCAGGATGCCATCCTTCCAGGTATCCTATTCCCCCATCTTTTCTCCCTCTACAGCTTAATCTTATTCTCCCATCTTCTCCCCACTCTACCATAAAAACCTATTCTCCCGTCATCTCTCATTCTACCGTTTAATCCTACTTTTCCTACTCTTCCGTCTTTTCCTACCCTTTTGTCTCTCCCACTCCTTTCTATTTCTTTAGTTCCTTTCCACTCCTCCATTCCTTCCTATCTCCCCATTCTTTTCTCCTCTTTCGTTTAAACCTATCCTTTTGTTCTTTCTCACTCCTCCTCTTCTCTTTCGTCTCTTTACTTTCTTCTTCCCTTTCCTTCTTATCCCTCCATTCCATTTTTCCGTCATTCTGCACCTTTTCTCACCCTACCCTCATACTCTTTTCCTCCGTCTTCCTACAACGGTCTAAGAGTTAGAACTTTTATTCCCTAATTTCTTGTCATTTCACAAGTTTCTATTAGTTAGAACTTGTAAGAATATCTATACCGAGTTTTAATCCTCATTATACTCGATTATGATATTAAATCATCTTTTCTTGCAAGAGTTGCAAGATCGAGATCGTCAATGTTCCTTACTCCAGTTATGACTCAGGTTACAACCAAGTAACTAGTTGCTGACAAAATGACTGTAGAACTAGAAAACTTGAACTCCCAGCATAACTAAAATACCGGTAAAATCCTCTATCCAACTCGTAAGTACATAGCTTATAGGTTTCTAAACTAAACATTATAAAATCCACAATGTTTTCCTAAACTTCGTGAGGATCATGGAATTTCTCACTTTCAAATCCGAGTCAAAACACTTCTCCACTCCTTCCCCAAAACACTCCCGCACCATACTTTCTTAGTACGGTCAACCCTCTGCTTTTCCTGCTAATACTATCTAAAGACGATTTATAATCATCTTACTAAAATGAATCAGGATGCTTTTTCATTTAAAAAGAAAGTTATAAATCGTTAGGCCATGAGTTTATAAATCCTTGCCTATAAGAATTGGGACGCCTTTTGATGAGTGTGTAAATACTCATCATTTTTACCTGTTCTGAGTTGCCAAAACTTCTAAAAAACACTCAGTAATGCATCAAAATACTAAAAATATTTCAAAAGTGTGTTTTATATGTTTTAGATGCAAAATGTTTAAAAACAAACGAAAAACGAACAAAGTTTGCACAATTGGCAGTTTCAGTCCCTCAAGTTTCAAAAATTGACAAAACTAGTCCCTGGTTATTCTAAAAACATGAAAAAGTCACCAAAGGTCCTTTTTAATCATAAAGTTACATATTTAGTCCTTTGGTGAAAAGTTTCACAAAATTACATGTTTGGTCCCTGGAGTTTGAAAGTTTGGCAGAAATGGTCCCCGGGGTGTTTTAGATTGTAATAAATGAAAATTTATCATTTAAGGTCCCTATACTATTCAACTTTTACAAAACTGGACCTTTTGATAATATTTTGGGAAATTACATATTCAGTCCCTCAAAAATCAGAAAATTACATAAATAGTCCTTTAAATATTTAAAAAACGGAAAATATGTAATTATAGTCCTTGGTTTATTCTAACATGGCAGGTTTGGTCCCTTGGAAGTACTTTGGAAAAATGCCACAACAGCCCCTCAAGTTTCTGCAAATTACAACTTTGGTCTTTGTGGTGTTTTAAATAAAAAAACAAACGGACCCTATATATATTTAAACCCCAAACCAAAATAAACCCAACACATACCAAGCCCACCTTACCCTTTTTTACCCAAGCCCACCAAACAGCCCATCCACCACCCCAGGTTTGACTTCGGTCAAACCCACCATCTCCTTTCCCTTTTCCCTCTCAACCAAAACCGCCAACAAAACCAGTGGTATTTCCCCCCTCCACTTGCACCTCTGCCACCACCACCCTTATCCCTCCACATCACACTTCCCAAACACCAATAAATGCCACCCCCCCTAGTGATAGCCACATGTACCAATTGGCTTAAAAGCCACTTTCCCGCCAAATTGATACCAAGAACAAGAGACATCCATTGGCTATTTATTTTGGTGGGATTTGACCAGTGGGACCCACAACACCCTGGGATGCTATTAAGAGAAAGAGGGAAGCAGAGTGAAGATGGTTAGATTAGTTTTAGATATAGGTTAGTGTCGGATTAGTTTTAATTTCAAAGTTTTAGTTATAATTTTCATTCAAGCATTGTTGTACTCAGTTTCTTTAGTGTATTATGAACCTTATTTAACTTTAATTACAAGAAATTTCCACAGATTTTGTATTTGGCATTTATCTAGTGAAATTGACAACTTCACTAATAAGTGTTAATTGTTGTTGCTCATTGTTCATTTTGTCTCAAAGCTGCTCCACTTATGAGTGTTTAAGTTTCTTTAATCATTAGAATCAGTCTTAGTTCAAGTTTAACAAAAATCTCAAAAAAAAAAAATACTCAATAAATATTTTTAAAAATAAAATTCAGTTTGTGTGAAGATTGAAGCAATGATAATGGGTGATTTTGGAATCTACATGGTTTAGAATCCCTTGGGAGACAATAGATGTGTTCTGGTTCCTTGGTTCTCAGTGCTAAGCATGGATCCATTGTAAGCAATTGTTTCACCTTTTAAGCTTTAATACTGTAGATTAGCTTTTTAATGCTTGTTTATGCTAATTTATGTTTATTTGTTGTTCATTAGTCACAGTATTGGTTGTTATAAACTGCTTGTTCATTAGTTTACATAGTTCCTATTTATTTCATTTCAACTGTCATTTTTAGTTTTTTCTTGAATTTCATGTTTTTGTTGTAATGCTTGGTGGTTTTATGCTTAAATCAGTCTACTATATCATGTTATGTGCCTAGGATTAAGCTCCATGGTCTTAGTCAGTGACTTCCTTTGAAAAACCCATAACATACTAGTTTAAGGGAGTGTTTGGAATAGGAGTGTTAGCTGCATTCTGGGGTGTTTTTGGTTTTGCCTTCTGTATCATTAGTTAATAGTTGACTCAAATAGGCTAGTTAAATCATAGTATTTGGTATCTTTTCAGAAAAAAGTCAATATTACAAAAATCCCACCACTACAGTTAACTGTGGTGGTATTTGATCCCAATAAACCTTCATCTCATAACATAAGTTGTTTTTTTAACTTGTTTTGGTCTTACTTTAACCTATAAACATGTTTTCAGTAGTCTAGCCAACCAAAATCCACCAAAGTCAAAATCAAGTTTTTCATAAAAAAAGTCAAATAGCTTGTTTCAGATTTTTCCCATATTTCAAAGATTTATTGTGATTTGTATGATGTGATTTAGGATCTAAGCTTTTCACCATTTGATAGTCCATCAGTTCATCTTTTATTTCCTAGTTTAACTTGATTTTTGTAAATTTTTTGTGGGGCCCACCATCTCCCCAAACACACTTGCAGGGCAAGTACTGCCCCTGCATCAGCAGTTACACAGTCACCACCACCACTTTTGTGGTGGTTTGTGGCCACCACAGTGGTCCCCACACCAAGGTTTTGGGTTCTCCCAACCCCCTCTTACCAGGGAACTCCCATTGACCACTAGTTTGACCTAGAACCCTGTGGACCCCACCTGAATTAAGCCACAAAAGTTGTCCCATTTTCAGCTTAGTTGTAAGTTCCAAGTGCTTTTTAGTGGCTTATTAGCTTAATCTGAGGTCACCTTTTGCTTATTCTTGTTTCAACTTGTTCAAACAACTCATGTGAACCTGAATTATCCAAAGTGGGACCCACACAAGCTCAATTGAGCTTATTTTCCTTTTTAGTCAACAAAAGTCAACTGTGTGACCTTTTTAGCTTATTTCAGCTTATTTTTAAGTTGTAAAAAAGTTTATTTCACAAAAAGTTTTTGTTTTTAAGTATAAAACAAGTTTGTAAAAGAAAAACCAAGAAAAATCAATTTTAAATTAAGTGATAGTTTCTATTTAATGTAATTTAATTTTAATTTTTATTTTTATATTTTTATTAAGCACTTAGCTTTTTTATATTTTTATTAATTACCTTATATAGTAAAGTAATTTTAGTAAAATTTTCAGATTTTTATATTATCATTTAGTATTTATTAGATTTAATTTTAGTTTTATTAATTATTAATTAATATTAAGTTTTAAATAGCATATTCAGTTTTTATAAATTAAATTCTAGTTTTTATATTTTTCCTAGCTTCTAAATGTTATAAAATAGTTTTATAAATTTTTCCATAATTTTCTAAGTTACTTTAGTATTATTTGTAATTTAAATTAGTTTAAATAGTTTAATTTTGTTAAATAGTTTTTAATTAATAAAAAACCCATAAAAAGACAAAAATATTTATTTTTATTTTTTATACTTTCTTCAAGTTCTAATTTAAGTTTAGAAATTATTTTTTGCAAATTTTTAGTTTAATTTGTAATACTTATAATTATTAGTTAATTTAAATTAGGTTTTAATTTAGATTTTAATTAGTTTTATTAATTAAATAATATTTAAATAATATTTTAATCACTTTCATAATTCCATTTTCATTTTCAATTTTATTTTAATTTTAAGTTTCAAAAGTTTCAAAAGCACCCCCTGTAGTTTGATAAATATCAAATCCCACTTTTTGTCTGTTACGTAAATCTGAATTGTGAATACTTGCATATATCTGGTATTTGATTTTTGTGAAAATTATATCTTTGTAAAAATATCAAAATAACAGTAGCAAAATCAATTCCACATCATCTGGGCTACTGTCCTCAGTGCCACTTTCTCATAAACGATTCCCAAAGCACCATTTCAATCGCGCTGGGACTTTAACGACCCGGGAAAACACTATACTATCACCGGAGTATTGATTCTAAGCTGTTTTTGACTAATTGACCTTGGTCAATTATATCTGACGGTTTAGACCCAATCAAAATTTGGCGCCGCTGCCGGGGAGGTTGTTGCGTGTTTTAAAAATCGTTTTAAGTTTAGTGGTTTTTCAAAACCCTCCCTGTACAAATTTCACACAAATTTGTAAAAAGTTTTTGTAAAATTATTATAATCATATCAAAAACGTTCATTAACACTTCTCCTGAAGTGTTGAAAACACCAAAAAAATTAAAAATAATCAAAAACAAACTGTGAAGTTAAATTACTTCGTTTTCTTTAAGATTACAACCTTAAACAGTTGGTTTAAGGTAAGTTCTGACATTACATTGCGAACTGAAAAGGAAACCTATTTACTTCCTCCCGCCAGCCTGCGAGTAATCTTAAAGGGACGATTTCGGTTAACGAATCAGTTCCAAAAATATTTCCCAAGTTTTCTGCACACACACCCATAAGCCTAAAGCAGTTTTTCAAATTGATAAATACAAACCCATAATAAGTCCCCAAACTTAAGATTAAAACTTGCCTTTATATCACTGTGAGTGGTGTACCTTTTTCAAAGAAGCCATTCACTTGTGATAATTGGTTTAAGTTCACTGTGGTTTTGCCTCGATTTTTGTTTGGAAAAATTGTTTTTGGTGCATGTGCACTAAACATGTTTCTTGAAAATACCAAAAATATTCACCTCTACCCTCTCACCTTTTTGATTCTTCATCCCTTTACCCTTTATCTTTTTGATTCTCACTTCTTCCACTTGTCCCATAATTGATTCTAATGGCATCTCTCGATGACGATTTCTTTGAACAAAGGGCCTATGAGAGCAACATTGAAAAACTTATGGCCTTGTCAAAGATATCAAGATGTCGTGTTGATTATGATGAACCTTCGATTCCTATTCCCTCTCCGATGAAGGAAATGGAACGAGAAACCGGGGTGACAAAGGACCCTGTACTTTCCTCTGACTATGAAAGTGCTAAATACGTCCAACCTTCGGTTTTCCAAAAATCTAAGCTCACAATTGCTCCCAACCTTTCACGATATACGGTTATAAGCAAAAACCAAGAGCTTAGAGCTGTGACTGAAAAGAACGACTTGCCCAATCTTCACGTTCATCAAGAACCAAAACCCGAGACCATAACGGAAATGGTGGAAATTCCTAGCTCTCAGAGCACACCACTTGTCCCACCTCCGGCTTTTGTTCCTTGTGTAGGTTGTGGTGAGCCACTTTTCGGTTTTCCATGTCGTTGGTGTACATGTGTACAATGTGGTAACGATATTCAAGACGGGAGTTGTTTGTTTTGTGGGTCGAGTAATTCATTTGCTTATGATCCTAACCAGAACTCATTCAACAACTCCTCAAATTTTTCCAACTACCCATCACATTCATACGAGCAAGAATCATATTATCCAAATCTTAACAATGCTTCGTATCAAAATACACCAAACCAGACTCAACAGTTTTACTGTTGTGAGTATTGTGGTGGCCCTCACTACAGCTCTAATTGTCAAATTAGGGATCAGTTTGTCTATGAACAGGTTCCTTGTAACAATCATGAATTTGGTTTTAACCAGCCCTCACAATACACAAACCCTCAACCACCGCCTCAGGACGAGTTAGCTAGAGCTGAATTGATTACTAAAATAATTATGAATCAAACTCAATTCAACAAGACCATTCAAGATAGTATAAAATGTCTTAAGGATTTGATTCTTAGAAAACAAAAGCCTCCTGTTAACTCATTTTATTTTGAGGATGAAAGTGATGAGGATGAGCCATTTCAAGAGGTAAAACCTAAGAAAACTTCAGATATCTTGCCAATGGGGGACAAGGAAGTCAAAAGCAATCCTCTTGAGGAAATTGATAACCTTGTTCCAATCCCAAAGGTATCTGAGAAACCTCTTGATTCAACTTCAGTTGAAACTGCTTCAGTAGAAATACAGGGAGAAAAGAATATGATTGAATCACTAGCAGTAGAAATCATGGAACTTGTAGAAACCATGACTGCTAGTCCTTCTCAACTCCCTCAGTCTGCTGTTATCACACCCGAAGTTCACACTCACTCTCTAATCATGGGGGATGAGCATCTTAGCACTGTTCCTAATAAGGAATTGGACGAATTAATAAAGTCTAGTGCTGAGATCCTTATCCTAATCCCAAGAGAGTCACAGGGAACTTTTGATCATGTGTGTGATCTACCTTCTCACCCTGAAAATCCAAAAGATCATTTTGAGACTTTCTCCGATTTTAATGATGATTGTACATCTTATGGAGAAGTTGAGTATGAAGAGGCACCACTGCCTCATTCGGATGTTGAGCCTCTTATTGAGGAGTTCACAAACGAACTTACTCACATCAATCCACTTCCTTTGGGAAATGATGATGGTCTCCTTGATTTTGAAGCCGATGTGGGAGAAACTGAAAATCTTTTAAACTCTAATCCCAACATCGAGCTTAATACTTCACATACTGATGAAAATTCTTTATCTTCTGGAGACATCAGTCATGTGGAAGGATTGCCTTCTGAGCGAGTTAGCTTAGAAGAAGAGAATGATGAGATTAACAATGAAATCAAAGATGAAGCACTTCGTGCAACATTAATAAAAGTCAATCTCCTCATTTCTAAAATCGAGGCTTTCAAAGAGAAACCTATTTCATCTCCTATCCCCATAAAGGATAGTGACATTCTCTCCGATGACCCTATACCGGAATTTGAAGCCTTTACTTTTAATCCTATAGGAGAGAAGATTAGTGGCAGTACCACTTCTCATTCTCATAATTCTCTCCCCGATTATGAATCATTTACCTTCGATGAGTTCTCCTGTGAACTCACGCACATCAGTCCAGAATATGATTCATTCACATTTGATGAGTTCTCCTGTGAACTCACTCATATCATGACTCCTCCGGAGTATGATGACCCGGGGGGAGATGTACTCAATCATGAGAATTTGCAAATTCCCACCCACCCTCCCGGGATGTTTTCGAGCTTAACCTTTGAAATCCAAAATCAGTCTAATGAGCCTGCCTTCGAGGAAGAAGATCTTATCATGATTTTCATCATGGTCTTCTTCCTTTTCTTCACCTACAGGGTGACTTCTCCTGTTCTTCACTCCTTCGTGAATGAAGACACTATCTTTGATCCCGGCATTTTCATTTACCACTATCTTGAGCCGGAATTATATCTCCTCGTTGTGGAACTTTCACGTACTTCAAATGTTTATCCAAACATCTTGAATGAAAGTCCGATGGAGATTGTTTCTTCCACATCATGCTTCCCTAAGGACTAATGAATTCGGGGTCGAGTCAAGCTAGCGACTCGGTAAACAAAAACAGTAGCATGCTTATAGGGTTTACACCCTAAGTGTGGGGGAGTCCCCCATGCTATGATTACAAAAGTGAAAAACAAAATTGTGTTTCCACGTTTAGCTTGTAATATTGCCCTTTTACGTTCCAAGAGTCGTGATGAGGCGAAAAATGATCCGTTTTTAGGGGGTCATTTAAGCTCGAATCCGACTTTATTTGATCAAATATTGCCCTAAATCGTTCCTTTTGTGATTTTAGGTGTTTGGAGAGTGAATTCTGGAAAAGAAGCCATTTTGGACGTTTTTGGAGCATAAAAGTGAAGAAAACGGCAAAGTATCAATTTTCCATGCTGAAGACACTAGGTGACGGCGTCAAGAGTTACACCCTGACGGCGTCAAAGTCCCAAGAATAAAATACCGTAGGTGGTGACGGCGTTACATAGGCCGTCATAAGTAGATCAAGGCCATCCGAGGAAGTATTTGGCGGCGAGGTGACGGCGTCACATGCTTGTCTTGACGCCGTCAGCCCAGTTTTCCTATATATAGTTTTCTAGTTTTTTCATGAAAAAAGAGGGAGAAGTTTTGGTGAAACCCTAAAGACGAATTTGGTGCCTCTTTTACAGGTTTTTCAAGGGTTCCAAACCCTTGATACCTTGCATTGTAATTGAGATAAGTGTTCTTCTAATTCAATCAATATGTCTATGTGTTGGTTGTTTATATCTTGTTCTTGTCTCAATTCAATTATGCTAGGCTAGATCTCTTTTGTGTTTGCTTAGATCTAATGAAACCTAGATGTTGATTATGTGTTGATTACTTGTTTATTCTTGTTCTTGGATGAATGATTTATATGTTAGGCTTAAGAAAACTGGCAGATCTCCAAATGGTAACATGCTTGAACGTCTTAAGAAACATGAACCGAGGCGTACTAGGTCTTTATTGGTTGTATTTAATGCATGAGCCACTGTTTACAATCCCTATAGTTGTGCTGGGTCATGGTGTAGGAGGAGATAAGAGCTCATAGAGTTGGGGAGTTATGTATGCCACCCCACGAATGGTATTAAGGAATACAATCCGTCATCCATACAAGTATAACAAGTAATTAACGTGTAAAAGATATCTAGGGAGTAGTGAAGTCTAAGTAAACACAATTTCTCCAATTACTGCTCACAACATTAGTATAATTAGTTTGTTTTCATTTTTATTATTTTATTTTGATTGCATCTTAGCTTTGGGTTAGTTGAATAGCAACTAATTCCGCCCACTCTTCCAAAAACCGAGATTTTACTTGCTTTCATAAAAATATAAAAATACAAAAATAATCATCCCTCACCTCTAGAACTAGTAATTAGGTTTTCTAATCCTAGCGACACTATTCCTAAGCTGAACGATCAATCCCCCGGTACTTGTCACTATACTATACTACAACGATCAGGTACACTGCCTGGTGGGGGTTGTAAGCTTCTCGAGATCCCTCGAGAGGTAAAGCAAGGTGCGATTCCCACGCATCAAGTCGGCATAATAGCTGGGACTTTGAATATTGAGGACAATATTCATCCTAAGTGTAGGGGGTATTTGCTATTCTAGCGAATTTTATCATATTTTACTATCTAGTACCCCCATTTTTGACCAAAATTTTTCACTAAAGTTCAAAATTTTTTGTGGTAATCAGTCCGCCTTGTCTAACCGACAAAAGGGATTGGCTAGTCCAGGAGCAAACGGCTCTTGGTAAAGACATCTCAAATCCGTTGACGGCTTGCAATTTGCCCAAAATTGTATGGTTCCTCAACTCCCCAATAGCAAATGAGTTGGCTAGCCCACAAGATTATGGCTTGTGGTAAAGGCCGTGGAAAATCCATAATTGGTAATCAGCTCACCAAGATGTTGACTATTTCATCAAGAGTTTGATAGTCCAGAAGCAAACGGCTTTTGGTAAAGACTAATCAAATCCGTTGACAACTGGTGGTTTGCTCAAAATCATACAGTTATCAGGTGTGCCACAGTTCTTACACCTGGCTACTCCAGAAGTGATGGCTTTTGGTAAAGAGTTTAAAATCCATAAAGTTTTTCTCAAAAGATTGCTAGGGACTAGCAATAGTTTAGTGTGGGGGATTGATGAGTGTGTAAATACTCATCATTTTTACCTGTTCTGAGCTGCCAAAACATCTAAAAAACACTCAGTAATGCATCAAAATACTAAAAATATTTCAAAAATGTGTTTTATATGTTTTAGATGCAAAATGTTTAAAAACAAACGAAAAACGAACAAAGTTTGCACAATTGGCAGTTTCAGTCCCTCAAGTTTCAAAAATTGACAAAACTAGTCCCTGGTTATTTTAAAAACATGAAAAAGTCACCAAAGGTCCTTTTTAATCATAAAGTTACATATTTAGTCCTTTGGTGCAAAGTTTCACAAAATTACATGTTTGGTCCCTGGAGTTTGAAAGTTTGGCAGAAATGGTCCCCGGGGTGTTTTAGATTGTAATAAATGAAAAATTATCATTTAAGGTCCCTATACTATTCAACTTTTACAAAACTGGACCTTTTGATAATATTTTGGGAAATTACATATTCAGTCCCTCAAAAATCCGAAAATTACATAAATAGTCCTTTAAATATTTAAAAAACGGAAAATATGTAATTATAGTCCTTGGTTTATTTTAACATGGTAGGTTTGGTCCCTTGGAAGTACTTTGGAAAAATGCCACAACAGCCCCTCAAGTTTCTACAAATTACAACTTTGGTCCTTGTGGTGTTTTAAATAAAAAAACAAACGGACCCTATATATATTTAAACCCCAAACCAAAATAAACCCAACACATACCAAGCCCACCTTACCCTTTTTTACCCAAGCCCACCAAACAGCCCATCCACCACCCCAGGTTTGACTTCGGTCAAACCCACCATCTCCTTTCCCTTTTCCCTCTCAACCAAAACTGCCAACAAAACCAGTGGTATTTCCCCCCTCCACTTGCACCTCTGCCACTACCACCCTTATCCCTCCACATCACACTTCCCAAACACCAATAAATGCCACCCCTTAGTGATAGCCACAGGTACCAATTGGCTTAAAAGCCATTTTCCCGCCAAATTGATACCAAGAACAAAAGACATCCATTGGCTATTTATTTTGGTGGGATTTGACCAGTGGGACCCACAACACCCTGGGATGCTATAAAGAGAAAGAGGGAAGCAGAGTGAAGATGGTTAGATTAGTTTTTGATATAGGTTAGTGTCGGATTAGTTTTAATTTCAAAGTTTTAGTTATAATTTTCATTCAAGCATTGTTGTACTCAGTTTCTTTAGTGTATTATGAACCTTATTTAACTTTAATTACAAGAAATTTCCACAGATTTTGTATTTGGCATTTATCTAGTGAAATTGACAACTTCACTAATAAGTGTTAATTGTTGTTGCTCATTGTTCATTTTGTCTCAAAGCTGCTCCACTTATGAGTGTTTAAGTTTCTTTAATCATTAGAATCAGTCTTAGTTCAAGTTTAACAAAAATCTCAAAAAAAAAAAAAAAAAAAAAATACTCAATAAATAGGTTTAAAAATAAAATTCAGTTTGTGTGAAGATTGAAGCAATGATAATGGGTGATTTTGGAATCTACATGGTTTAGAATCCCTTGGGAGACAATAGATGTGTTCTGGTTCCTTGGTTCTCAGTGCTAAGCATGGATCCATTGTAAGCAATTGTTTCACCTTTTAAGCTTTAATACTGTAGATTAGCTTTTTAATGCTTGTTTATGCTAATTTATGTTTATTTGTTGTTCATTAGTCACAGTATTGGTTGTTATAACCTGCTTGTTCATTAGTTTACATAGTTCCTATTTATTTCATTTCAACTGTCATTTTTAGTTTTTTCTTGAATTTCATGTTTTTGTTGTAATGCTTGGTGGTTTTATGCTTAAATCAGTCTACTATATCATGTTATGTGCCTAGGATTAAGCTCCATGGTCTTAGTCAGTGACTTCCTTTGAAAAACCCATAACATACTAGTTTAAGGGAGTGTTTGGAATAGGAGTGTTAGCTGCATTCTGGGGTGTTTTTGGTTTTTCCTTCTGTATCATTAGTTAATAGTTGACTCAAATAGGCTAGTTAAATCATAGTATTTGGTATCTTTTCAGAAAAAAGTCAATATTACAAAAATCCCACCACCACAGTTAACTGTGGTGGTATTTGATCCCAATAAACCTTCATCTCATAACATAAGTTGTTGTTTTAACTTGTTTTGGTCTTACTTTAACCTATAAACATGTTTTCAGTAGTCTAGATCCAACCAAAATCCACCAAAGTCAAAATCAAGTTTTTCATAAAAAAAGTCAAATAGCTTGTTTCAGATTTTTCCCATATTTCAAAGATTTATTGTGATTTGTATGATGTGATTTAGGATCTAAGCTTTTCACCATTTGATAGTCCATCAGTTCATCTTTGATTTCCTAGTTTAACTTGATTTTTGTAAATTTTTTGTGGGGCTCACCATCTCCCCAAACACACTTGCAGGGCAAGTACTGCCCCTGCATCATCAGTTACACAGTCACCACCACCACTTTTGTGGTGGTTTATGGCCACCACAGTGGTCCCCACACCAAGGTTTTGGGTTCTCCCAACCCCCCTCCTACCAGGGCACTCCCATTGACCACTAGTTTGACCTAGAACCCCGTGGACCCCACCTGAATTAAGCCACAAAAGTTGTCCCATTTTCAGCTTAGTTGTAAGTTCCAAGTGCTTTTTAGTGGCTTATTAGCTTAATCTGAGGTCACCTTTTGCCTATTCTTGTTTCAACTTGTTCAAACAACTCATGTGAACCTGAATTATCCAAAGTGGGACCCACACAAGCTCAATTGAGCTTATTTTCCTTTTTAGTCAACAAAAGTCAACTGTGTGACCTTTTTAGCTTATTTCAGCTTATTTTTAAGTTGTAAAAAAGTTGATTTCACAAAAAGTTTTTGTTTTTAAGTATAAAACAAGTTTGTAAAAGAAAAACCAAGAAAAATCAATTTTAAATTAAGTGATAGTTTCTATTTAATGTAATTTAATTTTAATTTTCATTTTTATATTTTTATTAAGTACTTAGATTTTTTATATTTTTATTAATTACCTTATATAGTAAAGTAATTTTAGTAAAATTTTCAGATTTTAATATTATCATTTAGTATTTATTAGATTTAATTTTAGTTTTATTAATTATTAATTAATATTAAGTTTTAAATAGCATATTCAGTTTTTATAAATTAAAACCTAGTTTTTATATTTTTCCTAGCTTCTAAATGTTATAAAATAGTTTTATAAATTTTTCCATAATTTTCTAAGTTACTTTAGTATTATTTGTAATTTAAATTAGTTTAAATAGTTTAATTTAGTTAAATAGTTTTTAATTAATAAAAAACCCATAAAAAGACAAAAATATTTATTTTTATTTTTTATACTTTCTTCAAGTTCTAATTTAAGTTTAGAAATTATTTTTTGCAAATTTCTAGTTTAATTTGTAATACTTATAATTATTAGTTAATTTAAATTAGGTTTTAATTTAGATTTTAATTAGTTTTATTAATTAAATAATATTTAAATAATATTTTAATTACTTTCATAATTCCATTTTCATTTTCAATTTTATTTTAATTTTAAGTTTCAAAAGTTTCAAAAGCACCCCCTGTAGTTTGATAAATACCAAATCCCACTTTTTGTCTGTTACGTAAATCTGAATTGTGAATACGTGCATATATCTGGTATCTGATTTTTGTGAATATTATATCTGTGTAAAAATACCAAAATAACAGTAGCAAAATCAATCCCACATCATCTGGGCTACTGTCCTCAGTGCCACTTTCTCATAAACGATTCCCAAAGCACCATTTCAATCTCGCTGGGACTTTAACGACCCGGGGAAACACTATACTATCACCGGAGTATTGATTCTAAGCTGTTTTTGACTAATTGACCTTGGTCAATTATATCTGACGGTTTAGTCTCAACCCTAGGAGTAATTACTTAAGAAACTTAAAACAAAAAGGAACTTAACCACACAAACACGCTTACAAAACCCTCAGGACACGTGAGTAAGGCCATCTAGTTTTCGAGTCACTTTTCACATCAATCACTCATCCTTAAGCCTAGGAGAGTTCATAGCCTCACTCTTTCTAAGTGCTTTATAAACCTTGTGAGGGGGTTACATGCTTACTTGATTTTCTTTAAAACCAAATACAAGTCTATTTCTCTGGTTATTGCATGAGTGTTACTTTTTGCCACCATTACATAACTAAAATTCATGAACCTAATCACTTGCGAGTGAACGCGAGTATAATTGATAGATCTATTGGAGTTTCACAACTCCCGTTGGTTTGCCTCAACCGGTCCACCAATAAGTACTATACTTGAGATCTCACAAGGTTTAAGTTTGGCAAGTTAACCTTATCTCCGTCCCATCATGTAAGGGTCTGCAGTACCCCATGATCTGGACTGTTAACGTGCAGTTTCATGAGCTTAGTACAATAACACTTTTCACATGATAATTGTATATGCATTGCAATTATCAAAAACCTTACATTTTTCCTGGAAGGGTTAAACATCTAAACCCTAGGGAAACTTGGATTCACACTACACTTAAACATACGATTCTCACTCAACACCTAGTGTTGACTTTTAAGCATGTATCCTAGGTATATAGCTGTACGGATCTATGGCATAAGGCGGCACTGAACTTGGAGGACTTTCAACCTTGTTATCATTCAAAACATAACATTTCACAACTTAGATTCACGGGACCTCTTCTTAATAAAACTCTGATAATCTAATGAATGATAACTCATTTTATAAAAACGTCTCTTTTCGTGTCGTTTTCTATTACTGTAACTGTGATTACATAAGGTAATACCCCAGACCTAAATCCCCTGTGATCTGTAAAAAATGGGGGTGTTACAAAAAGCGATACGTTTGGCTCCACATCTAAACCATATGGGACAAACGAAATGAGCTTACACAAGAACCCTAAAGTGTCTACAAAAGCTTATATTAAGTCTTATAACAACAATGTGAATGCATGTGTCTTACCTTCTACAAGACTAGAACGCTCCTTTAGGAGTAGCAAACTACAGCATAGGAGCAATAGAGTCTTGCCTGTCTCTAAAAGTAGATGCATGAATAAATACATGTAATGACTCTGTTTGTTTAATATGCAAGAAATTATTAGTTAATGATGTTCATGATAATTGCATGTCTACATATTTAAATGCTAAGTCAGAACAGAAAGATGCTCCAAAAGGAACTAGTGCTAAATCAATAGGACGTTTAGTTGCACGATCTAGGTCACTTAGTAGTGATACGTTGACTAGTACTTGCCTTAGCTGGAAACAACTGGCAAAATCTTTACATTGTCTCACAATCTTTTTTGTGGATTTCCTCTAGAAATCCTTCTTGTAATCTTAGCTGGATAGGTTTGTTGAAAACCCCCATTGCTTCTATAACTTCTATGTTATTTTCTCTAGCTTTTGCTAGCTTTTTATATCATCCGCCGTTCAAAAAAAAGTGTAGAGGAAAGAGGATTTTTTGGGTAAAGGGTTTAACCCCAGTAAATATATAACCAAACAAATATTAATTACAAATGGGATGTGGTAGAGGTACCACATTAACCTCAAGAAAAATAGCTTGCTATACTAGTATTTATAACAGGCCATAAGCACAAAAAACCTAGCTACATTACAAATCACCTAACTAGGTAAAATAACAAGAAATAAACTTGTAACCAGCGATCATCCTACCTTCCACCTAGAAGCACTGAGGGAGAAAATGACCCAGGTAAGCTTGCCTCCTTAAAACCCTTTCTAAGAAAAAACCCAATGGAAAAACCTTGGAGTAAGGAGAAAGAGTACAACCCGTACCTGGTACTCCCCTTGTGAATAAGACAAATGCTTGGAATCTTCCGTTGATCTAATAGTTGGCGAGACCGAGAGGTTATCTTCTTGAACTTGAAGGTAACCAGCTTCAAACGAATGGTAGAGACAATTACTTGAACTACTTGAGCAACAGTAGACTTCTACTGCTTGAAATAATGCTAATAACCGAATGCCACTTGAGCAATACATAGTAGCAGCAAGTAATAACCAAGAGATAATGCTAATAATCGAATGCCCCATGGATAAAGGAATGAGGAACGTGATAACATCATCTAATGTAGAAGGGATAGCATCCATACCAGATAAAACCCGAATCTGAGACCACACCTGTAAAAAAACTGGCACTCAAAAAACAAATGAGGGTGAGAGTCAGGAACCACATCATATAGTGGGCATCTAAGAATGTTTAAATTGATATTAGGACCAACATCCCTTTCCTGCAACCTATCTTATGTGTTAATACAAATAAACCTTCAAAACGTTTATTTATATTTTATGATCTTTCAATGTTTTTCGATAACAAATGTAAAATCATTTTAAGAAATTAAATAAAATACGTAATGATTTAAGCCAATAGTTTACTAACTCATTTCACTAAACAAATATATTAACATGAAACTAAAACTATTTTATAAAAATATTTTAGTAACATTTGTTACATTGTATAAAATACATGTTAAGAAAAATGCTTGTAAACACTTGGACTATCCGTGACCCAAAACCAAATCCATAACCCATAACTCATAACCCATGGAGCTTTGATCCATAACCCATGACCCATTGAATGACATCATGCATGATATCCATAATGGGTAAAACCCATGACCCATGACCCAAAGTCCATAACTCATAACCCAAAGTCCATGACCCATGACCCAAGATGTCTTTGACATTAGGCATGACATCATCTATCCATGGACCATAACCCATTACCCATAACCCGGTTTGTAACCCAAAATCCGGACTGGTTTACCCAGTGTGCCGGATCCCTGGATTTACACTGGCCAGATCCCTTTGGGGAGGGAACCGGCGGAACCGGGTGAACAGTAGGCAAAATTGACTATAAATAGTGAGCCATTTCTTACTTGTTTCTCACACCTTTTAGAGTATACTTCTCTCTACACTCTAAACACTCTAACCTCAGATCCAAGGATCTTTCTATGTAGTTTCTCTTTGTGTTTTCTCTTAGGTTCCTTCAAAAGGCGAGAACACAACTTCTCGAAGATGAGCAAGCTCGGGTGATGAGTTGCTTAGGATCTTCTTTTCCAAGATCACAGAAATGACACTTGTTCTTTCTTTCTTCTCTAAAGGTGTTGTAAAGGTGTTTGGCCATTAGGTGTTAAAAGGAAGTGAAATCCTTTAGTTGAGTTGTATTGGGTGTGTTGGTTTGGTCTGCCGTGCTAAGGTCCCGATATCTAGCTTTGTACCGAAAAAAGTGAGAGCTATGGTGTAAAGGCTTCTCCGCCGCCGTGTGAAAGGAGATTTGGTGTTGTGATTACGAACTCTCGAGTAGGTGACTCGGGGAGTGGAGTAGGGCAAGGACGGGGTCCTTATATCCGAACCACTATAAATACTTGTGTTGTGGTTGTGTCTCTCTAACTCTATCTCGTAGTTTAGTTTGTATGCTTTTATCTCTGTCAATATCCAACACGTCAAAACAAGATTGACATAAGTCGATCTAAAAGTTTAATAAGTAATTTTAATCGGTAAAACTATTCAACCCCCCTTCTAGTTTTCTACATTATGTCTTCAACTTCTGCTTTAAAAACCCCGGAATATGAAAGCAATCAACCACATCAGCCTTTAGTCGAAGTGAATTGCAAGCACATGCAACTGAGAAAGGTCTTAAGTTGCCATCCATATCACGCCATAGTAAAACATCATCAGTATCATCAAATAAAGAGGGACCGTGAGAGTAATGAGGTCCGGAAACCTAGAAATCCAATCTGGAGGCCACCTCTAGTTACCATTGGCAATAACATCACTAACCGAATCAGATAAGCTTAAACTAGACTGAACAATATCTATAGCAGTTAGCATATCTCGAATGGGGCTTAGATCACACTACTTATCAAAGCACATGGAGGTAGACTTACCATTATTAATCTTATGCCATATGAATGGGCGTACCTTGGATCTAATAGTAAGAAGCTTACGCCAACCCCAACTAACATCACCCAAACAAGGAATATCCTAAAAGCTTCGACCTCTAAGTTTGTACAAATGAATCCATTTAACCCATAAAGAATCTTTACTGGTTAAAATACACCAAATATAAGTAGCCATAAGAGCAACATAAAATCCTCGAATCTACGAATACCAAGACCACCCTCATGCTTAGGCTTACAAACCAACTCCCAAGCAACTTTGGCCTTACCCCGCTTCATTTCACCTTGGCACCATGGGAAACCTTTCATGAGTTTCTCCAACTCATGAATGATACGAGGAGGGAGGATAAAAACAAAAGCCCAATATACATGCATAGAAGATAATACAGACCTTTTAGTCCCTATATAGCAGTTTTGAAGAGATAAGAGGGACATTGTGGTACCTTACAAGAAGGGATCTTTCTGCAAATGGCATATAATGAAGAATAGTATCTTACAAGGCATTTGGGACATTACAATTGAAAGATGTGCTCTTGGGTAAACTTGGGAGAAGACATGGCATATTCTTGAAATCCTCCAAGGCTTGCATAATAACGTTAACAGACGAAGGGTGGCCTCTAGAAAACAAGATGTTGATATAAATAATGCCTAAAAACATTATTAACATATATCGATATCTCTATGTTTTGATAATCACAAAACGTAAACTCATTGAACTACAAATTATGACGTAAACAAGTATTTAGTCGTAAATATTCACTTTAACATCCATATCACTTAAGGTATGAATAAACAAAGTGTCTAATGCATTTTATGATCAAAGGAATTTTTATTTTTACAAACCTTACATTTTATTAAAGTGGGACAAACATTTTTAAACTTATACAAAACATTTTTGTATTTATAAGAAATGTTTTATTCAAAATAAATATTTTGAATTCAAATTTCAACCCAAAAAACGGCTACATTCTTCAGGAAAAACCTCCCCCACAAAAAGACAAAAAATCTTAAGAAAAAATATTTTTTTCTTAGGCGGCCCCCTTAATTATACTAGGCGGTCCCCTTAATAATTAAGGGGACCGGCACACAATTAAGGGGACCGGCCACGCTCCCTGTCAGATTTTGTCAGAAATTTTTCCCTATAAATACCACCTCAAACCTGGAATTTTTCTCACCTCTTTGCACAAATATTTTCAGATCCAATTCTCTCTAAACATCCTTCTAAAATCCTTTGATCATAAATACATAATCCTTTGTTTCAAAGTGATTCTTACATCATCCTCTCAAGTGCAAGAGAAGAATACTTCTATCCTCCAAGACAAGAAGTATTACAACTTGTTGTGACCTCCACATCCAAGTTGTTGGTGCATCATCAAGAATATTTACATATATCTTTGTGTAGTGTGTTGTGAATATTTGATTGTAGATAGTTGTGTTAGGAATATAGATAGTGTGATTGGCTAGTAGATTGTAGTAAAGATAGTTGGTGTGAAGTAGTTGTGAAGATAGGTGTGTAGTAGATTGGTGTGAAGTAGTAGTGAAGAAGGTGTGAAGATTGACAAGGTGTGAAGACGGTGTGAAGTCTTGAAGAAGGTGTGAAGGTGTGATTAAGGTGTGAAGATCACGTGGTGTGATATTTGGTGTGAGATTGGTTCTAGCTACGATTAGAACTCGACATTTAGCTTAGTGTCGTTAACTTGTGTAAGCCAAGGTGTGTAAGGTTTTCTCCGCCATAAGGGAGCTTGTTGATATAGTGAAGAAAACTCTCGAGTAGGTGACTCGAGGAGTGGAGTAGGGCAAGGAAGGTGTCCTTGTAGCCGAACCACTATAAATCCTTTGTCTCGCGGTTAGATCTTTCTATATCTTACTTATTATCTTGCTTATATCGTTATTACTTTTGTAGACGTAGACGTATATATATAGTTGCTCATATAGTGCTAGTATTAATTTTACTTAAAGATCAAACGAAAGTTTTATTCACAAAACAAAGTTTTTACAATCAAACTAAAAAGGTTACATACATATAATTGATCATTTCGATCAAGTATAGTTTTCATACAAAATATAACTAAGGATTATAAAATAAACGATTACGTACTTATCTCTCGTATATAGCTACAATTGTTTATATTATGCATGTGTTGATTTCACATACTTAGCATACATTATTATTATTGTTTATACTTAGATATACTTGTTCATATTGTTCAAGATTTGAGTTCACATAAGATTGAATCAAAGTTTTAAAAGCAAACAAGGTTTTAAAACTAAACTAAGTTTTCAAAATAAAATTAAAAAGACGTAAAACTATTCAACCCCCCCTTCTAGTTTTCCACAATTGGTACCAGAGCCACGTCTAGGAAGATTTTTAAAATATATTGTATTTTAAAACTTGTAACAATCTATGGAATCTAAAAAATATTTAGAAGGGCAATCTATGCAAAGACCACCACTATTTGAAAGTGATGGATTTTTATATTGGAAAAATCGATTCGAAACTTATGTGAAATCAAAGGATCTAGATCTTTGGCATGTTATTACTAATGGTGATTTTTTACCTACTCAAAATAATCCCGAAACAAATAAAGATGAAATAGTACCTTTTGAAAAACAAAATGATGATTTAAAAAGAAGACTTTCTAAAAACAATGAAGCAAAAATGGTTATTTACAATGCGTTACCACGTAAAGAATACGAAAGAATTTTTATGTGTAAAACCGCAAAAGAAATTTGGGATTCTTTACTAATCACTCACCAAGGTAATAGTCAAGTTAAAGATAACAAAATAGATCTTCTTGTTCAACAATATGAACAATTTACGATTCCGGAGGAGGAATCAATAGATAATGCTTTTGCTAGATTTAACACTATTATCACAAGTTTAAAAGCACTTGATGAGAATTTTTCTAGTAAGAATTTTGTTAGGAAATTTCTTAGGGCTCTTCATCCAAAATGGCGAGCTAAAGTTACGGCGATTGAAGAATCGAAGAACTTGTCAACTCTTCAACTTGATGAGTTGATCGGCAACCTGAAAGTCTACGAAGCAATAATAAAGAAAGACTCCGAGATTCTCAATGGAAAAAGAGAGCAAAGCAAATCAATTGCGTTGAAAGCTAAAAAGGACTCTAGTGACGAAGAATGCTCAACCTCCAAAAGTGACGATGAAGAGTATGCTATGGCATTACGAGACTTCAAGAAATTCTTCAAAAGACGAGGAAGATACATTAGGCAACCATATAATGAAAGGAAGTGTTTTAAATGTGGCAATCCAAATCATCTCATCGGAAAGTGTCCAATGATGTCAAGAGATCAAAATCAAAAGGCGTTTATTGGAGGTGCTTGGAGTGATAGCGATGAGGACAAGAAAGAAACCACAAATGAAGAAAAGTGTCTTATGGCTAAGACATCAAGCGAGGTACGTTCCGAAACCGAATACTTTAATGACGAAAGTTTATCATTAGATGAAAAAGACCTAGATAGTGAATATAATAGGTTATGCAAATTAGGTCAAAAGGTTATAGCTAAAAATAAGTCACTAAAACATATTAATAATCAATTAGAAAATGAAGTACTCGAATTAAAAATTAAACTACAACATTTGGAAAAAGGAAAAGAAGTTTTTGTAAAATGTAAAACTTGCTTAGAGGTTAAAAATGAAAACGAAAAACTTAAAGATGAAATTTTCAAACTTGACAGGTTTAAAAATAATAATAACCCACTTAAGAAAATACTAAGTGCTCAAGAAACTTCGGGAGATAAAACCGGTCTAGGAATAACTTCAACTAATGTCTCAACTAGTGAAAATAAAAGTATAAAGTTTGAATGTGAATCTAGTAAACAAAAATCATTAGAATCAAATCCTAAGTATATACTTACAAAAGATAGAAAAATACCCATTGCGAATGATGAAAAAGTAAAAACTTTTTATAAACCATCCTTAAAGACCGAAGTAGGATCCTCTAAACCTAAATTTAGATCTAAAACTCCACCACCAAGAAAACCTAAAAATCATCATCCAAGATCTAAAACATCTCAACCTAGAAGAAATCTAAATAGACAATATTACAATAACACTAGAAATCAAATGTGGAATTATCAACCAAGTTACAATCCTTGGGAAATATTACCACCATACATGCATCCTTGCCAAATGTTAAATATGTTTGGACCAAACAACTTTGGACCAATGAGACAATGGGGACCAAGTGGCTAAATTGTCAATCTTGGAAGAAGTTGGAATATCATCCACAAATGACTTCTATAAGTCAACATGGTCACTTGAAGTGCTTGAAGATATTCCATTGAAGACTAAAAGGTACGCGTTTCTTTTAAGTTCATCACTATAATTTGCATGCTTAGATAAATGATTAGTTAGATTAATGCTTAGTACATAATTGCTTATATTCTTATAACCTAGAAACATCATTGGTTGACTTTCCTAGGAATAAGATAAAATTGTTCATTGCCTAACAAAATAGAAAATGGAAATCTTCTATATCCACTATTAGGAAACTCATGGTGATGAAGTGAAATGAGTTAAGTGGATCAATCGTTAATATAGAAGTAGGATTAGATCCCTCGCGTAAGAAAACTATGGATGAAACAAGCTCTCGTAGACTATGGCATTAAGTCAGATAAGCGTGCGAAAACAAAGGAACTATAGATGTTAGGTTATACCCCATTCAACACTCTCGCATCTAACATATAAATTATCGTCTTCATTTCCTTTAGGATCATAGGATATGTAGAAACGATAGCATGAGATAATAATAGGCTTAACCAATCCTCTTGAGCATGAGATCTTTAATAAACATTTTTTTTTTAAATATTTGATTTATGATATTTGTTGTCAAAAATCTAATATCTCTAAAAATATGCAAAAACCTCACATTTTGGAAAATAGTCTTTCAAATAACTATCCCACTTTTAAATAACATATTTTCACTATCAATATCCATAATTTTGTTTTGATCAAAACTAAAGATTGGGAAAATATTCTTTACCGTTCATTCACACATTTTGAAGTAAAAACCAAATCTATTTTATTCAAATAACTCTCACATCCAAGTGAAAACTTACTTTCAAACATTGTTGAATAATGCTAAAAACGTCTCTTTTAAAATCATGCATGGTGATCTCATATTTGTCATCTATATTTATATAAATGACACTTATAAGTGAACTAAATCAAATCAAGAGGACCATGGTTTGTTCATTAAGACTTTGTTTGTAACAAGTCTAGAAATACATGCTATCATAACTACCCACTTATTGCACTTTGATACACATTAGGATTAATCCTCATTGTTATGTAGTTATGAAATACTTGATGTTGCTTATTGTTTCCTAGCACTTATATTTTACTTGCATGATGAGTATGTTTGCATGCTAGATGAAATTGCTTGTTTACTTAATCTCTTTGGTTAACATGCTTTGGCTACATAATTGCCTACATAATTAGTATATGCTTAATTGCCTCAAAGAGTTGGACTTGTTTGAAACCAAAAACACAACCTTTCTGCAATTCACTACCAAAAACCCTTTTCTGGCAATCTGGGAATCACCAGATGGGCGGCCCCCTTAAATCATAAGGCGGCCCCCTTAATTATTAAGGGGACCGGCCATCTGATGGTCGAAGGTGTTGTTTCCCTTTTCTATTTTTTAGCCCATTTCATCCTACACTTCCCAAAATTCACAAACCTATTTTATCCTAAACCTTCCATCAATGTTTATCCATCCTTGATCCCACCAATCCTACATTATAAACACTCTCATTCCTCTCAATCTCCACTCATCTCATCATTTCCTCTCCCATTAAACCAAAACCACCAAGAAACTTGTTTGGAGAAGAAAGCCTAACTTCCTATAAAATTCCGTCAAATCAAATGACGTTGTCAAACATCCAACACCAAATTCCTCCTATGTTTTCAAACATTACTTACCTAACACCTCACTTTCCTTCTCACCAACATTACATATCAAAAACCTTTACTCACCCATATCCTTCTACATTACACTCAAACCTCATAATCTTTTCACAACTCAAGCGATGTTGTTCATAATCAACCAACACCTAAACCTCACTCTCACACAAATGATCCATTTAACAACAAATCATCCATTCGTGCTTCGACTAATGCTCCTTCTTATGATGAGCATGCACAATCCCAAAACAATAATCCCAACCTCATTACCAACACTTTACATGTTGCTCATTCAACAAAAACACCATCCACTCATGAAGGATCTTTTCCACCCATATCATGTTTTCATGATTACCCAAGCTCAAACATGTCTCCACCACCAAGAGTATCACCACCACATCCTACAACTTCACATGCCATTCCCATGTTGCATGTTCAAACCATCACCCAAGACAACTATCATGCTCCACCACCATCACCTTCCTCCGAACACTTGAAGTTCGTTGAGGCGCTAAAATAAGCCCATGAGCTTAGTGCTCTTTTAGCCTTACATCTTGCTCAACGCAATTTGGATCCACCTTCATCTAGATCACCCTCATCACCACACAACATAAATCAACTTGAGAAGCATGTCAACAATTGACCTTGTTGCATCTTTCTCCTAAAACCATTGCATTCAATGAACACTTGGATTGAATATCTTCTCACTAGATCACATCCAATACCCTCACTTGAACAACATCCAAAACCTCAATCAACCTCTTCCGCTACAAACTCTCCACAACCAAACTCTCCAACATTCATGACCCAAACATATACCTCCTTTAATCTAACAACCTTACCCTAACTTAACCATCTTCATTCCAAACACTCCATCATCAACCATCTAAGCATACTATATGCTTATGATTTTCACTTTCAAATACGAATCAACCAACCTTTTGTTACAAGCAAGTCCGATGGCTCTCTTTGGCAAATTAGAATCTTTAACATAATCTCTTTGAATTAATTGTTATGTATCCTTAATATTTGTTTGCTATGCTTGTTATTTGTATATTGCATATTCTTCTATATATGCTTGTGCTTCTGCTATTTTTCTTGCGAGCATTCCATATCTCGATTCCTTGGTGCCATCGAACGAGGGGGAGCACACATCAAGGGGGAGCTTTCATCCCGTCTAACTTCATTTATGAAGCTAGTCGGCATAACCTTTTTGATTTTACAAAAAGGGGGAGAAGTGAATATAAACTCACTAAATACATGTCTAAAAATTAATTTTTAGACTTGATGAGTTTAGGTTTTGTAATCATCAAAAAGGGGGAGATTGTTGATATAAATAATGCCTAAAAACATTATTAACATATATCGATATCTCTATGTTTTGATAATCACAAAACGTAAACTCATTGAACTACAAATTGTGACGTAAACAAGTATTTAGTCGTAAATATTCACTTTAACATCCATATCACTTAAGGTATGAATAAACAAAGTGTCTAATGCATTTTATGATCAAAGGAATTTTTATTTTTACAAACCTTACATTTTATTAAAGTGGGACAAACATTTTTAAACTTATACAAAACATTTTTGTATTTATAAGAAATGTTTTATTCAAAATAAATATTTTGAATTCAAATTTCAACCCAAAAAACGGCTACATTCTTCAGGAAAAACCTCCCCCACAAAAAGACAAAAAATCTTAAGAAAAAATATTTTTTTCTTAGGCGGCCCCCTTAATTATACTAGGCGGTCCCCTTAATAATTAAGGGGACCGGCACACAATTAAGGGGACCGGCCACGCTCCCTGTCAGATTTTGTCAGAAATTTTTCCCTATAAATACCACCTCAAACCTGGAATTTTTCTCACCTCTTTGCACAAATATTTTCAGATCCAATTCTCTCTAAACATCCTTCTAAAATCCTTTGATCATAAATACATAATCCTTTGTTTCAAAGTGATTCTTACATCATCCTCTCAAGTGCAAGAGAAGAATACTTCTATCCTCCAAGACAAGAAGTATTACAACTTGTTGTGACCTCCACATCCAAGTTGTTGGTGCATCATCAAGAATATTTACATATATCTTTGTGTAGTGTGTTGTGAATATTTGATTGTAGATAGTTGTGTTAGGAATATAGATAGTGTGATTGGCTAGTAGATTGTAGTAAAGATAGTTGGTGTGAAGTAGTTGTGAAGATAGGTGTGTAGTAGATTGGTGTGAAGTAGTAGTGAAGAAGGTGTGAAGATTGACAAGGTGTGAAGACGATGTGAAGTCTTGAAGAAGGTGTGAAGGTGTGATTAAGGTGTGAAGATCACGTGGTGTGATATTTGGTGTGAGATTGGTTCTAGCTACGATTAGAACTCGACATTTAGCTTAGTGTCGTTAACTTGTGTAAGCCAAGGTGTGTAAGGTTTTCTCCGCCATAAGGGAGCTTGTTGATATAGTGAAGAAAACTCTCGAGTAGGTGACTCGAGGAGTGGAGTAGGGCAAGGAAGGTGTCTTTGTAGCCGAACCACTATAAATCCTTTGTCTCGCGGTTAGATCTTTCCATATCTTACTTATTATCTTGCTTATATCGTTATTACTTTTGTAGACGTAGACGTATATATATAGTTGCTCATATAGTGCTAGTATTAATTTTACTTAAAGATCAAACGAAAGTTTTATTCACAAAACAAAGTTTTTACAATCAAACTAAAAAGGTTACATACATATAATTGATCATTTCGATCAAGTATAGTTTTCATACAAAATATAACTAAGGATTATAAAATAAACGATTACGTACTTATCTCTCGTATATAGCTACAATTGTTTATATTATGCATGTGTTGATTTCACATACTTAGCATACATTATTATTATTGTTTATACTTAGATATACTTGTTCATATTGTTCAAGATTTGAGTTCACATAAGATTGAATCAAAGTTTTAAAAGCAAACAAGGTTTTAAAACTAAACTAAGTTTTCAAAATAAAATTAAAAAGACGTAAAACTATTCAACCCCCCCTTCTAGTTTTCCACACAAGAAAAGATCATCTACAAAACAAACGTTAATAATTCTTTGTTGCTCACATAGATGATGAAATTGAAATTCCACCGAGTTAGCAACCTTTTTCTGCAAAATAAGGGTTAAGACCCCATAACCAATGTAAACAAGTAAGGAGATTACGGATCACCCTGCCTTAGGCTACTTTTACCTTTAAACCAACCATGAAAATCCCCATTAACACATATAGAGTACGATGTGGAAGAAACAAACATACTAATCCATTCCACTATCATATGATGGAAACCAAAACCAACCAGAATTGACTTAAGAAAAGCCAGTCAACCGTATCACACGCCTTTTGATATCCACCTTAAATGTACACCTAGGTGGACCGCTCCTTCTATTGTAGTTCCGCATAAGTTCTTGGGTAAGCGATATGTTATCCGAGATCCGACGGCCCGGAACAAATGCGGATTGGTTGATACTAACCAAATCACCAAGGTCCTCTTTAATACGATTTACAATAATTTTACTTATGCATTTATAAAGGACATTATAGCAAGAAATAGGCCCATAATCATTAATCTTAGAAGGAGTAGAAACTTCTGGAACCAAAGATATAATGGTGTGATTGATTTCCTTCAGAAGCTTACCATTAGTAAAGAAGTCACGAATAGCACTGGTAACATCCATACCCACAACATCCTAAGCTTTCTTAAAGAAAGCGGTAGTGAAACCGTTTGGTCCAGGAGCTTTATCATCACCCATCGAGAATAAGGCTTCCTTTATTTTGTTATTTGTAACATCACGAACCATAAAATAAGCCTTTTACGTATTAAGAACCCTAAACCAAATATCATGTCAGCAAGGAGAGTACAATTACCTTCAATACCTGGAAACTACTCATAATGAGAAAAAAGCACCTGCAACCACATTACCTTTGTAGAAAGCATTAGCCAAGTCTCGAACCATTTCGATTTGATTACAAGCACATTTACCTTTTAAAATTTTATGAAAATAAGCAGTATTAGATTCACCTGCTTTAAGCCATGCAACTTTGGACTTTTGTTTCAAGAACCGCTCTTCATCTAATGCAACCTCCTTAAACGCAAGAAGGTAATGACCATGCTCTTCACGAAGGGCTAAATCGAACGAATCCTTATCAATAGCCTTTTGAACCTAATCTAACTCTTTACGTAGCCTATCAACCCAATCATGTAGGTAACCTTGATGGTGTAGAAGGTTATGAAAAGGGGATTTCAACCCCTTTAGGCGTTTAACAACAAGATGCATAGCACAACCATTAAAACTAAGATCCACCCCGAAGCAACCATTTTTTGGAAACCCTCCTTATGAATAAGGAAATTATAGAATTTAAAAGGTTTTTGTTTAGGCTTGGCTACCTTAGGGATACGAAGCACAAATGGAGAGTGATTTGAAATACGATAAGGTTAGAAGATAGCAAAAGAACCCAGGAAAGTATCACTAAATTGCAAATTTCCCATAATCCTACCAATTTTCTTCGAATTGCCATTGGAGCCTTTTGGTTTTTGATTCCATGTAAAATGAAGCCTTGTGCTATTAACATTCGCAACCTCCATACTCTACACACAATCTTGAAATTCACGCATTGCAATGTCAGGATCATAACAACCACATGAGCGATCTTCCAAATTAAGAGAATTGCTAAAATCTCCCAACAAAACCCATGGCCTACTCCGCATAAATCCAACATGACAAATAAGATTTCTCCTTGTGAGGGTATCATATTGGAAGGAGTGACAACAACTTTCGACTTGTATCCAAGCTTCTTACAAACTGGGATACCATTATACACATTACCAGATTTAGGATCCTTAGCACCCCTCTTATTCTTACATTTTTTGTTAACCACTTATTGAAAACCATCATTGGCTTTCTCTACGATCGGAGTAGTCACAACTTTCTTAAGATAAGTGTCAACAGAATGGCCAAAAATCAAACAAACATCACACATTGGCAGATTCCATTCATATTCCACCTGCATAGTTTCTATGGAAAAACCAATACTATCTAATAGAGGGACACCTATAGTAATGGATTCCTTGAGGGTAACATTAGAATCAACCTCAATTAAACAAAGAGCAAAGCTACTCCTACCCCAAGAATCAATACACATCAAGCTAGTATAGGAATCAAGCATAATAGGCTTACCAATATGTGTTGCAATGATACTAATACCATCCTCAGAGAAAATCTTCAATGGGATATGATGAAGTTTAACCCATACCGGGATGCGGGTTAACTCCTCGTTCGTTAGGCTGGTAGTCATAGGCCACTTTTTAAGAATAATCGTTTTTGACCATCCATGGACCACCCTCTAAAACATCCTCCAAACCAACCTGGGTGTCAAACTTAAAGAAAAAGAAACCCTTTGTATTCATCATAGTATGTTTTAAACCATACTTATCCCAAGTATTACGAACATAGTATTCAACCACCGGGAAAGCAGTACACTTACCAATAAAATACCCATAAAGAGTGTTCTTAAATTTAGTGCTAATTGTTTCAACAAATTTACGAGGTATAGACACATCAACTCTTGTAAACATACTATCAACCTTAAAGGTGCAAAAGTTTGATTTACCTTTGATATTAGCAGATTATGTACCACTTGTTACTCCAACAAAAGTTTTAGGTTGCGTGTTAACATCACTAGATTGAACAACATGAACATTTTAGGATGAAGCAAAGAAAACTTCCTCTTGGTCATTAGATTAACCTTTAGAGGGAGAGTTGAGACTTGTAGCATGTACGTTAGTCACATTTGGTATGATAAAAAACCCATGCTCTCTATGGTTCTCTTTGGCGATTTATTTCCAATATCTAAAAACCTTCACTCTAATCATTTCTCTACCCTTAATTATGCTCTAATTCCTATAACAATTGTATTTCTGCTTGATTAACTTTATTTAACTCAACTTTTACATTATTTTTTATTAGGATCTAGGCTTGATTAGGTTAGGGTTTTTATTTTTTAGGGTTTTTTGGTTATCGCTAGTTAGGGTTTTTAGGGTTTCTTTTCTCTGATTTCTTTATTATTCTGATTTGATTCATCATGGAAGTCGGTTAGTGCTACTTTTATGCTATAAATTCATGCCTTAATCATGTTAAGGCCCTTGATTTGAAGGTATATGTGGATCTTTAAGTTTCTTGCTACTGCGATTGTTTTTATTTTTTACTTTTTATTTTTAGGGTTTTCTTTCTTTTAAAGTGTTTGTGGAGAATGTGGGTAAGATTGATTTGGGTGAACTTAATGCTCGTATGCATTGTTTGAGGGGACAAACTGTTGATAATGCTGGTGTTACTCAGCCTAGAATGCTTGTTAAGGTTTTGTGTAACCCTAACGTGGCTATGGATACCTCTATTGCGATTGGAACTCAAAATCATGCTTTTGATTGGACTAATTCAACAAACATGACTAGTTTTGATGCTCTTGAAGCTTAGGTGAATAATGCTACTAATTTTGGAGTGTCGACTACTATGGAGGCTGGTATGAGGGTTACTCCTACTAGCTTTGGTGAGGGAAATCAGACTCATTTGGATGTGGAGGAAGCTTTGACTGAGGTTACTGGGGGAATTAGTACACCTACTCCTTCAACTTTTCCCTCTCTTTCTGAGATTACTGGAGCAACTAGTAACTTTACTTCTTTTGGGAGTAAACCTATTAATGCCACGAGTAACACTACTTCTGAGGTTACTGGTACAAATACTAACATTACTTCTTATGGGAGTAGTAAACCTAATGATGATACAAGTAATGTTACTTCCTTTGGGAGTAAAGCTACTCATGTCACGAACCTTGGACCTGCTGATGATAATACAAAAGACGCGAATATGCCTGATGGTGATGGTGTACATATCTCTCCTAATGCTGGTAGGTTTACTATGTCTTTGCCTAATTTGACTAAATTACATGCTACAAGTCTCAACTCTCCCTCTAAAGGTAAATCTAATGACCAAGAGGAAGTTTTCTTTGCTGCGTCCCAAAAACTATTGTTCAATCTAGTGATGTTAACACGCACCCTAAAACTTATGTTGGAGTAACGAGTGGTACGTGATATGCTAATATCAAAGGTAAATCAAACTTTCGCGCCCTTAAGGTTGATAATGTTTACGGGAGTTGATATGTTGATGCGTGCTATGTGTCAGTGTAGTATAGAACGTTTTTACCTAATCAAGTTTTAAATTTATATTTAGTCGACTTATTACTAACACACACACTTAACAAGCAGTGTACCCGATCAATATGCATATAGTGGTAAGTAGAGTGTCGAACATTTAGAATGGAACGTAATATCTAGTTTATTTAATCAGTATTTTAATATCTAAGTTAGTTTTACAATCCTAATCTAATAAAAAGGGGTTTCAGCCTGAGAGACTGACACGGATTTAATAAACAATAAAAAGTAAAACTAATGAGAAGGAATCAGCGAATAGCAATCACGTACACAGATAGATAATAGAAACATGTAAGAAGACCTGTCCTTATAATTAAGTAGCTTGTCACTTGTTATATTGCTAGTTTTATATGATGAGTATCATAATCTAATCTGTCTCGTTGGATCCTATATATCGGTGAGTAAACCCTTAATGATTACTTATGTTTATCCTACTTTCTAGACACTAGATAAGCAGGCGAGGAACAGGTATGGTAGCCTAGAAGACTCAACTAAACCGAGAGGTTATCAAAGCACAAATATAATCACCAAAAATATCAATCATATAAACTTTAACCGATGGGAAATCAATTTTAAGGGGAGCAGTATGGTGGCCACAAGCCCATCAATCCTGATAGATTAAAACTTACTAATACAATAAACAAAAATACTTAATGAATTATACACATGCAGGACCTTCTTACGGATCTAAGATCTTTGTTTGGGGCGTGTCTTGTGATGTTTCTTCGACTGAATTCATCTTCTTAGGGTTTTTCTGTACACAAAACTCGTATCTGTCTTGAGGTATTTATAGGTTCTGTCTGAGGGGTCGATGCGACGCATGTTTATGACAGATGCGGCGCATCTACTTAACTTCGCGTGGGGTCCAATATTATTATATTCTGGAATATTCGTACACCACCTTAGATGCGGCGTAACTTGTTTCTTTATGCGGCGCATGTTCTTTAACGTCTTGGATAGTATCTGGTGAAGTATTTAGCTGATACGCCGCATGTTGTAAATGTGTTGCAGCGTATTTTGGAGTAGATCAAGTTGATTATTCTTCGTTGACCAAAGTTTCATATGTGGCGCATGATGTAATTGGATGCGGCGCATTCTTCAAAGTCAGGCAATGGTCTTCGAATTCATCTAAGTATGATGTTGCGGTGTATCTGTTGAGAGAGATACAACACATCTCTTGAATTTCAGTAGACTTTTCAAATCTTGATCATTAAGCTTCATAATTCGTCCAGTATCATTAACTTTTACCTATTGCTTGTTTTTACCTGAGAAACACTAAAGTAAACATAAAGGCACCAATTCTCATATAGAATAATATAAAACAAGTCAATTATATAAGATAAATGATGCTAATAAAATGTACTTATTTGATCTCATCATGTGTCTATATCTCGTAAAGTTGTTGAAACAAATAGCACTAAATTTGAGAACACTCTTTATGGGTATTTTATTGGTAAGCGTATTGCTTTGCCGGTGGTCGAATACTATGTTCATAATAATTGGGCTAAGTATGGTTTAAAACGTATTATGATTAATGAAAAGGGTTTCTTTTTCTTTAAGTTTGACTCTCAGGTTGGTTTGGAGGCTGTTTTAGAAGGCGGTTACTGAACCTGTAGAGAAATTCTTTGAATGTCATTAAGTTTTCAAAACTAATTGAAAGAAACCAGAATCCAAAAGGTTTCCAAAAACAAAATCTTCCATTCTTGGCAGGTTATCAAGATATGTCTTTGGATCGTTGACTCAGGTTGCTCCAAGTACATGACCTGGAAACTAGAGCTGCTGATCAATTTTGTTTGGAAGTCCATGGAAACTGTATGCTGGGATTATGTTTTGATGTAGTAGATAGGACGTTATAACTCGTTCTAGGGTGAAATAAGTACTTTTGAATGTGCGATTTTAGAGTTTCTGATTGTGTTTTGATATAGTATATAAGTACATTTAAGGGTAAAATAAGCACATTTGAATAAGCAATATGATATAATGTTTAGAGGTGTTTGGGATTGTGTTTTGATATATTAGATAAGAAGTCATAGCTCATTTGAGGTTGAAATAAGCAATCTTGAAAAAGTGGTTTACTTGGAAATGATCATGTAGCAACTAATCGGGGTTATGGAGATTTTCAGTTCGGGAACTATTTGATAATACGTGTCTACCATGTCGAAGGATTGAGACACAACTTGTTTTCAGTTGGACAGTTTTGTGATGCAGATTTAGAAGTCGCATTTAGGAGAAATACATACTTCATTCAGAATTTGAAAGGCGATGACCTCATGACTAGGGATCGGGGCACCAACTTACATGCTATTGACATTTCCCAAATGGCCTCTACATCACCAATTTATCTCATGACAAGATCATCCGAAACTAAATCTTTGTTGTGGCACAGACGCTTATCTCATCTTAACTTCGACACCTTAAACAAACTTGCAAAGGATAACATCATCACTGGTCTTCCAAAGTTCAAATACACCAAAGAT
Source organism: Artemisia argyi (assembly GCA_030686995.1). Lineage (NCBI taxonomy): Eukaryota > Viridiplantae > Streptophyta > Magnoliopsida > Asterales > Asteraceae > Artemisia > Artemisia argyi. The sequence goes on along the minus strand of CM060695.1, from coordinate 137,349,227 downwards.
CACCTATGCCTCTCCTCTGAACTACGAAAGAGCCAAACCGCCATGGGCGGAGCTTATTGAAGACCGGGAAGAGTCCCGACCCCTAGGCCTAAGCCTGTTAGCGTATTTATTTGCAATTTCATGTGTTAAAAAACGTTTTTTGTGTCATCTCGGCCCTCCCATCTAATGTTTTTTCGGGAAAAAAATTGTTTCGGCCCTCACACAAAAAATTTTCTAGCTCCGCCATTGCAAACCACATCATATAAACCTAAACCCATACTGACTTTGGAAAGGTTGCATATGTTACATATGGACTTATGCTTTCCAATAAGAGTTCAAAGTATCAATGGGAAGAGGTATATTCTGCTCATTGTTGACGACTATTCCAGATATACGTGGGTAAAGTTTTTAAGATTAAAGGACGAAGCACCAGGCATCATCATCACCTTCTTGAAGCGTGTCCAAGTCCTTCTACAAGCTCCGGTAAAAATTGTCAGAATGTACAATGGCACAAGAATTTATCAATCAGGACTTACGAGCTTATTTTGAAGATGTTAGTATAACACATCAAACTTTAGTTGTAAGAACTCCACATGCCTATGAGTTTCCCATTAACACTTAAGTGTTTCTCCCAAACACCCAAAACTACAAATAGGCAGGCCATAGTAGTGGCTTGCACTCCTAATGAGGTGTAAGGGTCTTTGGTGCACTCATCCAATATAGATAAATTGCTATCTATTGCATGGCTTAAACTCTTCAACTGATTACTCCTACTTAAGGTCGTGCACTGGTCATTTCTTACAACTACTAAGGACCGGTAATCCTACAGTCAATAGAGGACGCTAGGAATTGGATGGTCACCTACTACCTAGTACATGCACATCCTAAGATTTGTATTCAGTTTATAATTCAAGGTTCATTAAGTCACAAACAAATTCTCCATTAAAATTATAAATCTATAATACTATAAGATTCAGTCCCTAAATTTAATGTGGAGTTATGATGATAGAGTTTTTAGAGTTAGAAACAAGTTGGAGTCGTTTAGTAGTTGCAGAGTTCAAGATAGCTAATGCTCGGAATTCAATGCAGCCTCATAGTAACTATACAATCATTGAAGAAGATGAAGTGCAATGGTTGCCCGAATTGATCACATGGCATTTAGTATAGAATTAAAAGTCGGTTAGATGAAGTGCAAGAGTTGCGAAAGATTACAAGAATAATTAATGATTTAACCAAATTTATGCCTATATAAACCGGACACAATCACATTTAGTATGTACATTTGAAGATGATTCACACATCTTTTAGATATTTGATTGTTGGTAGCGGTATGTAAATTCTCTTTTGCAATATTTTGAAGATGATTCACACATCTTTTAGATATTTGTAATTAACTTGGTATTTTTTTTAATTTAATCATCAAACGCAAGTACCATGAAAATCACACAAGATCATGCATGCTCAGATAAATGAAATCAAATATTGGGATACCAATTATTTTCTTTGTTTCTTATATATTTAGGTGATTGTCATATATATATATATATATATATATATATATATATATATATATATATATATATATATATATATATATATATATATTATATTAATGCATTTTCATATATAAGTAATTTATGTGCGTTTTCTATTGATGTCGCATGTGCGAATTGATTCAAAAAAATGTACACGAGCATTTATGTAAAGCAACATTTAAATGGTTAAATAATACTTTTTAGCGTGATTAGTTTATGTAAGCATTAATTTAAAAGAAAAAGTACATAATTTTTGCTCAAACCCATTTGTAAATTAAAAAAATTAAGTTTAAGACATAATAGCAGAGTATAAAGGTTTTAGGAATTATTAATAGTGTGTTAATTAATATTCATTTAGTTAGTTATTTAGAATTGAGTTTATTGATAAAATTTATTAATCTTATCTAGACTTCAGTGTTAATTTTTAATGAAATTAGTTGTACAATAAAATGAGATGAAGCTAAAAAGGTTTGTAACAATTTTTATACAGTTTATGTGGCATTATTATATATACATTATTACCCAAACTTTAACTTACAAACTTAATAAAGAAAATATTTAACACACATTAAACTATGACCAATTTGATATACCCTATGTGCTTCATATTACCATGCAAAAATCATCTAATGGACAAGTATTGTAAGGCTAAATAATAGACCAAAAGAAACAAAACAATTTTTTTATCATGCAAATAAGTAATAGGCCAAGAGAAACAAAGTCATCACAACTTAATAACCAAAAGCCCATATATAAAATAGAACACCACGAAACCAAAACAATATCAAACACTTTTAAATTTTTATACAAGAAAGTTAAAACATTTCATACAACATACTAAACAATAATTAATTATACACTCGCCAATATATAAAACAAGATTCTTAGCCCGTGCTTAGCACGGGTTCTGCATGTCTCGTTAAACTGTAAGAGCATAATTAATATTTAATACACTTAAAGAAACATAAACCAATTACTAGTAATTGTCAAGAACAATAATAATAACACAATAAATTACTCCAACAAATAAATATGAAATCAAATAATTAATAAGAATTAATCAAAGTGAATCAAGCGCTAAGTATTGAAATAGTGTGTACATAACATGCTAAATTATCGCTCCCGATCCTCTAGTCGAATGCCATGACAAACCCCGAAGAGTTTGCCCCTTCTCTTCTCCTTGTGGAACTGTACCAGAGGGTAAAAACTCTTTTTGTGAATGAGATCAAATATACATGCTATCAAACTTCCGAGTCTTGTACGTAAATAGCCCCTGAAGAATTCCACTTGACTCCTTGGCCTCAAAGCTAAAGAAATATTCATCCCTGATGGTAAATTGCGAATCGTCTCTTGTCGTCTCTTGTGGTCTTCGACCGTCCAAACACAACCAAATAACACAAATTAATGTGTTATTTTATATTAAATCAAACTTTCTATGATTTGTATGCAAAAGGCCCTTGAGATTCCTTTTCATTTCACTTGTAGTCCTTGTGGTTCATCCAACATAAAATATTACGGAGCATATGGGTTGGTATATCTTTGAAACTTCATATGACTTGTAAGTGTTTAGCCCTCCATTGTTCACATCGTAAAACTTTTGGTCCTTGTGATATATATAAAGCTTCATAGAATTGAACGACTTTAGTCCCTAGACTTTTAACTCCTTGGCGGCCAAGCTATTATATACGGCGTAAGTCCATCGAGTTGACGCCCATCGAGTTGCTTACGTCTTACATTACTTTTGATCAAAAATGCTTTTGTAACTTTTCATGACTACGGCGTAGAAGCAGTGATGGCGTTACGTTGCATATGCTCTCGGTAAATAAATGCTCCAAGTGTCTTTAAGTTTACGGTGTAGAGACCTCGTCCCATCTACGCCGTAACGATCTTGCATCCAGACTTCCTTGAAATGTTATTTAATAATGTATACGGCGTAGAGAGCTCGTTTCATTTACGCCGTATATATGTTTTGAATGCAGATTTCCACTTGATTTATCCAGTTTTAGCTACATTTGCATCTTTTCCGTTCTAATAGCCTCTTTTAACTTGAATATGAAAATATAAAAGAATTAAGTACTATATTCATATAAAGCAATACAATACAAGGCAATAAACATGTGATATCAATAGTAAAATATATACATTATTTGATGTTACCAATAGTCACCAGTTTACATCAATTCAAAATTGTAATGGTTAAAAGTAGAAAAAATTCCCTACATTGCTTTTGAAGATATACAACGCAAGGCTAACCAAAATACTCTTGATTCACTTAGTCAAAAGATATTTTGATTGAATGAGAGCTCAATTAACCAACAGAACCAAAAGCCACAAATTGAGAAATTAGGGTTTCAAGATCAATTCCTATAAATCGATTATTGATTGATTACATCGCAGATTTAATTACAAAACCCCCAAAGTTACCAGAACAACCAAGATCCACCACAAGCTTTTCAGATGAAAACCTTAGTAACCAGATCGGATCAATTATAACCCAAACAGACCAAGATTCAACAAATTATCGTTGAATCCAACATTAACAATAACATATCTACAACCAATAAAAAAACCCTCAAATTTTCAGAAACCCTAAAAATCAATTAACCAAGAGATTAGACCATAAGCTTTGATTCCATGTTCAAAATATAAACATTTATCAATGAACTCAACTAGCCACCCCTCAACTCAAAGTTATTTAAGATACAACACAAGAAAAGAAACAATACCGTTCTCAAACGAGTGCGGCCTCAAACAAGGAAACTCATAAAAAGTAAGCCTCACTACAACACTCAGATGAGAAAACCCGATTAAAATAGCTGACCAGTCGAACGATTTAATGAACAAACCTAGAGAGAAATTTGATAAACATGTGAAGAAAACAATGAGATAACTGCACGGTTCAAACCCTCGATGGGGTTTAGGGTTTAGGGTTTATATATACTTCAATGTTACATTCTTCACCCTACACAAACATAACAACACAAAACACCCTTTAAGAATTAAAGAGTTAGAAAACAAGGATAAACCTTATATAATACTTTCAATTGTACATAAAAGACCCCTGTACGTAACCAATGAAAGTTTGAAGCATTTATTCAACACTTATGCTAGGCGTACGCAAGCTTAGCAGAAGTATATGAATTTATCCTCAAGAAGATAATTTCGTTTGTGTGATTTAGACCATTATTATGAGGTTCAAGTGATCATCTCCGAACGTCCATCCAATCCCAAATTCTCCAAAACCCTTTCTTACTGTGCATAAATGTTAAAAACACTTTATGCGAATGTGTTCATTTCACAATTATTAATTATCTTGATATGAAACCTATTTACTTATTTCATGCATACATTTCGGTCTAATAAATGTTTAATTCTTTCATCCCAATTTCAGCCAATTCGATGCCACTTTTGAATCACTAGTAGGTGTGTGTTTGTGCGTATGTGTTTGTGTATTCAAGTCTAGGCATTCAACCACGACGTACATAGTGTCACATGAGGCCTTGTTGGTTCACCAGGAACCTCAAATGGCTGCAGCACATTCTAAGCGAAATATCTCTCCCCACTCACTTTGCTCTATTCATGTCCATAGGTCAGGTAAAAGATTTGAAGCTTAACCCGAAACTATTAATGGCCTCATCTAGATTCCAGAATTTTATTTGCGGGTCCTTTTCATTTCCTTCAACTCATTGGTAAGCCCAAGCCCAATAGACAATAAAAGGATTAACTGCCTAACAGACCACAATGGTTTATAATTTGATCCAATTCATTTCACACAAAAGCCTATAGCTTTAGAAACTACATATCGGGTGATAAATATCAATACGACAGCGATCTTGTGTTCGATTCATCGTACTAATTACTAGACTAGCTAGACTGTATTTATTACGTGATTCATTGTATTTTTAATTACACTTGCGTAATAGCATTTCCCAAGGGCAAATAATTTTTACAAAATAGGTGATATATAATTGTTCCTTTTAGTGAAAGTTTATTATTATTATTACAACGTCTAATAAGATGGAATGACTGAAATATATTGTGCACTAAATAGTCGATGCACATCTTTCTATATCTAGCTGTTCGATATTAATGTTTTTGTTTCCGACATTGCTCAAAATTACTGTACATGATAGTAACATTAGGTTAATAATGGAAAGTTACTGTACCCATGAAACAAGGCTTAAAACATTGTTACATGTTTGCTTAATGGTCGACATTTGTACATTCTTCCTAGTCGTCATTACTTCCACGTGTCCAATAGGGAATTTTTCATAAATACCCCAAAAGTACAAGGGCCTCCACCCTAAATGCCCCACTTTTTTTTGTTTTCTCCAAATACCCCAACGGGAGAAAGTCGCCCCTAAATCTTGGGCGGATATCATAATATGGTGACAAGTGTCCCTATGTGTGTACTAACATAGTACTACTTTATACATGTCATTTCTTGGGCGACTAGGCTCACATTTCTTGGGCGACTTGTATTTTTTGTATTTTTGTAAAAAACTTAATAATAGTGTTAAGTACATTTTTGGTCCTTCAAATTTGCTTGGTATTTCATTTTCGGTCACACATTTTCTTTCTCTTTTAAAAATAAAAACACAAACATATACTCAGATATACATGTTATCTCCCTTTCTCTCTCTTTTCAAAGAAAACCAGATCTATAACCTACATCTATGAACACACAAGAATCTTCAACAAAAGAAAAAGGGATCAGTCTAATATCCTGTTTCTCGAACCTAGCCCCAAGCAAAACCCCTTTTCACGCCAAGCTATAGACCAAGAACTGTTTTCTTTCTCTCCTTTCAAGTCGAACCCAGAAACAGTATATGAAGTTCCCGGTGACCCAGATGATGGGTCCGGTGAAAAGCTGCCGGAAAGTGAAGATGGCGAAGAAAACGAAGAACAAGGTGAATAATGGCTTGATTGTGGGTTTCATGATGGGCTTTTTGTGGTGGGTGTTTTGGTCAACGGTGAGTTGACTGGATCTGAATGTGCGGATCGCCGGTGATGAGGTCCGATGGTTTTAGCCTAATTAGATTGTTGGGTTATGGTAGGAATCTTGTATACAACCTTCGTCAATCATCTAATCAAACCCAGAAACACGTTTTAAAATGATTCATTGATTTAGGGTTTATACTTATGAATTGGGGATTTTTTATTTTGGGTGTATTGATTAAATTAACTGTGTGGGAAAGTGTTAGAATAGGATTAGAAACACTTGTGAATCATTGTCGTTAACCAGATTTGTGTTTCTGAGATTTGTGTGTTGTGTATATGTTTGTGTTTGTATTTGTGTTTTTATTTATAAAAGAGACTGAAAAAAAGAAATACCAATCAAACCACAAAATCAAACCACAAGGACCTAAAATGTTATCAACTTTATTATTAAGTTTTTTACAAAAATACAAAAAATACAAGTCGCTCAAGAAATGTGGGCCTAGTCGCCCAAGAAAGTACATGTATAAACAGAGGCGAAGCTTCATAGGGGCCAAGGGGCGCCCGACCCCCCGAAATTTTTTTTGCGATGTAGAGGGCATATAGTTTTCGTGTAGAAAAATTTCGGTATATTCGGTTTCGACCCCCTAAAAATTTCGGTATACCTGAAATATAGCCTTAGGAAAAAAAATTTAGATCCCGACCCCCACTTACAAAATCCAAGCTTCGCCACTGTGTATAAAGTAGTACTATGTTAGTACACACATAGGGACACTTGTCACCATATTATGATATCCGCCCAAGATTTAGAGGCGACTTTCTCCCGTTGGGGTATTTGGAGAAAACAAAAAGAAGTGGGGCATTTAGGGTGGAGGCACTTGTACTTTTGTACTTTTGGGGTATTTCCAATATTCCACGTGACGACTTCATTCTCTTTTTATTAAACAAAATGTTTGACTCAGAAAACCACGCTGACAGAATTAGAATCAAACTATTTAAAAACAACCAAAAAAGTCAACGAATTATTCTAGGGTTCTCATCAGATGCTCGTACTTTTCAGCGGCTATTGATGGCACTGCCAGCATTGATTTGATCGAACGATTGCTATTGGGTACCGGCAATAGTATGCAGTATTTATCTGTGCATACGGGGGACACCTGAACAGGCCTTCCTAGCCCAAAGTCAACACTTTCTAAACCAATGTTTGACCATTGTGACAGAATTAGTACACCAACTAAGTCGGGCACTTGACTTGCCCGACTCAAGGTTACTGACTCAGTCACTTCTCGAACGAAAGCGTCATTGACACGGTTCTTTGCTTCCCTTATTAACTCGGTGGCGTGGTATAACCCGTTTTCGGTTAGTTCTTTTGCGGTTGTCTGAGCGCAACCGAGTACAATCGCGTTACCGTAATATTCACTAGGTAGACTAGGTTTGACTCGGTTGCGGATGTTGATACTAAATAATAGTTTTAGTTTTTGTTGCGGTGGAAAGTTTAGTGCTCGGGCCCATGATCGCCAAATATGGGCGGACACGACCTCAAATGAAGTGAGTTGCGATTTGTTGAGTGGACCCGTTGAGGCGACTAGACTCTTAAGCTCATTTATTCTCCACTCGTGAAATGTGGTTGATGTTGGAGTAAGATCGCCCTGGTTGAACCGAGTTAGAAACTTACAATGGTCAGTGACTCGGTTGAACTCAAGGTGATAACCCTGACTTGATTCGAAACTATACTTTTTCGGATCAAGCAAATGTCTCTCCCAAATGGGTTTCGGGTTACACTCCACGGAATTAAGGCCAGTGACTAGCTCAGCAAAATACCTCAAAAACGCGACACTACCAATGCCATCACATATACAATGACTAAACCCGACACCAAGAGCAACCGAACCATCCGATAGCCACGTCAGCTGCACAACCAAAGGTGGGGCCCCTTTTAAAACATCCGTAACTTCTAACATTAAAAGCTTTCGCCACTCGGTTACAAACCGTGGGGCTCTTTCAAAGTCCGTAACATTAAAGTCACTTACGGACTCAACAAAAACAGCCCCTTGTCCACGACACACAACTTCCAGACACGAACCATCTGGTCGAGCCCTGACTCGACCAGATAAAGGATAATAAGGTACAAGAGCTCGAGACAATGCTTCCTTAACTCGAGCCACAACCATACTACGTTCAACCGGACCAAGATCATGTTCCGGTCGAAAGATTAACAAATATTCAATCGTGAACCGTAAAAATAGTTGCGAGTCAATTGATGAAAGTTTAAGAACATGTGAAGGAGTTGTGGTTGATGGAGTGATCATGACAGCTTCCTTAACTTGTACATTAGAGCTTGCGTTTGAGCTTAAGCTTAAGCTACCATTGTTTGTCATTGTTTATGAAAGTGAATGATGTATCAATGCTTTATAAGCTTGTACACATATGGTTGTATGTTTATGTGCATATAGGATATTTAAAGATGTGTATTAGGTGGTTGATATAGTTTATATATATAGGGTGAGTTGTGGGGGTAGCTTTAAAAGGTGTATCAACTGTTAAAGATTTGTAAAAGATTCTCCGGAGATTGCTTTTAAGGAAATTCGTGAATACATGCGACTCATCACAGGTCATATATTTGAAATTTCTGTCACTTTGTGAAAGTTAATAGATGGGGCTTGTTGACCACATCCTCCCCTAAATTTTAGCCACAACCCCCCCCCCCCCCCCCCCCCCCCCATTTTTTTATTTTTATTTTTATTTTTTTATTTTTTTTTTTATTTTTATAATTTTGTTTATATCAAAAAGCTATAAACCTGAAAGTGCGGAATAGAAAATATAAAGTTTAATATGTCAAACGGTTAAAACTGTCAGAAATACGGAACAGAAACTGAAAAAAACTGAACTGCACTGGAAAAAAAAAAGGGGACAAAAGAGGAGACAAGTGGGCCTGCCACCCCCTGCCACCCTTGTCCCCCGTATGGTTAATAGATCCCTAATAGATATGCATGGTTTGGTAAAAGATTTTGTTTTAACCAATAACCAATAGATATCAAGGTGAAAATGGTTAGTATAAAGCATTCGGTATGTTGTGGTTGGCAGTTTTCATAATAACGAATGATTTTTCAAGATAAGATTATTTGAACGAGTTTATAAAATATTTTGATCTGAATGGAGTTTAAACAATCGTCATGTACGTGTCCATATTACGTTTAGGCTTACATAATTGTCACTTTGAAGGTTGTTTTCCTGATGGTTTCTTAAACCCATTTGGTTTAGAAAGGTGGTCTAGCCGCGACACACTGATATGATTGTTGGATTCTTTGATAGCATTGGCATTAGTGGCGAATCTTGGTGATCCAATGACAGTTGATATCGACAACAGTAAAGCAATGAGTATGATATTGTGTGGGTCGATGGTTTCTAGTGGAAGGTTTTGGTATGACTATGATATTTTAGGTGTTTCCATCAAAATTAATAACGACTTCAGTATTGCAAAAATAGTACTCCACTCAAATGCTTAACTTATCAAGAGAATATTTAGCATGTACGGTTTGTAAGTTGTAACCATGCTCAACAAATACAATGTTACAATCAAACAATAGTAAAACTTCAAATAATGTAAAGTTGACAACTAAATTAGTAGAAGTAGTTAATTTCATATAACAAATGGATTGAGATCGAAGATATACTAAAGAACTCAATAAACAAAAGTTCACTGTAATATGCTAATCAAAATTAAGTCAATATGATGCGAATAGACAATGATAAGTCAATATTGACCTTTTATGATACACTATGTAATCATTTATTTAAATCCAGGAGTGGATGTGTTGTAATAATTCTTAAATTGAAAATAATAATCCATAACGTGTGAGCACCTTCGTTATCTTGATGCGAAGGCATTTCTTAAATCACCGATCATAGACTTTGTTTTTCAATTCAAGTTAATATTTTCTTGGTCAAATTAGATTCCACCTTAAAAGTATTTGGAATATGCAAAACTAATAACAATCTCGTTTTTTTATTTGGTCAGGGTTAACCAAATATTACGAATTCAACACGTATATACTTCAACAACTTTACAATATAACTACTCCCTCCGTCCCTTCGTCCTAAAAAGAGAGTTCACAAACAAAAAATAAAGAAATTATGATATGTGTAATTAATGTTAGTTTATATTAATAAAAAGTCATTTTTACTCTCATATTTAATATAGAAATAAAAATGAGCACTACTACAAAAAGTGTATATTTACACGCTTATTTTGCCACACTTTGCAAATGGTGGATTTTTTTTTTTTTTTGTTTTTTGTAAACGCAAATAAGTGTGTGAAATTAAGTGACAACTTTACGCGTGTAATAGTGTAAGTTACGTAAAAAAGCGTGGACAAATATTATTGGTGAAAAATAATTTCCACAGCTAAAAGCGTGGACAAATTTTATTTTGGAAAAATCTATTTCCACAGCTAAAAGCGTGAACAAATTTTATTGATGAAAATTATTCCACAGCTAAAAGCGTGGACAAGTTTTATTTATGGAAAAAGTATGCCACAGCTAAAAGCGTGGACAATTTTTATTGGGTGAAAAGTTATTCCACAACTAAAAGCGTGGATATTTTTTCATACATGTCAACACTTTTTCTGTTACATCCACTTATTCACTTATTCCTCTCATTCACTGCAACAACACCACAGGCTCTTATATACATCAAAATGCATAACCGATTTTATATACATCAAATAAGTTAGTGATGAAACAAACCTTCAAAATCCCCAAATCTGATTTTATAAAAATCCCCAAATCCGATTTTATAAAAACCTCCAAATCCGATTTTAGGTATAAGTGGTGAATCGGTTCTATTTTTTCACTTTATAAGTGGTGAATCAGTTGTTCACTTTTTCACTTTCTAATTGAAAGCTAGGTGTTGCAGCAGAGCTTGTTATTTGGAAGCTAGGTGTTGCAGCAGAGCTTGTTAATTGGAAGCTAGGGTTTAAGTTGTTGTAGCAGAAGCTAGGGTTTGAGCTTGTTAATCAGTTGCAGCAGCTAAGGTATAAACTTAATATGCGCGTTTATTTAAGTATAATATCTGAATATGCGCTTAGAAACAAGCTTGTGGAGTTGTTGATTTTGAAATCTGTTGTTGAATGCGAGTTATAATAATGTTCATTTAAGTGAATATGCGCTTAGAAACTGATTATTTGAATCAAGCTAAAGGAATGAGAATGTTAATTATAGGTTGTGTTTGTGTTTATACAGAAGCTTTTCTGCTTGTTTTTATCCTAACTGATTCTGCTTATCTCCTAAAGTGTTTATAATTCGTAAATAGCTTATATCACATGTGTAAAATGAGAGATAATCAAATATGTACAAACAAGTGATCAAGAAATAATAGCACAAGTTTTATGGTTTAAAAAATAATAAAATTTAAAAGAATAAATTGAGATTTGCAAAATTTGGCAGAACCAAAGGTTGTGTTTGTGATTAAGCTTGTTTTTGATTAAATTAATGAGTCTAATTTTCACAATTTGTTTAATGGTTAAATTAAGGTTTCCGATTAAGCTTGTTTTTGACTCTATCACTAAAACACAAGACTAAGTGAGTGTGGGAGCAGTTAGGCATCATTCTCAAGTCACTTTTTTCCTTCTAACCTTTTTTTGTCTTTACTCATAACATTTTTGGAATTTAGTAATAAGTTTTCAATTCTAATGATTTTAGGCATTGTATTTGAAACTTGGTAAGTATAAGCGACGGATAAAAATTGGATTAATGATCCGATTAAAAGCAAAACTTTTAGAGACGGAGCCAAAAATTTTATAAGTTTTGCTCGTGCTAGAAGTATAAGAGGATTCATCAAATGTCCATGTAATAGATGTTGTCGTCTCGGTAAACCGTTAGATCTTGATAAAGCTCATGCCTACATATTGCGTTATGGGTTTTTACCCGGGTATAAAGAATGGACTGTGCATGGAGAGCATACTATATCTTTGCCACCATCTTAATCTAGTAATGTCAATGTTGAGGAAACTTCTTTTGGTCAAGAGGATATAAGAGGTTTGGTTCCTGATGCGTTAGGTATTAGTTCTTTGCCTTCGGATAACGCCGAATTAGGAGATACAACGATGGAAGCAGATACCGGAGAATCTACGGAAAGTGGTAGTCATGGTGATGAGGGTCTTTTATATAAGAAGTTGTTAGAAGAATGTGACAAGGATTTGTAATCTGGTTGCAAGTACTCAAATTTGTCCTTCACTTTACATTTATATCACATTAAATGCATTAGTGGAATATCCAACAAGACTTTTAGCATGATACTAGAGCTCTTGAGGGATGCATTTCCACATCTTACAGCGTTACCATCATCCGCCAATGAAGCAAAAAAGTTAACTAAAGATTTAGGTCTAGGTTACGAAAAAATCCATGCGTGCCCTAATGATTGTATGCTTTATTGGGGTGACAGGGTGGGTCAACAATCATGTCATGTTTGCAAAGCTTCGCGATATAAAAGCGATGAAGTGATTGGAAGTTCTAAATCACGTAAATCCAATAAGCCGGCAAAAGTTTTACGTTATTTTCCCTTAATTCCGAGACTTAAAAGTTTGTACATGTCCGATAAAACAGCAAAGGATATGAGGTGACATGATATTGGTAGAACAAAAGATGGAAAATTGAGGCACCCCGTAGATGGTCTTGCCTGGAGCGCATTTAATGATCGATATTCAGAGTTTGCCTCAGATCCTCGGAGTGTGAGGCTTGGCCTGGCTAGTGATGGTTTTAATCCGTTTCGTACAATGAGTACATCACATAGCACATGGCCAGTGTTATTGATTCCTTACAATTTACCTCCTTGGATATGCATGAAACAACAATCATTTATTCTTTCATCTATTATTCCTGGGGAGAAAGGTCCCGGCAATGATATTGACGTATATCTAAAACCTTTAATAAAAGAGCTCCAATCATTATGAAAGGGTATTTTGAAGGTGTTGAGACTCCCTTTAATCGCCCTCTTAGAAATGATGAGAATGTTGTCGGAAAAGAGATGTACATGTTCAATTCAGGTGGTCGTAAGTTAGGTAAGGTTGAGATTCTTGAGTTTGATGGCAAGTCTTTAGCTCAAGCACATCGCTATGTGTTACTAAACCATAGTAAAATTCAACCTTTCCGCGAGTAAGTATTTCTTTTAGCATATAATTATTATATCTAGTAAGAAATAATGCTTTGATAAAGTCTTAACATTACGATATGCTTCCTGTAGTTATTTTTTGAGTGAAAAACAAGCTCTTAGGAATAAACCCATGGACTCAAAAACTATAGAGAAATTGATGGTCGAGGAATTTCCATGGTGGCTAAAAAACCAGGTTAGATCTATTGATTGTTATATAAGTTTCCTCATCTCCGAGGTGCATTAACTAATAGTGATGTTAAATAATGGTAGGTTTCTCTCTAGAAAAGGATAATGTAGATGAAGAAGTGTTATCTCTTGCTATTGGTCCGAATATTGTTGCTAAGCAATATAAAGGATTCATCACTAATGGTCATAGATTTCTTACAATGCGACATGAAGAGTTTAAGAAGACACAAAATTCAGGAGTCATGGTGGAAGTTGAAGGAGGAAATTATTATGGAAAACTTAAGAATATTATTGAGCTTGAATATTATCGTGGATACAAAATTGTGCTTTTCCATTGTGATTGGGTCGACAATAGACTTTATAGAGGGCTAAAGAAAGATAAATATGGGTTTCCTCTAGTGAATTTTTCTAGGGCATTGATACACACCGGTGAAAATTTCAAAGATGATCATTTTATAATTTCTACTCAAGCAAGACAAGTGTTCTATATAGAGGATTTAAAAGATGTTGGATGGTTACATGTTATTATGACCAAGCCAAGGGATATATATGACATGGGGACTAATGTAAATAGAGATGATGGTGACTCTTATACCCAATGCATGCCTTGTAATCTTCCAATAATGGATGATGTGAACCAGGAACCTCGTTGGCTTCGTATGGACACTGAACTCCAAGATGCTCAATTTGTGTTTATGTTAAGTTTTACATGTTCTAGTATAGTTCTAGTTTATTATTGCCTAACATATCATTATCTTTTTGATCATTAGTTTGGTAAATTGAAGCTTAAAATTTAAAAAGTTAGTATAATTGCTCATATAAGGGGTGTTTGGAATAAGTTTTAGTTTTAAGTTTAGACCTTTATTTTTCCATTAACCAATTTGCATCAGCTCTATTTCATAGATATTGGAAGTTTAGAAGTTAGTTTAAGCTTGTTTAATAAGTTTCTTAGCTTTTACATAATTGTTCAAAAATTTATATTCTAAATCAAACTTACACAGCTTGATTTTGATTTGGTAGGTATAGATGTTTTTAGTAGTATGACTTAGCCTCAATTCAGTAAAACTTAGTTGTTGTCAAGATTAGTTCTAGTGACAATAGGTCCTGGTCAGTTTAGGTTCATTTTTAGGGACTGTTAAAGTTCAATTACTTTCTTTTTGTCGCAACTTTCTTAGGGAAATAATAGCCTTAACTAGCTTTATAAAAATAAATAAAAAATAGAAATGGCTTCTTTGCTAGGTGGTTAGTTAGTATGCAAAACAGAAAAAAAATAACAAAAATAATGATCATCTTTTTAGAAGGTTAAAGTTGGTAGATTAGGTCTCTGCAGCCCTGCACCACCTAGCTGTCCCAATCACCCTCACACCAGCAGCTACAATAAGCCCATTTTAGCTCCTTTTTCTCTGATTTTTGGTACATCAGATGTATATATTCATAAAGACCACATCATCCAGTTCACTTACTTGATAGTGAACTAGTGACTTTTATAATTACTGGTGTTTAGAGGTCTCATGCAAAACAATTTTTACAACATTCAATTTTACTAGTAGGATGCCAACTCATATTCCAAACTATATTCATACTCCTCCTGACACTATCAAAGATTTAGGATTTGATACTCGGTACTTTTGTCACATATGCCTCTAGTGTTCTTCTGTACTGATCATGTCTACTAAACTAACAAGAAGCAGTAAATTAAAGGGCTAAAAATAAACCACTGAACTTGCTCATAATCCAGTTATAAAATGTCTAGTTTGAGTTCCTTAAGTACCAATTCTCAATAGACTAGTAGACAACCAACACTGTGATATTCTTCAGTTTATGAAAAGGGAGGGACTTCTCACATCACCAAAATACTCTGCACAACACAGGGCACATAATCAACGATGTATGGTACAATGACAAGCCTTGTGGCGTGCGAAGCTATTTTGTTGGTACAAGTCACCTCTACTATGGAAAAGGAGACATTGGAGCTATCATGGTGTCATAAACAGATTGAATTTCGATGAGTAGACAAACATCATAAAGATAAGAATCCAGAAAGAGTTTATCATATACTTAGATGTGAAAGGAGCGTAACTGTTTTTGCTTAGGATACAAGCCATAAACCTCTGAAGTCTGAATCATGTTACTATATTTGATGTTGTTTTAAGGTAGGATTACCACATGTGCTCTAGAAGACTGACCAGTTAATTATATTGTGACATCTGAAAATCAATCATAATACTTTTGATTGAAATCACTTAATTCGCATACTGCTGATTGAATCATATGATTGCTTTCTGAAGTTTCCTTATGCTAGTAAACTTTTTGGACCATGTTGATCAATCATATCCTGTTTAAACAATCTTTCTGATGTGGTGTCCTGAAATGCAGAAACTATCAGCATGTGGGAAGAAAGCACGGCTTGACCAAGCCCATACTCACACTAGCGGTGCTTTTAGTTTCGCGCGAAGAGATCATGAATTTGTGAGTATCATTTAATCTGGAAATTGTTATAACTCATATTGTTATGCATTCTTTGATATTCTCTATCTAATATTCAGAAAGTGACAAATAAAAGATCACCGAATGATGTTGAGAGGTTTCACATTTGTTATAAAACTGCGGATGACACATATATTCAAGAAGCAACATCAGAAATGATGGTATACGCATATTTGTTTATATATTTTTTTAAGTTTTATACGACATGTTTTGATTTATGAAGTTAAAAGCCTATGCATTATTTCAGGTTCAAGCAAATAGAGAAATAGAAAGAAAGAAGTTAGAGCTAGGAGGCCCTGAAGGTAATGTTGAAGATGATGTAGTGGCAGAAATTGCTAGGAATGTTCTTAACAAGCTTATCGGAGATGAAAATCCTCATTGTTTTGGAGCCGGTGTAACAAAATCTCAAATATCCAAATTCAGTTGCGATCTAAGAAAGATGAGGGGTGAGATTATAACAAATGAAAACCGTTTTTTGTTGGAGAAAGTACAGACTCAAAAAAAAAAAAAAAAAAAAAAAAAAAAAAAACAATTGGAGACTCAAAAAAACCAGTTAGAGACTCGAAAAAAGCAATTAGAGAATCAAAATAAGGAAATAGGGACTCATAAAAAGCAATTAGAAGTTCAAGGTTTGCAACTCAAGGATATGGGGCAAAAACTCAATGACCTTTATGGAATGCTCAAAGTTGTTGAAACTGCGTTTCCTGGTCTATATAATGGTGCTTCTACTTCTGGTGCTACTGGCGCATCACCACTTCCAGATCACTACCCAGGTATGTATTTCAACTCGTAATACTTAGCTGTTATTATATTGTAGTAGGTTGAAGCACTTACCTATAAAGTAGTAGATAGACAGTAGAAGAGTTGCATAGATACCATCAATGTTGCGCTAATCACAATGATACAACACCTGCAACAATGGTGTAACTTAACTAGGTGAAGAATTGAGACAGTTATTCGATAATGCAGTTCTGGCTATTAGCTCTAAGCTTGAGACAGTTATTATATTAAGTTTTCAGATTTCAGTTCTGGCTATTAGCTCTAAGCTTGAGACAGTTATTCGATAATGCAGACCACTTAAAGGACTATTTGAGTCAACTAACCTATGAAGAATTGTAACTTAACTAGGTGAATATGTATACCAATTTCTGAATTCTGTTTGTCGTGATTTATTGAAAAGTGATGCGCTGGAATCACAGTGTATGCCTATACAGAATACGATTTTCGTACTCAACTTAGAAGAAAAATAAGCGTGGTGATATATTTGGTCTACTGTTAGCTGTATACTTAGAATACATGTCAAATAGAAATTGTTTCTTGTAAACTGTTATTGACTCACTTGTGATATATTTGGTCTACTATTGGAGATAAATCATCTCCTTAATTAGTTTATTTGATTAATCAAAATTAGTAGTTATAACTTATCTTGTATAGTGCCTAAAATTATGTTGTACTCCTGTATTTATACTAATCTTTGTGCTGTTTTCAATTTGATTCAAAATTACTACAACTTTACCAATATTGGCTTATAGCAGGTGTGTGTTTGGCATACTTTTTTGTTTAAGTGATTATATGCGTGTCTGCTCAGTCCCAACTCTATTTTAAGCACCTTAGATAAGATAGTTTCTATGCAAAGTGCCAACATTTGCATCATTTATTAAAGTTGGAAGCCAGCCGTGTGATAGCTTATGTATCTACTAAATCCTCTAGATGAAACAGATCCATTATTTAGTTTTAACTATTAACTTTAAAACGAGGTTTTAACTATTAACTTTAAAACGAGTTCATGTGGAAAACTGAATTATGTGTTATCAATATACCATCCCATCACCTATTAACTTTTGGTTTTCTTTTTCATTATTTAGGAGGTTCTTGAAGAAAAACGATCAAAGCTTGCGATGAATACTTGAAGACGGAAGATCGACAAAGCTAGCTTTATTGTGCAATGAAATCTTTTGTATGTGTAGATTGACGAAGCTAGCTTAATTTTACAGATTTGAAATCTTTTGTATGTTGATCTTTTGTATGTTACAGATTTGAATATGCAACTAGATTTGAATATGCAGAACTAGATTTGAATATGCAGATTTGTGCAGAACTAGATTTGAATATGCAGATTTGTGCAGTGTGTAGTTTTCAAATTTTTGCCACACTTTTTAGTGTGTACACCTTTGAAACTTTTGCAACAAATTAGCGACATTCAAAAGTGTGTAGTCGTCAATCATTTGCCACACTTTTTAGGGTGTCCAAATGATTTTTGCCACGCTTTTTAGGGTGTGAAATGTTGAATTTTTTTCCACCATTATAAGCGTGCACTCCTCAACGATTTCCCCACCCTTTAAAGTGTTGCCGTGTAGTACTTTCTCCACGCTTATTTGTTTAAATCATTTTGTGACGTCGAGATTTGCCACTGTTTTTTCATGCGTGTACTTTTAGTTTTGCCACAACTAAAATCGTGGAGATATGCTCTAATCCGTGTGTATAAATACACCATTTGTTGTAGTGGAGTAATTAATGTAAATTTTGATTATCTTACTATATTATAAAGGAGGAATGCCTTCTAATTTTAGCATGCTTAATTTTAAGCTTTACAAATTAATAAGCTTAAAGTACAAGTGATGAAAATATAATTAGACATTTACAGGTTAATAAGCTTAAAGTACACACCAATTTTCCCTCATTTAATTCTAACATACCATTAATACTAACATTAAATATAATAAATAAAACATTATATACATTAAATACAATTAATTAACCGGTCAATAAATATAATTAATGCACTTATTAAAACACCCCTTACATAAAAAATACAAATTATCAAGCATATTTTACAACCAACTTAAACACAATTCCTGCATTAAATATCACTAATACAAATAATAAAGCACATTATACAAATATTCAAGTCCGAACAGGCAACGGGTCAAATGGGCTCGAGCCCGAACGGGCATGGGCCAAACGGGCTCGAGCCTGAACGGACACGAGCCAACGGGCTCGAGCCCGAACGGACACGAGCTAAACGAAATTTTGATATCCGTAAATTTATTGTCAAAAAGAACATAATAAACTAAAATTAGACGATTCATCGGAAAATTTTAATTTAGGGTACCCGCCGCTGCAACGCGCGGGTACCTGCTAGTAAGGAGAAAGTAGGAAAAGAAGTCATAATTACTGTCTATATATAAAAACTGAACTATTATTTTGGGACAAACATAAATAATAAGGTGGACACTTTTTTTAGGACGGAAGGAGTATTATTTTACGTATTAACAAAGTCTTACATATGTAATGTATTTTGTAAAATATGTAACAAACTCTTTCTAAAAAAAAAAAAAAAAAAAAAAAAAAAAAAAAAAAAAAAAAATTCAAGCATGGTTGATGTGGATTTCCATATTACAGGAAATAAAACGATAATGTAAGGATTTATGAAGACTTATCACAACACTAGAACATCACGATGTATAATGGTTCGACCAAAACTCCTTTATGAGTCGTTACATCCACTTCTCAAGCCGTAAATTAAGAGTTTGCAATTCACTAACTCACACTCGTTTGGAGAGAAAATCATACACTTGGGATCCTTCTTCCGGTGGACCAACCATTTACATTCAATCTTAAACATCCCTTTGGTAGAAAACCCAAACACCTAACCAATGTTCTTATCCCGGGCCCAAGAACCTACCTAATCTACTATGTCTCAACAAAGATGAAATTGGTTCTGATTAGAGCCGGCAATTTTGACACGAAACCTGTTAACACGACACGACACGACCTGTTCTTAACAGGTTTCGTGTTTGACCTTAACAGGTTTCGTGTCTTAACAGGTCAGACCTGTTAATATATATATATATATATATATATATATATATATATATATATATATATATATATATATATATATATATATATATATATATATATATATATAATAATATAATCCTTAAAATTAAAAACCCTAAAATCCTAAATCTATTCTATTATCTATTCATGTGGGTCTTTGAAATTGTATGAAATTTTGCATTATGTATCATTATGTATGTTAATAGGTTCTTAACAGGTGCATGTTAACAGGTTAACAGGTCTTAACAGGTTCTTGTATCATTCGATTTGGTCATATGCATGTTAACAGGTTCTTAACAGGTGCACCTGTTTATTTTCGCGTCGTGTTCGTGTTTGAGAAAAATGACACGATTAGTTAACAGGTCGTGTTCGTGTTTGGCCTTAACAGGTTCGTGTCTTAACAAGTTCGTGTAACCTGTTATGCCAGCTCTAGTTCTGATACAAGGTGTTGTATATTGGTGGTACGTGACATTTTATGATGACACGAACACATAGCTAGAGAAGAGATCAATAATATCTCATATTTGTCATAGAACCAATGAACCAATTATAGCTACCCATTTTTATTTTCACATTTAAAAAAAAAAACAAAATATCTTGCAAACGGTAAATCGTCAAGCTACAAAAAAAATACCATCGCGACGAGAATTAAATCATCTTTTTATAAATATCCATTGTTATATACTTTTGACGAACTTTTTTTTTGACAAACTGTTTTTAAAAAAAAATTCCGCACAGAAAAATCATATATGATTCGTTAAAATCAAATCATATATGATTCTTACGAATCATATATGATTTTTAAAAATCATATATGATTCGTAAGAATCATATATGATTTGATTTTAACGAATCATATATGATTTTTACAAATCATATAGCATTTTTCTGGGCGAAAAATTTGAAAAAAAAAAGTTCGTCGAAAGTATATAACAATGCATGTTTATAAAAAGATAATTTAATTTTCGTCACGATTTTTTTTTTTTTTTTTTTTTTTTTTTTTTTTTTTTTTTTTTTTGTAGCTTGACAATTTATGGTTTGCGAGATATTTAAGTTTAGGAGGCGTTTGGTAAAAAAAAAAAATAAGTAGTTAAGGAGGCGTTTGGTTGGCCTGATTTGATTTTGAAATAGAGACTCAGAGAAGAAAAAGTAGTTTGGTAGTGAAATGTTACTATTTGCTTTAGGATTTAGTCAAGATATCAAGGCATGCAGAATTCCTGGGTTAATTGGCTGGGTTTCTCTCTCCTTAGCTTAATTTTGTGGGCCTCCTCCAATTTCCATTCACAGTTTTTTTTTTTTTTTTTTTTTTTTTTTTTTTTTTTTTTTTTTTTTTCATATGACATTTTTTAATTTTAAATTATATTTTAACATATAATATTTTTTTAAATATTATTTTCTCTCCATTACCTCAAATCCAAATTCTAACCTTAATCCTTAATTCAAATCCAAATCCAAATCCTAATCATAAACCCATCTACGAACCAAACGGGCCCTAAGATTGCTTGATGAGTTATATGATAAAAATTGGATATATAAAGAACTTTTGCCCACATGGCTATATAATAGGTTTCACTATTCAATCTAACAACAAATGATCTAGCTAATCTAAACACGCGACAATATACTTGATGATAATACAACATAAAAAACATATTTGAACCTTACATTTCAACATTTTATGATACATACTAAAATTTGTTGATAACAAGAATTGTTGAAAAACATACACTACAACATTTTACGGTTACTTATCACTAATGCATTTCATGTTATATATTACAAATTATATATTTGTCATAATTAACATCTAAAGAAGCGTTTACTTTATATATCTCCATATTTACACTAACAATCCACTCTTTTTGATGATAACAAAATATGTAAATCGTAACACTAGTAAAATTATAAAGTTACTCGGTTTACTGTTTTGGTTCACATCTCCTTCTCCCCACCTAGTTCACTTTTTCCCCCGTTTTTGATCGGTTTACGCTTCTTTCTCCCCCTTTGTCGAAGTGAAAAGATGGGGCCTGTTGAGGCAACATGATCAAGATCTCTTTATTTTTAATGATGACAAATAAACCATCGAAACACATAAAATAACAAATGTTAGCCAAATTCTCCGGAGCCCATATCTGCTCCTGGCGCGCTGCCCGCGCGGGTGACGCGCCAGGACACTGTATGGTTCCGGGCGAATTTTGAAAGTCGGCTTTCCCCTTACCCGACAAATGTGGATCTTTCAATAAAGGTATGCATATGTTATGTGCTTAATTGAGAACACTCGAAACGAGTTTTGAGACTTGAGAGATCCTACTTTTAAAACACCCGTTTACGGGAAAACTCCAACTCATGCTTTCTAACTATCGCCTCTAGCCAAGGCTTTTCTAAACTTAGGGAGCTTATATATTTCACGTAACATCATGTGAAAGCATCCATATGCTCATATCCCGTTTTTACGTCTTCTCTAATTACGTAACGGGTTTACTCCCTTAATGGTCAAATTAAGTCAAAGGTCACTTTACGTAAACGCATTCTTTCCCACTTGGGTTATGCTTTACATCAAGGCAAATCACTTAACTTTTTTGAATCAAGGTATTAGTTGAGAACGTCGAGTCGTGGAAAGTCACGAGATATGTACCTATGAATTCTCGACGTTGTGTTACTTGAACTTGTAAGTAACCTATGATTTTCTCAACTCATAATCTTAATTGTCTAAACTTTCTTCTTAATGACAATTAGATTATGTCTTAATCTTTCTCTTAATCTCATTTCTACAAAAGACAAATACACCATATCCAAATCATATATTCTCTTACACAATCTCTTACACTCTTACATATTCCCTTACACACTCTACATCTCAACCATCCATTCCCTTACAACACATCTCAACCCTCTATTTCATCACATGGCAATAAATTTGAATTTCAAAAAAAGGCTCCATTTTATCCTAGCCATCCAATTCAAACCAACACATCTCAACTATCCATCCTTCATTCTCTCTATTTCAATACATGCTTTTAATCTCAACCCTCCATTTCAAACCATACCATCTCAACCATCCATCTCATTCTTCCCCCCCCCCCCCCCCCCAAGCAAAGGAGGCTCCCTTTGATCTCAACCATCTAATTCAAACCAACACATCTCAACCATCCATCCAACCTCCTCTCTATTCCATCACATGTGTTTAATCTACACCATCCATTTCAAACCAAAACCATCTCAACCATTCATCTACCCTTTTCCCCCAAGCAAAGGAATATACTTTTGGAATATACCATGACATATTCTCTTCTCACTTATGCCATGTGAGGAATATCATTTCTACCCCTTCCAAATTACCCTATCTACACTTTATACCCTTGGTAATTTGTTTTCTCTTTAAACACTTCACAAATGTTTTTCAAATTGGCTATTTGAGTTGGTAAACCTTAGATTGATTAATGTTAAGGTTTAGTGTGAAGTACAATTGATTAATGTTAAGCTTGGGAAAAAATTTACGGACGCCTGGCGCACTGCCCGCGCGTTGACGCGCGGGTGACGCGCCGGCCTCGGTAAAATTTCTCAAGTTTGGGTTCGTGGCCTATAAATACAACCCTTGCCTCTTGTATTCCTTACGCCTTGCCATTACTCTTTCTATCTACATTCTTTCTCTCTAAACACTCTCAAATATCTCTATCTCTAATCTTGTGTTCTTGATTCTCACTTTAACATCTTTGAAAGAACACATCTCCTTGCAAGGGAAAAATCACAAGAACCTAATCCACTCTTGTGATTGTGTCGAGGGTCTTCTTATCTATACCCTTTCTATTACAATCGAGTCTCTAGGTTAGGTTAGGGCTTGGTTGAACAAACACTTATTCATTCATTCAATTGTTTGTAAGGGAAGTCTTGTGTCTTGGTGACCAAGCCTAGATCATTGGGGATCTAGTTGGGGTTTGATACTTCCGGTGGGAAGTCTTGGTAGTGGTCTTGGTGACCCTTAGGTAAAGTCGAATCGTGAGATTCTTTTGGGTGGTTTCCAAGGGCAGAATACCGTTAGGGAGTAACTCCTTATTTGTGAGCATCGATATTGGTGAATATCGGTGGAGTGAATTGTAACGGTTTGTAGTCCACCGAAAGGATTATACTAGTGGAATAGTATCGTGTCGTGGATTTGCAACTGGACGTACGGATGGTATAAACCCCCCATCCCGAACCAGTATATATCGTGGTGTCTCTTTACTCGCTTTATATACTTGTGTTTGTATTATTGGTTGCTCTTGTTTAAACTACTTGGTGTTCTTCTTGGCTTAAAGTTTTTAAACATCTAAAAATCCGAAAAAACCGTATTCCCCCCCCCCCCCCCTTTACGGTTCTACAGGGCCCTTAGCTTGCTACTCCCTCTAAGCTTATTGCTCATCCTTGTTAGCAAATTTGAGGGTCAAATTCCACAATTGTATAGTCTATACTAACGTTTAGTTTGACATAATACACTATATTATTAAGAGAAAAAACACATGATTCGTCCTTGTGGTTTATCCCAAATACACTGGTCGTCCCTATTCCAATTTAATTACGCCAGTTGTACCTATTTTTCAAACTAGTAACCTGACATTCCCTAATTTGGATGACCCGTTAGTTTCTTAGTTAAGTCTAAAATTAGTAAGTGTATTTTTGTCTTTTCCATTCCAACCCTTACAGTATTAAACCTACCCACCCCACTAAACACTTAACAATTTCCATCTTCTTCGTCATCCCATTATAATAACAAACACTCCACCCACTCTGACGACCACCAACCATTCCAGAAGTCAATTTTTTTTGCTAGATATTCATTGCCCAGTACTTGCATCCAGTGTTACATTTCATTTTTCTGTTCAAGTACAACAATTCTTATATCGCTATTATCGATTAAATATACATCAATCATATTATTTAAGCATCAAAATCATGTTCTTTACATATTCAAAAAACATATTGTTGAATCCAACTCTGAGGTCAAAATTGCTTAAATTCGATAACTTTGAGGTCAAAATTGTTTAAATTCAAAAAACATACTGATAACATGAAGGCACATCAAGTACTTGAACCTGTCCAGTAGCAACCAAATCACCTACCAAATGTATGTCAATCTCGAAATGCTTCATCCGCTGATGTTGAACCAGATTGGATGATAAATAAACCGCACTAACATTTTCACAGTATACCAAAGTAGTTGTTTACGTATAGTACATATTCATGGTTTCGGTTGGTCGATCATTTGGGTTTGTTAATACAAATAATGTCAAAAATGTCATTTGCATTATTCGGTCTCTACACGTTTTGATAATCACAAAATATGAATACACATTACGTAAAACTACATCTAATAAGTTTTTAGTCGAGGAAACTCATTTTCGGCTACAACATCACTTAAGGTATGAATAAACTTCTACCGACTTGTGATATGATCAAAGAATTTATTTTTCATCAAAACTTCACATTTTTATGTGGCAAAACATTTTTACAAAAGTATTTTTGTAAAATTAAAAGAAACGTTTTATTAAGAAAATGTATTCAAAATACAAATGTGTAACAACCATTTTTCCCACCTAAATCAGGCAAAAATTTTAACCAGATAAGGATAAAAAGAGGGGCGTCTATCGGGATGGTCCCGTAAACAGGGCGACGGTCCCTTAGCGATAAAGGACCGTCCACCTATAAGGGACCGTCCACCGCTCATCCTGATGCCTATAAATATAGAACTGTTCCTTTCAGAAAAACCACCTCTTTGCACACAAAAAGTTCCTTTATTTCAAACTCTTTCTAAATCTCATTCTTTGATTACATTATCGGGTTCTAAGATTGTTTACAAGTTATCACATCCATCCTTTATCCAAGTGTAAGAGAAGAACATTCGTATTCATCAAGAAATGAAGTGTTGAGGAAAAGTCTTCCATCCGGTGTTACCGATCTCTTCTCAATCTCCATTCTTTACATTAATTCTTGTGTATAATCCGACTTGAGTGCAAGCTCGGAATTGTTAATTGTGTTGATTCGTTCCATCGTGTTGGTACGAGTTGTGTAGCCACGTGGGCTTAGGTGTAGATTGGTTCTAGCTAGGATTAGGACTCGACATTCCGCTTAGTGTCGTTAAACACTGTGTAAGCTTTGGTGTACGGTTTGTTCCGCCATAAGGGAGCGTGTTGATGTAGTGTTTGTGAAACTCTCAAGTGTGAGACTCGAGGAGTGGAGTAAGGCGAAAAGTGAGCTTCGTAGCCGAACCACTATAAATCTCCGTATCCCGAGTTTGATCGTTTCTTCCTTTCTCTTTATTTACTTGCATTCTTATAGTAGCTATTGAGTTGATCTCACATAAGAAGTAGAATCGAAAAACAATTTGTAAAATTATAAGAATTTTCTGAAACGTAAATAATAAATGGTAAAACTATTCAAACCTCCCCCATTCTAGTTTCTACAATTAGTATCAGAGCTACATCACTCAAGATTTTTAAAGTTTACTGTATTTTAAAACTTGAATCGATCAATGGATTTTGAAAAATATTAAGAAGGGCAATCTATGCAAAGACCACCACTTTTCAAAGCTGATAGTTTCATTTATTGGAAAACTCGATTCGAAACTTATGTGAAGTCAAAAGTTCTTGATCTTTGGCATGTTATTACTATGGGTGACTTTCAACCTATTGAACAAAACCCGAAAACTAAAAAAGATGAAATTGTTCCTTAAGATAAACAAAGTGAAAATCTTAAAAAGAAATTAGCTAAAAATGATGAAGCAAAAATGGTTATTTACAACGCTTTACCTAAAAAGGAATTTCAAAGAATTTTCAAGGGTAATATGGCTAAAGATATTTGGAAAACCTTGTTAGTCACTCATCAAGGTAATAATCAAGTCAAATATAATAAGATCGATCTTTTGGTCCAACAATATGAACAATTCGTTATTCATGAAGGCGAATCTATAGATAGCGCTTTTGCTAGATTTAATACTATTATTACTAGTCTAAAGGCACTTGATGAAGGTGTTTCTGTCAAGAGTTGTGTTAGGAAATTTCTCAGGGCATTGCACCCGAAATAGAGAGCAAAGGTCACGGCAATTAAAAAATCTAAAGATTTAGCTTCACTATCATTAGATGACCTCATTGGTAATCTAAAAGTCTGTGAGTTAATCATCAAAAATGATTCTGAGATAATTAAGAGCAAAGTAGAAAGAAGATCACTTGCTTTGAAAGCCAAAAGGAAGCAAGTGATGATGAAGACTCAAGCTCGGAAAGTGAAGATGAGGAGTAAACCATGGCGGTTATAGAATTCAAAAAATTCTTCGAGCGAAAAGGTAGATATGTGTTAGGGCAAAAAGTGTGAATCGGTTAGAGTTGGGCTTAGTCCTTTACGGGCCGTCCTTGATGGATCATCCGCTATGTGGTTTATGCACTAATCCAAGTAGTAGGTTGAATTCACTGCACAAACAAAGGTAAACCGTTAGCCTTATCGTGGGGATGGACCCCACGATTAAGCTCCGGCGTAAGAGTAAGTACTCATGTCGTCAAAGAAATATATGTGTATGGGGATGTGTGAGAAAGTCATACCACGTAAATATAATTTGGAGTTGCCTTTTATAGGTGGACGAGATACTAGGGTTTTGATGGCATCAAATAAATACATTATATTGTAATCATTTATCCTATTTAATTGACTTGTTTTATTATATTTTATATGAGAATTGGTGCTTTAATGTTTACTTTAGTAATTTTCAGGTAAAAACAAGCAATTGGTGAAACTTGGCGATTTTACACGAAATATGGAGCAAAATGATCAAGATGGAAAAGTCTACTGAAATCCAGAAGATACGCCACATCATTCTAGATAGATGCACCGTGCTATCATTCTTAGATAAATTCGATGACCATTGCCTGACTTTGAAGCATGTGCCGTATCTGATTATATCATGTGCCACATATGAAACTTCGGTCAACGAAGAAAAACCAACTTGTTCTACTCCAGATACGCCGCATCACATTATAAACATACGTTGTATCTATATCAAGACTTCACCAAATATGATTCAAGATACTGAAGGACATGCGCCGCATAAGATTCAAGTTAAACCACATCAGAAGACGGTGTACGAATATTCCATAATATATTAATCTTGGACCCCATGCGAAGTTAAGTAGATGCGCAACATCTACTACACAATACGCCGCATCTAACCCTCAGACAGAAACTATAAATACCCCAAGAATCTGACGAATTTAATGTGAACAAGAACCCTAAGGAGACAAATTCAGACGATTTGTCAACACAAGACACACCTCCAAAGAAGATCTTAGAGCAGTAAGAAGGTCCTACATGTATTTAATTCATTAAGTAGTTTTGTTTTATCTGTAATAGTAAGCTTTAAGTCATCAGGATTGATGGGCTTGTGGCCACCATACTACTCCCCTTAAAATTGCTTTCCCACCAATTAAAGTTTACATGTTGATGTTTTTGGTGACTTGTATATCTGCTTTGATAACCTCTGTGTCTAGCTGAGTTTTGCTTGGGCTGCCATACCCCCTCCCCGCCTACTTATCTAGTGTTTAGAAAGTGGGATAGGCATAAGTGATCATTAAGAGTTTACTCGCCTATATTTAGGATCCAATGAGATAAATTAGATTATGATACACAACATAGAAAACTAGCAATAAAACAAGTGACAAGCTACTTAACTATCAGGACATGCCTTCTATCTATATCTATTATCAATTTGTGTACGTATTTACTATTCGCTGATTCGTTCTCATTAGTTTAATTTACTGTTTAACTACCAAATCATGCTAGTCTCTCAGACTAAAACCCCTTTGCGTTAGATTAGATTGTAAAACTAACTTAGAATATTAAAATACTGATAGACTAACTAGGAATTACGTTCCACTCTTAGTGATCGACACTCTGCTTACTGATTGAAGCAAAAGCAGTCAACTAAAGTCAACCACAGATGTGGTCAATATAGTCAAACTCCTTAGGCTCAATGCTCCGCGGAAGTATAAGGTTTCCCCGGGTCGTTATGTCCCGACGAGGTGTGATGGTATAAAAACGGGTTTGTGATCGGGTGAATTTGGACAGAAAGGGGTTGTGAATGATTACACTACGAGATGAGGAATGAAAATAACTTAGAAACACTATATAAACAGTTACTGATGATTAGATAACCTAAAAACGTGAGCTAAGTCTAAAAACGTGTTCGTTTGATTTAAATTTACGTTAATATACGAAATAAAACGCGAGTTTTGTGAAATAAAATACCTACGGATATGAAAATTACATTTTTACAATCCAAATGATAAGAGAAAATTTTTAGAAAAAGAAAAATAATTTTTACACTATTTAATTAATTACTATTAATTAATTACTATTTAATAACTAATTAATAATATTTAAATTATACTAATTATGAAATTAAGCTAGAAAAATTAAAATTTAATTCTAAAAATTCTTAAATAATATAAAAGTAATTTTAAAACTAAAAATATATTTTTCATACTTTTTCTCTATTTATTATTAATTTATTAATTACTTTAAACTAATTAAAATTAAGAAAAATAGAAAATGAATAGTGAAAATTATGAAAAATTTCCTAAAATTATTTTATGATATATAAAACCTAGGAAAAATATAAAAAAAGTACTGTTGTTAAGTAAAAATTAAATAACCTATTTAATTAACTAATATTACTTAATTATTATTAAACTAATATTAATTATAATAAATACTAAATGAAAGAATAAAAATCTGGAAAAATTCCTACAAGTACTTAAACATACTAGGAATTTAAGAAAAATATAAAAACATATAAGTACTTAACAAAAATTTAAAAAGAAAAATTAAAAACCTAAATCACATTAAATAGAAGCTATCACTTTATTTATTTTTGTCTTTTTCTTAATTTTCTTTTACAAAACTGATTAACTACTGAAAATAAGCACTATTTGTGAAGGAACTTTCTATGGAACTCAGAAATAAACTCAAATAAGCAGTTTGGGCTTATTGAGAATAAGCCAAAAGGTGAATGATAAGCAAATGAGACCAAACTCTCAGGAATCACCAACTAGCAATAAATAAGCAATTTGGAACTCAGATAAGCAAAATTGAATAAGCAAATAAGTTTACATGGATCAAACAGCTTAACACAAACTTGCAGTTTCAAAGACCACTTTTCAACAGCTTATAACTAGCTTATTTCTTGACCAATTTTGAAACCAAAAGAAGTTTTGAGAAGCTAAACAAGCTGAGATCACAAGTGTACCAAAAGCCCTATGCCAATCTATCAATTGCTAACCAAATTTTGCACAAGTTCAACTGATCAAAAACAACAAGGGTATGGTGCATCAGCAGACCATTGAGCATAGGCCACATGATGACCTCAGAATGAGCTCTTAATAAGCCCAAATAAGTAAACTAACTCCTAAAAACTATAGACTACCTAGGGGACTTCCTAAATAATCAGAGAAAACATCCTAATACTTAGAACTGATCAATCTACAACCATTTTAAGATTTATCAAAAAACTGGGAAACAGGGGATGATCAGACCAAACAGCCAACTTCAAACGTTTGCACAAGCTCAGAAAAAAATTCTAAAAATTAATCTAAACACTGATTTGTGTAGCTGAGCTGGTAGACTCCAAATTGTGAAAGTTTCAAAGCCTCAACCCAAACTCAAAAATCACTAAAAATCCCCCAACATTTGATTTTCTAACACTAGTGCCACTTTGACTTTTTTTTTTGCTTCATCCCAGTTGACTTTTCTCAGATTCCAATGATCCTAGGTTACTAATTTTTCTGAATTAAGGTTAAATGATACAAATTTAATTTCCCCTATCAAGTTTTGAGGACAAATTAAGATTGTGGTTCTCTAAATCTTAACAGTGACTGTTATGCATACATAAAGTGGAATTTTTGACTTTTCCTAAACTGAGTTCTGGATTACTATGTTTACCTATCCTATCTTCATCTAATGTGAGCTATACAACCCAAGTGTACCTACTGAAACAAGACGACACACCCATAACTAAGCTGAACCAAACACCTGATGCTTAATTGTTGGATTGTGGAAATCAGCTAATCGTAATCCATCCCCAAGACCTAACATCTACTAGGCTAAATCACAACTGATTGAGACACTATAAACCACATATAAGCAATAGAATAGGTAATAAGCACAATAATAAAAAAGTTTGAGCAGTTGAGTCAAAATGGGCGCAGGCCTGAATGGGGTAATTGCAGGCTCAAAATTGAGCCACAAATAAGCTTAAAAAGCTGGAATAGGTCTGATTATCTTTAAAAAACCAAATTACATACAACAAGCTAGATTGGTGAGCTTGAGATTGGTCTATGTGACTGACTGCTGGGTCAGAGACCCTTGGGTGCAGGGCAGGTCAAAGCTCCAACAAGCTTGTGATGAGCTGATTTCTATCCCTACTAAGCCACTACAACAAATAACTACTCTACACCTAAATTAAGCACTAGGTACAGAATTAAGCAGGAAATAAGCCAGGAATCTTAAAAAGCTAAAAGTATCTAAAACCTATTGATGCACTAGCAGCCTAGGAGGGTGATTTAGGAAGCTGATAAGCAGTAAAGAAAAAAAATCTAAAAATTAAGGCAAAAATATAAACACAATGACAAGCTATCAAACTTACTCAGTTCCAATTTTTAGGGCTGATTAACAATATTTGAGCAAACAAAAATTGCCAATCAAGTGGTTGTTCAGCAGGCCTGCAGTTCCAAAGGAAATACTTGTGCCAAACACCCCTTTACAGGGGTGTTGTTTGATTTTGTGAAAAGAAAAACAGATTTTGGAACTTTCTTTATTCTAAAAACATCTTGGAAAAAGTATCCTCACCAACATAAGCATTTATGAATCAGGAAATAAGCAATTGAGATTAGTAAATAGGCTAAACAAAGAACTTTTTAGAAACTAAAATTTGCATTCATTTGAAAGAGTTTAGTACAACAACTGTAAATAAGCTACATAAAACTAAAACTAATTGAACACTTGAACTAGAAACTAAAATCCTACTAATACTACTACCTACTGCCAAACAATGGCATACATCTTATCTATTTATACCAAATTAAAACTAGGGTTTCCACTTGGTCTTCTCTTCTCCCCTTCTGTTGTGCTTTTTCCTCATCAAATCCCAGTCTCAACCCTTGATGATGTTTTGGCGGGAAAAGGATAATAAGCAATTTGGCAGCTTCTTTTTGGCAGGGGTACAAGTTTTGTTATTATATGGTGAAAAGGTGAATTGGGGTGGAGTGTAGGCAAAGGATAGGAAGTGATGATGGTGTTGAGATATGGCAGGGTGTAGCAGCAGGCTAGGGGGAGGGAAAAGGAGGGGTGAGGTGGATTGTTGACTTTTTTGTTTGACCCTGGGAGTTATACGGGGTGGAGGGTTTTTTATTAATTAGGTTTGGGCTTGTGTTTAATTGGGCTTGGGTAATGGTTTAGGGTGTTGTATGGGCTGGTGTTGTTTGTTGGGTGGATTTGTTGGGCTTAATAAAAACAAAGGGTCCGTTTGTATTGTAATTTTGTTAAGCCTAAGGACCAATTTCGTCATATGCTAAAAATCAAGGGTATTTTATGCCAACTTTCCAAAATATTCCAAGGGGTCATATTTGCCATATTTAAATTCCACAAGCTCCTTTGAAGTTTATTTTCCAATTTAGACTATCGGGGACCAAAATTGCCAAATTTTGAAACTGCAGGGACTATTCTTGTAATTTTCCAAAAATTTACTCCAAGGACCATTTGTGAAAACTTTTACTTTCCAAGGACCATAAATGACTTTTTCATTCAAAATTTTTGCTCAAGGACTGTTTTTGACGAGTTTTGAAAGTTGGGGGGACTGAAACTGCCAATTATGCAAACTTTATACGTTTTTCATTTATTTTTAAACATTTTGCATCTAGAACATATAAAACATACTTTTGGGATAATTTCAGTATTTTGATGCATTATTGGGTGTTTTTGGATGTTTTGGCAGTTTATATAAGACAAAAATGATGAGTATTTACACACACATCAATCCCCCACACTAAACTATTGCTAGTCCCTAGCAATCTTTTGAGAAAACTTAACAGATTTTAAACTCTTTACCAGAAGCCATCACTTCTGGAGTAGCCAGATGTATCGATTCAAGTAAGAACTATGGTCCACCTGATAACCATGTGATTTTGAGCAAACCACCAGCTATCAACGGATTTGATTTGTCTTTACCAAAAGCCGTTTGCTTCTGGACTAGCCAACTCTTGATGGAATAGTCAACATCTTGGTGAGCTGATTACCAATTATGGTTTTTCCACTGCCTTTACCATAAGCCATAATCTTGCGGGCTAGCCAACTCATTCACTTTTTGGGATATGGCGAGTTGATTTACCATACAATTTTGGGCAAATTGCAAGCCATCAACGGATTTGAGATGTCTTTACCAAGAGCCGTTTGCTCTTGGACTAGCCAATCCTTTTGTCGGTTAGACAAGGCGGACTGATAACCACAAAAATTTTGAAGCTCCAGTGAAATCTTTTTTAAATTTTTTTGCCAAAAACGGGGGTACTATAAGGTCAAATGTGATAAAATTCGCTAGAATAGCGAAATACCCCCACACTTAGAATGAATATTGTCCTCAATATTCAAAGTCCCGGCTATTATGCCGACATTTTGAACGTAAAAGGGCAACATTACAAGCTAAATGTGGAAAACACCATTTTGTATTTTCACTTTCTTTGTAACCATAGCATGGGTAACTCCCCCACACTTAGGGTGAAAACCCTATAAGCATGCTACTGTTTTTGTTTACCGAGTCGCTAGCTTGACTCGACCCCGAATTCATTTGTCCTTGGGGAAGCATGATGTGGAAGAAACAATCTCCATCGGACTTTCATTCAAGATGTTTGGACAAATATTTGAAGCACGTGAAAGTTCCACACCGATGAGATAAGTACCCCGGTTTTAAATAGTATAAACTATAAGCGGTGATGCCGGGGTCAAAGATAATGTCTTCATTCCCGAAGGAGTGAAAAACAGGAGAAGTCACCCTGTAGGTGAAGAAAAGGAAGAAAACCATGATGAAGATCATGATTTGATCTTCTTCCTCGAGATCAGGCTCATTAGCCTGAATTTGGATTTCAAGGGTTAAGCTCGTAAACATCCCGGGAGGGTGGGTGGGAATTTGCAAATTCTCATGATTGAGTGCATCTCCCCTGGGATATCATACTCCGGAGGAGTCATGATATGAGTGAGATCACCGGAGAACTCCTCAAAGGTGAATGAATCATATTCGGGGAGAGAAATTTGAGAATGAGAAGTGGTACTGCCACTAATCTTCTCTCCCATATGATCAAAAGTAAAGGCTTCAAACTCCGGAATAGGATCGTCGGAGAAAATGTCACTATCCTTAATCAGGATAGGAGATGAAATAGGTTTCATATTGAAAGCCTCGATTTTAGAAATGAGGAGATTGACATTCATTAATGTTGCACGAAGTGCTTCATCCTTGATTTCAGTGTCAATCTCATCATTCTTTTCTTCTAAGCTAACTAACTCAGAAGGTAATCCTTCCACATGACTGATGTCTCCAGAAGATAAAGAATTTTCATCAGCATGTGAAGTACTAAGCTTGATGTTGGGATTAGAGTTTAAAAGATTTTCGGTTTCTCCCATATCGGCTTCTCGGTTAAACAGATCATCATCACTTCCCAATGGAAGTGGATTGATGTGAGTAAGTTCATCTGTGAACTCCTCAATAAGAGGGGCAACATCAGAATGAGGCAATGGTGCCTCTTCATACTCAACTTCTCCATAAGATGCACAATCATCATTAAAATAGGAGAAAGTCTCAAAATGATCTTTTGGATTTTCAGGGTGAGAAGGTAGATCACACACATGATCAAAAGTTCCCTATGACTCTCCTGGGATTGGGACAAGGATCTCAACACTAGACTTTATGAATTCGTCCGATTCCTTTTGAGGAACAGTGCTAAGATGGTCATCCCCCATATTTAGAGAGTGAGTGTGAACTTCGGGTGTGATATCAATAGACTGAGGGAGTTTAGAAGTACTAGCAGTTATGGAATTTTCAAGTTCCATTTGATCAACGGCTAGTGACTTTGTCACATTATTTTCTCCCTGATTTTCAATTGAAGGAATTACAACTGATGAATCTGATGAATCTTTTTGAATAATGACAATGTTATCTTCATCATCATCACTGTCATCATCGTCAACATAAAGAGCAGCATAGCGAAGATTGGCACGTATTTTAGCCGCTCTTTGCTCATCAAGTAATTCTTCCATGCTCATTTCGTTTCTAGCATCTCGTTCTTCAGCAAGTAATTCTGCCATTGATTTCTAACGAGAATCTTGAAACGATGTAGTGGCAAACTCCTCCTTAAGTTTTTTGTTGGGATATGAAATATCAAAGTACTTTTGGATGTCAAAGTACTGCTGCATGAAGAATAAAGTTAAAGTACTGCTGAAGAATAAAGTTAAAGTACTGCTGTTATTGAAGAATGCTTAAAGTACTTCGAAGAAAACAAGGACTGATATACAATATTAGATAAGGATTAATGTGTAATATTAAACGAATATTCTATAATTAGTTAGGGATAATTACTTGTCGTTCAAGGATTACATGTTGTAAACCGACTTAAGGTTATCTATATAAAGAGCCTTAAGAGGTATTGGTCGATATAAGTTTTACAAGTCTTAGATACATTTAGAAGTCGATCAAAGTTAATAGTTAGGGATTGTTAGTGAATCTGTGTAACAAAGCAGGTTCAAAGTTTGGTTAATATAAAAGTTCTTCTTAAGCTTCGTGTTAGTAGATTCCGCATACTTTACAAGGTAAAACAATGTTTCAATATTAATAGTGTTGAGTTTACTCAATATTGTTAAACCCTTACAAGCTACAAAGTAGTTTGTTCAGAGTATATCGATCCAACAAGTGGTATCAGAGCTTGTGTTGGAAACTCTGATTAAGAAGACAAACCTTTAAAACCTTTAAACCGACTTCACTACAAACCCTTCAAGATGTCGACAGATGCTGCACCTGCTCCCTCAATCACAGCTGTTAGAATCCCTATTGTTAAGAAGGGAGAATATAACCTATGGGCCATGAAGATGAGGCAGTACATTGCCATCACAGACCATGCTTTGTGGGATGTGATTGTCAATGGTAACATGCAAATTGATGAACCAGTAGAGGTACCTGGACAACCAACACCACCAAAAATAACTGTACCTGCTGCTACCAAAAGAAATCAAGACAAAGCTCTCAACATACTGCTTTCTGCTATTCCTGATGGTCACCTACTAAAGTTTCATGATGCCAAAGATGCCAAACAACTATGGGCTGCAATAAAGAAGAAGTTTGGAGGTAATGATGCTTCCAAGAAGATGCATAGGAATTTGCTGAAGCAACAATTTAAAACTTTCACTGTTGGTGAAAGAGAAGGTCTTGATTCTGCTTATGAAAGATTTCAACATCTTTTGAGTATGCTAGAACTATATGATGCTGAGGCATCAGTTGAAGATGCTAATTTAAAGTTTCTAAGGAGTTTGCCATCAGCATGGCATGTAGTTGCTACTATGATCAGAGGACAATCAGTGCTGGATACTATGGACTTTGATGATCTTTACAACAATCTGAAGGTGTATGAGCATGAGATGAATGGTACTACATGTTCAAGCACACAACAGAACATTGCTTTTGTCTCTTCTGAAAAGAGAAGCAATACTTCTAACAAAGGTACTGCTTACCCTGTTCAAAGTACTGTGACTGAAACACAGGTTCCATGCACAACAATGGTCACCACCAATTCATCACAATCACTTACTCCCACCTCAGATGATGTTCTATGTTCATTCTTTGCTCAACAAGCATCTTTGCCTGTCACCTATCAAGAAGATGTATTGCAAATAGATGATGATGCTTTTGAAGAAATTGATATCAGATGGCAAGTTGCTATGCTCACTGCAAGGATCAAGAAATATGTGAACAAGATAGGAAAAGGCATCAACTTCAGAGCTAAACAAGGAATAACATTTGACAAGTCCAAGATTGAGTGTTTCAACTGTCAAAGGACTGGTCACTTTGCAAGAGAGTGCAAGTTTGCAAAGTATCAAGCAAACAAGATGATTGAACCACCCAAGCCTGAAAGAAAAGAGATTCCAATTACTGAACCAAAACCAAAAGCTTTGGTTGCTCAAGAAAATCTGTCAGAGATTGATTGGTCCAATGAGTTTGATGATGAACCTGTAACCTGTTCAATGGTTGCATTGGAAGACTGGAGCACGACATTTGATGAAGAGCCTGGATATGCTGCTTTGGAGTCAAGAGATGAGTTAGGAAGCTTTGATTGGAGCATGGAGTTTGAAGAAGCACCTGTTCAGCTTGCTATGGTAGCTGCTTCACCAAGTTCATCCACTAAATCTAAGGTATGCTCTAAGTGTAATGATATGTATCAAAAGTTACTTACTGAGTATGTAGCTGAAAGAGATAAATTTCAAAAAGCTAGGGCTGAGATATCTGGTTATCAATTAACTTTAGAGTCAATGGAAGCCAAAATTCTTACACATGAAAACAATGAAGTAGCATGGCTTGAAACATATAAACAAAAGGATTACCTAGTTAAGTTGAATGAATGGAAACTAGGTTGCAAGGTGTCTGAACTAGAAAAAGTGACTGCTGAAAGGGATAAGTTGTTAGAAAAACTTGCTGTATGGAATGAGGCAGGTGTGTCACATGTTTAATTTGGTGAAAAGCAAAGAACATCCAACATTAAGACATGCCTAGGTTATGATAGCAATGAAGGTATTCCATTTAAGAGCAAGGAACTAAATCTTACAGTTGATACCTCCACTAGTGATGAAGAGTTCATAAGTCTAGATGAAAACACTTCTAGTGATGAGGAATCCCCTAGTCCAACACCTCCTGTATTTCAGAAAGAAAAGGGTTATAATGCAGTTCCTTACCCCCCAGGTAGCTTTCAACCACCTAGAAAAGATGTTGATTGTTATGGTGTAGATAATCTAGAGTTTAGGAAAAAGCTTAAAAGTAAATTTAATCCTGAAACTTTATAAAAATCTGTTGAAGCACCTAAGGTAGAAGAGACCAAGTTTTCAAAACAAGCAGTACCTTCAAACTCTTTTCGAAGTACTGCTGATCACTCAGCAGTACCTCAAAGAAAATTCTTTCAAAATACTGCTAATTTTAGAAACACTTATGAAAGGGGATTTGGGGATATTGGTCCAAAGGTCTGTTATGTTTGTTACAGTCCTCATCATTTGATTAAAGACTGTGATTATCATTTAGACTACCTAAGTAAATATCCAAAGACCAGAACTGCACAACCAAGTTATAGGGAGAACAAGCCAAGGGATAATAAACCAGTTTGGAACTATACAAATAGGGTCAACCATAGTAATTTCTCAAAAGACTATAGGTACCCTCATCAGAAAAGGTCATACTCCAAACCCTCAGTACCTTCACAAAGTACTGACAGAAAGTTCCCTAATGTTTCTAGCAAACAATCAAATGTAAGATCTAGGAGGCACAATCATTACAACCCTAGAAAGCCTTACAACACAAGAAAAGATGCTAGGACACAGAACCCAACTCCTAAAGTTACAACTAAATGGGTTAAGAAAGAAAGTACTGCTGGGGAAAAACCAGTACTTTCAGTAGTTAAGGGTGAAAAGGGGACAAATGATCTTGAAAAATAAAAAATTTTGGAAACAAAAACCTTAATTCTTGATCATGCTTTCAAAGACAGTGGTGATTACATACTTAAAAATTTTGAGTATGTCACTCCACAAGGGGAACACAAGTCAGTAATGTCTTGGGTTCCTAAAAATAACTAACCTTTTCATGTAAATGCAGGGCAACCCAGAGGAGGAGCTTAAAGATCATCTTATTGTAGATAGTGGTTGCTCTGGCAGTATGACAGGAGAAAAGGAGCTCTTGTCAGATTTTAAAGCTTATTATGGAGGAAAAGTTGCATTTGGGAATGATACTGATGGAGGAAGAATAACTGGCAAAGGAACTATCAAGGCAGGAAACATTGATTTTGAAGATGTTAGATATGTGAAGGAGCTCAAATTCAATCTTTTGTCAGTCTCTCAGATTTGTGATAAGAAGTACCCTGTGTTATTCTTTGACACAGAATGTCTTATACTTTCTCCTGATTTCAAGTTAGAAGATAGAAACTTGGTGTTACTGAGAGCACCAAGAACTAATGATGTGTACAGCATAGACTTGAAGAATGTAAATTCTGCTGAAAGAGCAACATGTTTGATTGCAAGAGCATCTATGGAGGAAGCACATCAATGGAACAGAAGACTGGGACATGTTAATTTCAAGAATATCAATAAGCTGGTCAGAGGTAATTTTGTTACAGGTTTACCTTCTAAGACATTCAAGAATGATCACACATGTCTTGCTTGTAAGAAGGGTAAACAACACAAGGCCTCTTGTAAGAAGATTGATGAGAAGACTATTAGAGAGCCTTTGGAATTGCTGCACATGGATCTATTTGGACCTGTTTCAGTTGTCAGTCTGAACAAGAAGAAGTACTGTTTGGTTGTAACAGATGACTGCAGCAGATTTAGTTAGGTCTTTTTCTTATGCTTTAAAGATGAAACTTTTGATGCTATTCATGACCTAATTATAGCACTTGAAAATCAGTTAAGACTCAAGGTTAGAAGCATTAGATGTGATAATGGGACTGAGTTCAAGAATCAGCTTATGGATGAATTTTGTGCCAAGAAAGGAATTAAAAGAGAGTTCAGTATTGCTAGAACTCCTCAACAAAATGGAGTTGCAGAAAGAAAGAATAGAACTCTTATAGAAGCAGCAAGAACAATGCTTGCAGACTCTCAACTACCTGTTCCATTCTGGGCTGAAGCTATAAGTGCTGCTTGCTATGTATTGAATAGAGTATCAGTGACTAAACCTCAAATGAAGACACCTTATGAGTTACTCATGGGAAAGAAGCCAAGCATCAAGTTTATGAAACTTTTTGGATGTACCCTAACCATCTTAAATACTGCTGATAATTTGGGCAAATTTGATGGGAAGTCAGATGAAGGATATTTATTGGGATATTGTACAAATAGCAAAGGATTCAGAGTGTACAATAGGGCTACCAAGAAGGTTCAAGAATGTCTTCATGTTGATTTTTTGGAAGAACAAGAGAATTCTAAAGGTAAAGGTCTATGATTGGATGTCTTATGTATTTAACTGCATCAAGACCTGATATTACTTTTGCTGTGAGCTTATGTGCAAGACATCAGGTTAATCCAAAAGTATCTCATTTAAATGTTGTCAAGAGGATTTTTAGGTATCTTAGGCAACAACCTAAGCTAGGATTATGGTATCCTAGGGATTCACCTTTCCATCTCCATGCCTTCTCAGATAGTGATTATGCTGGAGATAACTATGACAGAAGGTCCACAACTGGAGGATGTCAGTACCTTGGAAGCAGATTAGTGTCATGGCAATGTAAGAAGCAAACAATTGCAACAACTTCTTCCACAGAAGCAGAGTATGTAGCTGCTGCAAGCTGTTGTGCACAAGTACTTTGGTTGCAGAATCAGCTTTTGGATTATGGATTCAATTTCAAGAATACTCCTATCAACATTGATAATGAGAGTACCATCTGTATTGTTAAGAATCCAGTCTATCATTCCAAGACCAAGCACATTCAGATTAGACATCATTTTATAAGAGATTGCTATGAACAAAGGCTTATCAATGTGGTTAAAGTTCATACTGATGATAATGTAGCAGATCTACTCACAAAGGGCTTTGATGTTTCAAGATTTACTTTCTTAGTTGTGAGTATTGGCATGATTAATATGTAAGCTATTTTTGAGGGGAGGCATAAGTAGTTATTAGTTAGTCATTATTTGAGGGGAGGCAACATGTATCATTCCAAAGAAAGGATTTTATTCATTCATGTTCTTACAAATACCATTCAGAAGTACAACACCATTCTTGTTTTCAAGTAACAGACACAGACACAACAAAGACAACAAAAACACAAGACTCCATCAACCTACTACCAAACTCCACACACCTACTCCATAGGCCTTTTTCCCTTGCCCTCATAGCTTTGCTTTCCCTATTGAGCAGTTCTTCTCTTGTCATCAAAAGAAGTCTGTTTTCTTGGGCAAGCCAGGCCAAGAACCTGTTTGGGAGGTCTTTCTTTTCTTGGAGTAGGCCACTTCATATTCTGGATAGCTGTTTCCAGGGCCTGAGTCAATGCATGTGGAAGCTCTTTAGCCAAAGTTGAACCAGAACCAACTTTCTTTTTGGGCTTTTTGATGGTAGCACTGCCTGCATCAGTTATGGTAGAGTTGGCTGCACTCATTGTTGATGAAGCTTCTTGGTGTCCCATCCATTGCACATGAGGAGGAAAATAGTCTAACCATCCTGGATCTTCAAACTCAGAATCAGAGTAGTACCTTATCTCTGAGTCTGTGGTACCTTCTGAGTCTGAAGAGATGTTCACAATTGGTATGTGACTCATTTTGCTTACTTGTTTTTGTTCAGAGAAAATATGGTGTTTGCAAATTATTGGTGAAGTTGCTTTTATAAGCAAGGTGAAGGTTAATGGGCATTTAATGAAGTGTATTGAAGTTCACTTACCCTGGTTGTTTTGGAATTTAATTTGGTGCTAGTCATTAATGAGGGTTGACTTTCTAAGATATTTTGGTCAAATGGTCAACATTCAAGATTTTTAGTGGAAAAGTACTTTGGTCAATATACTGTTTGAGCTTATAGTGGAGAGTACTTCTCCATTCTTTATGGAAAGTACTGCTTGGTGTTATTAAAAGGGTTCGCTGACGTGTCAGATACTGTTCCAACGGTCCGATTTGCGGCTAACAACCTTTCGAAAGATATGGGATATTCACTTCCAAAAATAACGGTAAAATCATTAATTAACCGTGATTTTTTGTAATTTTATCCTAATATAAACCTCATATTTTTTCCTTTTATTCACCTTATTCATCCTTATAAACTCATACCCACTTTGCATCGATCATCACTTTTCTTACTCTAACCCTACTCATCATGGCAAATCGACGTACCAACACCAAACACAACATGATTGCAAACCTTGAGAAAACCCAAGCAAACCTTGATTTTCATGGAATTATTGATTTCCTCACTGGTACCAACATCTGTTACTCTATCCTTGTCAACCCTGAGTGTTGGGATCATACTTTTGTATTTAGTCAAGTCTCGGTCATTACATTTTGTAATAGGTTGCTTTAATATTTATATCATTTAGTTTATGTTACAAGGCTTATGTGCTAAAGCCCTATGGGCCTTAAAGCCCACGAATTTAAGAGATAAGGGAGGAAGGGAGTGTTGCCCTAACTCCTTCCTTATAAATAGAGAGCTTATGTAAACATTTCATTGGTTGGTTATGTGAAATATTAAGGAAACTCTTGCAATTCTAATTCTCTAATTCTCATAATCATCCCATTCTCATTCTCATCTCATTTCTATCATTATTGTGCTTGTGTTTACTAAATGGTGACCTAACAAGTGGTATCATTCGCCATATGAAGGTGTAGCTTTTGTTTTTTCATTAAGTTTGTTCTTAAACTTGTTTTTTTTATTCGAATTTTTGAGAAATTATTGTACTTTCTTGCTTGTTTCTTGGTTTTTATCACATATTTGCTTACAAACTTGTGCTACAAATCAACACAAACAAAAAGTTACAATTTTTTCTTATAAAATTCGACTAGGGATTATTTGTACTATTTTTCGCAATTTTATAAATTTTTGAAAAGTTCTTAAAGTTTTCAACTTTCTTAAAGATCTCTTCATTTTACACATAAAAGTACAAGAATCTTGAAATAAAAACGAGTTTTAGGATTGCTTTCCGTGAAAAACAAATACTACCAAGTTATCGAGATCCTCTATTGCTACCATTTCGAGATCTTCTCTACGTGCACTACCTCGACTTCGTTTGTGTGGACTCGGTATTTTCTTTCTTGTATAAGAAAGATAAGTACTTCGACGTTTGGGAAAGTTTTCGAAATTGTATAATTTCGAAAACTGTTTTTTCGTAACTTTGTGACTTTTCGAAAACATACTATTTTTTCGAAATCACACAAGTTATCGCAAACTTATCTAAGTTTCGAAATCCTACTATTTCGCAAACATAAGGAGTTTCGCAAAAACTTGTTTGTTGTCGAAATTTCAAGTTTTTCGAAAACCTGCAAAGTTTCGCAAACCTTGTTTTTCGAAAACCTGACAAGTCTC
The DNA here is from genome assembly GCA_030686995.1 of Artemisia argyi. Classification (NCBI taxonomy): domain Eukaryota; kingdom Viridiplantae; phylum Streptophyta; class Magnoliopsida; order Asterales; family Asteraceae; genus Artemisia; species Artemisia argyi. The sequence goes on along the minus strand of CM060695.1, from coordinate 137,305,811 downwards.
GCAATCCTACTTTCGCAATCACAGCTGAGCCAGTTTTCGAAATCATTGGAATTTCATAGTTTCGCAATCCCTGTTGATCAAGGTTTCGCAATCCGAAGTTGTGCTAAGTTTATCGATACTTGGTTAATTCTACACTTTCTACAAGATCCATTTCTACACAAGTGTTCTAAGATGTCTCAACCACCTAATCATTACTTCCCTCATATTCAACAACATCAACATCAGCAGTATCAGCAACATCAACATCAGCAGTATCAGCAACAACAATACCTTCCGCACCAAATGAATCAACAACCTTCTCAAAAACAAACAAACAATCCACTACATCATTACCTAATGATGCAACAACATCAGATCATTCCTCAACAACAACCATATCAAGTGCCACAACTAAATACTCAGTTTTCCTCCAAACAACCTCACTGGTTTGACAGAATGTGTGAAGTTATTACAACTCTACAATCCCGACATGAGGCAGGATCACTTGAAACACCTCCAATGCTAACACCTGGGAACTATGTTCAATGGTCAAGTCGATTCTTACGATTCCTTGAATTAAAGAAACCTCATGGGAAATTCTTAAAGCAAGTGATACTTGAAGGACCATTTGAGTGGCCGACAAGATTTGAAGCTGGTGATCCACATGCTGATCCTCCACATCCTCCTGGTGATAGACCTCTTCCAGAATCTTTACTCACTGAAGAACAGAAACTACATCGTGAAGCTGATGAGTATGCAATGGCTTATATACTTCAAGGTATACCTAATCCGATCTATCGAAGTGTCGATGCTCAGAAAACGGCTAAAGCTATGTGGGAACACGTTCATCTCCTTATGGAAGGCACTCAATTGAACAAAGATGACATGGAATCCAAGCTATACATGGAATACACTGACATCACAATTGAACCTGGAGAGTCACTTGAATCCTACTATCATCGTTTCACAAATGTGGTTAATGATCTGGAACGTCATAAAATCACAGTACCAAGGATCGCTGTGAACTCCAAATTTGTTGGTAGTCTTGGCCCTGATTGGCATAAATATGTGACATTTGTTCGTCAAACAAAGAATCTTCATGATGCTCCATATGGTTTGTTGTATGATTTTCTGAAACACCATGAACCTGAAGTTGAAAAAGATCGAGCTCTACGAGGAGGATACACACCAACTTCTACACCAAATTCTTTGGCTCTCGTAGCTCAGTCTCCCTACGCTCCACCACCAATGTCAAATCATGCATATGTTCAAGAGCAGAACTACTTCAGTTATCCACAATCTTCTACCTCGAACCAAATGGTCCCTTATGATTCATCTCCACAGAATGCCTCTACTCAACTGGTTCCATTAAACAACAATGATGCTGTGTATTACTCAAATTCCAATGACGATGACGATGATGACTTTAACACGTTGAATCAGGGACTTGCTCTTCTTGCTCGTGCTTTCAGCAAATTCTCCAACAAAACAAACAACCGTCAACGTTCATCTTCTAACACAAGGAATCAAGCTGTTGTCAATGATGGAAGAGTGGAAATTCAGAATCGTAACTATGGTCGATCTGGTTCAGGAAGCTCTTCAGGGAATTATGGGAATGATCAGAGGTTTAGTAACAATACGGGGTTCAGGAACAACTTAGGATCTTCTCAACAAAGGTCTGACTCAGTTGCAACAAGGAACTCCAACTCAGGGAATGCAGTTTGGTGCTACAATTATAATGAACAAGGTCATATAGCTACAGCATGTCCCAAACCGAGAACTCGGGGTAGTAAGTTTCACAAACAGGCATTACTCATGGCTCTTCAAGATGAAAAAGATGGACATTTCCCTGAACAAGATAACAACTTCATGGCAAATGTGAACAATGATGATGACATGGAAGATCTGGATGCCAATGCAGCTGTGATGCTTATGGCCAACATGCAGGAACTTAAGCTCAATGATTCAGGTCCAGTGTATGACACTGACGGCTTGTCTCAGGTACATGACCTCAATGAATGCTTTATTAATGAAATAGTCTCACCTTTTGCTTATGAATCAGATATGGCGCAAGTTGTTCCATCTAAATCATCTTCATCATCTCAAAAAGATGAACAAATAAGCACAGTTGTCATATTCGATGATGACACAGTTGTCTCATTTGATGATCCTATTGAAAATGATAAACATGATAATTTAGAACAACATGAACCATCATTTGATCCAGACCCTGACCTCATAATGTTATCTAAACAACTGAATGCTCAACAATTGCTAATTGCAAAATGCAACGAGAAAAACAAAGTTTTAAAAGAAACTAATGCAGCACTTGCAAGAGATATTGAGTGTTATAAAATTCAGCTTTCAAATCAGGAAGACAAGATTAAAAATGCAAAAAGTTTTGAAAAAGCTTTTCAAGATTCTTATAATAAAGAAAAAGATCTTCAACGCAAAATGCAAGATTTAATTGAGTCAAACGGTAAGTTGATTTCAAAACTCGAAAGTGAAAAGTGTGAATTGAAAATGAAAGCTGAACGTCTTCAAACAGTTCTCTCTAAAACAGAAACTTAATTGTCAAATTGCAAAAAGGAGTTTTGTGAACATAAAACAAGAAAAAGGAAGTATATAGATGACTTACTTGGTGATATTGTTGATCTTGAAAAACAACTCAAAGAATTTCGTCACATTGTTTACAAACACGGGAACTCTGTCACAACAATTCAGAAATTTGCTTTAAAACCGAGACCCGATAAAGGATTTGCACTTTGCGATTTCAAATCAATGTTTCTTCACAAAGCATTTAAAGAAAATCCCAAGATTTACAGTATTGATCATATGTTTGATAATACAATTGTGCGTGCTGTTGTTTTTGATACTGAGGAAGAAGAAGAACTTGAAGACGAGAGTCGATCAAAAATGAGTTATGTTCAATATTGGACACCATATGACTACTCAAAAGCTCCACCTCTTTCTAAATCTTTTGTTACTCAAAAGGACTTACCTGAGAAATCATGGTTTATCGAAGAGTCGTATGTTTCATCTCATAATGCGGCCCCTGTCCAAACTGTAGCACAAATAAATGGTCCTTTACCATCATCCGGTGAACTTACACCTTTACCGAAAACTTGTCGTGTCTTAAATTATTTCAAAACCTTTATGGAAGACATCGAAATTTTGGAGGAAACAATTGAACGTAATTCTGAAATAAAAATTGAAACTTTTCAATCCGCTTACGAGCGAGAAAAGAGAGATATTTTTCAAAAACAAATGAAGCCAATTGTTCAACACCTCCGTCTATGTGCTACACGTTGGGATCAGGAGCTTCAAAAGGAGGTCAAAAATATGATAAACGTTTTCAATGCAACTGAAAATGACATTTTGGTTCAAAAGCAAAGAAATAGAGTTTTAAAAAATGATGCTGATCGACTCTTGGAACAAGTTCTCAATGCTGATATTTTGTCTGTTATCATGAATGATCTCTATAAATCTGGTACTTCTATGCTTATGGATGATCTTTGTGTTGATAATAACTTGTTGAATGAGGAAATTGAGACACTTAAACAGGAAAATGATAAGTTGAGAATTAAAAATGATGATGTGACAAAACAATTTTCAAAAGAAATTTGTCAACTCAATCAAAGGCTTGAATGGTGTCAAGCTAAAAGTCTTGAAAGGGAATTGAAGTTTCAAAGTCAAAATGTTTCAAACTCTTGTCAGATTTTCAAAAACAACGAGTCTTTAAAAGGTCTGTGTCTCCGATACGAGAAAGAAATTGCGGATTTAAAAATTGAAAACGCCGAATGGCAACAAAACCGCGATGACATCAAATATTGCAATGGTTTACTTGAGTCTGAAATTCAGGACAAAAATCACATCATCATTGATTTGAAAGAGAAAATCAAGCTAATTCAAAAAGGAAAGTTTGTTGACACCACGGTAATAGCACCAGGAATGTATCATGTAGACAAAACTGATAAAGGAAAGGTTGTTCAAAACACTAATGTTGATAACTCCACTTCTACAGGACTAGTCTCCACTTCTAGCGTTAGCAGACCCAAGCAAAAAAGTAAAAAGAAGAATAGGATCTTGCAACGTAAGAGAGGACACCTAGAAGCTCAAGAAGTAGAAGACCAACTTAGGAATTTGAATAAAACTCATGTTGCATCAGATTTAGATTCTAATCTGGCAAATTGTAATCAAAATCTAAATGTAACGAATGATGAACCTTTGAATGTTTTGAATATTAATGCATCTTGTGTGTTTTGTCGTAAAAGCGTATCATCTGGTGATCATACAAAATGTTTAGCTAATTCTCTTCTCAATCGTCATAAGAAACGTAGGACACGCATTCCTTCTAGGCCCATTCTTGCCTCTAAGTCTAACTTAGGAAAGCCGTCTACTACGGTTTCTAATGAAGTAGAAGTTACCCCCATAGGTGCCGAGAACAAATCTAGGAATGAGCCAACTACTAATGCATTTATCATTAAGAAAGCAAAAACTAGTTGGAATTGGCAACGTTGGTTACAACACAAACCAGACTTTAAATGGATTCCTAAATTGTTGAATAAATGTGTTTCTAACCAACAGGAACCCGCACTGTCTTTGGGTTCCACCCTTACTTCTGTTCCATCTGTGTCTTCTTCTTGTGATGCAGGTGGTACAGATCGTTCTCTGGATTGTTGATAGCGGATGCACCCGACATATGACAGGCAATCTCAAACTGTTGAAAAACTTTGTCTCAAAGTTCATTGGTACTGTCAGATTCGGGAATGATCATTACGCTCTAATCATGGGATATGGTGACTATGTAAGTGGGAACATCGAAATAAGCCGTGTTTATTATGTGGAAGGCCTTGGACACAACCTTTTCTCTGTTGGTCAATTCTGTGATGGGGATCTAGAAGTTGCATTTCGTGAGAAAACTTGCTTTGTTCGTGACTTACAAGGAAACGATCTAATGTCTGGCTCACGCGGCTCCAATCTTTATACAATATCAATGTCAGATATGATCGCAACATCTCCGATATGTCTTCTCTCCAAAGCTGAATCGACTAAATCTTGGTTATGGCACAAACGTCTTTCACACTTGAATTTCAGAACTATGACTGACCTTGCTCGTTATAAACTTGTCGATGGATTTCCAAGATTCCGTTTTACCAAAGATCACTTATGTCCAGCCTGTGAACAAGGAAAAAGTACTCGTGCTCATTTTCCTTCTAAACCTGAGCAAAGTACGAATCATGTTTTACAAATGCTTCATATGGATTTATGTGGACCGATGCGTGTTCAAAGTATCAACGGTAAACGCTACATACTAGTAATTGTAGATGACTTCTCCAGATGGACTTGGGTTTATTTCTTACGAAGTAAAGATCAGGCTCCTTCAATGATCATCACCTTTCTCACTAAAATTCAAGTTCAGTTACGCAACACGGTACGAATAGTCAGAACTGACAATGGAACTGAATTCAAGAATCAGACACTTAGGTCTTATTATGAGAAAGTGGGAATTGAACATCAAACATCTATTCCTAGAAGCCCAGAACAGAATGGAGTTGTTGAAAGACGCAACAGGACATTAGTGGAAGCTGCTAGAACTATGTTGATTAATGCTCAATTACCAGATTACTTGTGGGCAGAAGCTGTTTCAACTGCATGTTATACCCAAAACCGTTGCATGATCACAAAACGTCATCGCAAAACACCTTATCAAATTGTTCACAAAAGAAAACCGAACATCGATTACTTTCATGTATTTGGAGCACTTTGTTATCCGAAGAATGATCATGATGATTTAGGTAAACTTAAAGCAAAGGCTGACATCGGAGTGTTCGTTGGATATTGTGAAAATTCCAAAGGTTTTCGGATATGGAATCGTCGTACAAGAGAAATTCAAGAAACCATTCATGCTAATTTTGATGAACTCACACAGATGGCTTCTGGGCAACACAACTTAGGACCCGAATTTAACCGTCTTAACTCTCCGGCATCTTCAGCTGAAACATTGCCACTTAACCGCAAAGAATTAGAAACCTTGTTTGCTCCACTATTTGATGACACAATTGAATACCGTCCTACTGAGGTCTCACCTAATTCCGCTGCTCAACCTGATAACATTCCCGTACCAGACTCACCTCAACAAACTACTACAAGTGTTGAGAGAGACGGTCCTCCAATTGTATCACCATCTACAGCAGAACAAACTGGTTCTACTTCCCGCCATCCAGCTGAAGATCCAACACCACTATCAGTTCCACAACCCGCAGAGCATGATCCTGATGTGTTCTTTAATCCGTTTGCACCAGCTCCTACAGTTCCAGATATAGCTGAGTCGTCAACACGCAATTTGGATCCTGCTAACATGCGAGATACTTATCAACTACACCCTTCAACACACAAATGGACTCGAGACCATCCACTAGTTCATATTATTGGCCATCCAGATGCACCTGTTATGACAAGACAACGACTTCACACAGATGGAGAAACTTGTATCTATGCACTCACAGTTTGTCACGAAGAACCTAAGAACATCAAAGAAGCAATGACTTATGACAACTGGATTGAATCTATGCAAGAGGAATTTCAGCAATTCATAAGATTGGAAGTCTGGGAATTAGTTGAAAGACCTGACGGAGTCTTTGTCATCGGGTTAAAATGGATTTGGAAGAATAAGCTTGATACTGAAGGAACTGTCATACGTAACAAATCACGCCTGGTAGCGAAAGGATACTCTCAACTGGAAGGACTTGATTTTGCTGAATCCTTTGCTCCAGTGGCTAGACATGAAGCTGTTCGGATCTTTTTGGCCTATGCTGCACACAGGAACATGGTAGTTTACCAAATGGATGTCAAAACAGCGTTTCTTAATGGAGAACTCTGTGAAGAAGTTTATGTTAGCCAACCTGAAGGCTTCGTTGATCCTGAGCGTCCTAATCACGTTTACCGACTCAAAAAGGCACTCTACGGACTCAAGCAAGCCCCACGGGCGTGGTATGACAAACTGTCCACTTTCTTGCTGGCCAATAAATTTTCTAAAGGATCAGTGGATCCCACACTATTTACAAAAACCTACGGGGAGGACTTACTTGTTGTTCAAATATATGTCGATGACATCATTTTTGCCTCAACAAAAAGAAATTACTCTAATGATTTTGCAAAATTAATGAAAGATAATTTTAAAATGTCCATGATGGGTGAACTTTCGTTCTTTCTAGGACTACAAGTTCATCAATCACCCCGTGGAATTTTTATAAATCAGTCCAAATATGCTCTCGAAATTTTAAAGAAACATGGGATGATGAGTTGTGATACTTATAATACACCGATGGGCTATACCACAAAACTAGATGCTGACTTACATGGGACTCCCGTTGACCCTACCAAATACCGAAGTATGATTGGGTCCCTCATGTATCTCACAGCTAGTAGACCTGATATAGTATTTGCTGTCTACATGTGCTCTCGTTATCAGTCCAAACCAACTGAAAAACACCTCAGTGAGGTCAAGAGAATCCTTTGATACATAAAGGGAACCATTAACTTGAGAATCTGGTATCCGAAGGATTCTGGTTTTGAACTAATTGCTTTTTCAGATGCTGACCATGCAGGATGTTTAGACACACGCAAAAGTACATCTGGTGGATTACAATTTCTCGGAGACAAACTTGTGTCATGGCAATCAAAGAAGCAGGACTGCACATCACTGTCGTCAACAGAATCTGAATATGTAGCCATGTCCGCCTGTTGTGCTCAAGTCATTTGGATGAGATCACAACTTAAGGATTATGGCTACCTATTCAACAAGATTCCCATCTACTGTGATTCCAAAAGTGCAATTGCTATCTCCTGCAACACCGTACATCATTGCAAATCCAAACACATCGATCTCCGATATCACTTCATCAAAGAGCATGTGGAAAAGGGTACCGTTGAACTTTATTTTGTTGGGACTGAGTACCAATTGGCGGACTTACTTACCAAATCTTTAGCACCATCAAGGTTTGCTAGTCTAGTTCACCAAATTGGTATGCGATGTTTGACTCCAGAGGATCTGGAAAAGTTTTTAAAATACAATTGATCGTCAAACATCAAAACTATCTTTGTAAATATTTTTTTCAAAAACAAAATACAAAAATATAAAACCAATAAAAAACTCAAAAAGATTTTTGGACTTCAAAAAAAAAAAAAAAAAAAATGCAAGTATAAACCACCTCTTTCAACACTATTTTATAAAAATGTCTTCAATTATTTAAAACAAGTGTTGAGGGGGAGGAAAAGTCATGTTTTTCAAATTTCTCTAAGATATTTTGTCTTTTATACTTGCATTTTACCATAAATAAATACGTTTTTATCATATGTGTTGATTCAATAAGTGTTTCGGGTTACTCTCCTTGACCTACATAATTAATTTTTCAGTATTTTACTATGGTCTAAGGTCGAGGGGGAGTACCACAAGTTGTTCTTATCATGTCTTGGTGTTAACTAACGAAAGTTACACGTGATTAAGTGTTTAAGCATTAAGAATAAATGTTAGTTAAGGTTAAGGGACTAATAGTGTCAATACATGATTCTAGTTTAACCTTTGGTCAAAACCTCACAAGGACCGAACATTTACTCCAACTGCAAAATTATTTACTACCCTCAACCACCTAATCTACGATCCACAATCATTTGTTTGATCTAATCATCAATCTTCGAATCCGTAAGTGTTAACATGTTTTGATCATTATTTCTAACAAAGGTTTTTAATTTCATAACGATCCAACGGTTCAATTTGTGTCAATCGATTAGTCATTTTTAGGGTTATGCGTAATCAAGAACCCAGAATTTTGTGATTGTTATGGTTGAATTTGTTAGTGGGAAATGTTCTTAGGATGTAAATAAACATGTTGTCACACTCTAATTGCACCCAGAAACACCAAATCGTCTAGTTTGATTTTAGGGTTCATACGAAGGATTTGGGGGATCTTGATTTTAGACGTTAGGATTGTAATTGGTGATGGGGATTATGTTCTTGTAGGCCTAGGATCATGTTGTCATGGTTTAATTGCTTCAGAAACATCTCTTGCTTATGATTGTATGATTTAGGGTTCGAATGACACTAGCAGTCATGTTCATTCGATTGTGTGGTTAATTCTTGTTATAAATTGGTCCATATGATCCTTAGGATATTTGATTCACTTGCCCCATGATTAGACATACCCAGATTCATGTTTGATTGTGATTGTGATTGAATGTTCATACGGGTTTACGCGTATCTTAGTATCATGCATGTTTACGCGTAATAATGGGTAGTTAAGTGCGTTAATATGGATTTTGATCAGTGGTATTGTGTGTTAAACTTTCAGGAATCAAAACAATCTTGTTACGAAAGGTGAATTTTCTGGAAAAGGCAACTTTACGCGTTAATAGTTCATCCTACGCGTTAATTGTTCATCCTACGCGTAAGATTGAATCTTACGCGTAAGATTCGACACGTGGACAAACTTTGTCTTGGATAAGACATAGTTTACGCATAAATGTAATTCTTACGCATAAGTTCTGACCTTACGCATAAGTCATTACCTACGCATAAGTTATACTTTACGCTTAAGGGTAATCCTACGCATAATTTCAATTCCTACGCCTAAGATTTATCTTACGCATAAAATTGACCTTACGCATAAGATTCACCTTACGCATAATATTCTAACTTACGCATAGATTTTGATCTTACGCATAATTTCTTCTCTTACGCTTAAGTCAGGTTACGCGTAAAATTACCTACTTACGCGTAAACTTGTCAAAATCCAAAATTTTTCTAAGTGTTGGGAAATTTTCAAAAGAGTAACTTCTTGTAATGATAAACTTATGTTGTAACTGAATTGTTATAAGTTTCTATCATATAATATAACTCAAGTTTGTCATATATCAAAAGTTTTCACACACACAAACCCCCACTGATCAATGTATAAAAGTGTACATCATAATTGAATGTCTTTGCTAACACAGTCAACAATTGCCATGTTTGTATTTGTTTATGATAATTCAGATGGCAGAACACAATGACGTTCCATACGGACCAGAACCCGAACCTAAGCTTTCATGGGAAGAGACATTTCCAGATAATTACTCCAGGAAGATTGGAAAAAACAACCTCCGAATCAACTTCAACAAAATCACTTGCAACGAGTCCTCTTGTATTGTTGCAGTAGATGCTCTTCTATATCACCCAAACAAGCTATTGTTCACCAAGTCTGCCTCAGTCTCCTGCTTCTACATCCACCAGTTCTGGCATACACTACAGCTAGATCTTGGGGAGGCTTCTTTCACATGTACGCTTCATAACCGTCAAGTCTCTGTGGACATTGACCTGCTTAGGAATGTACTTGGTTTACCTGAACTCGGCCCAGATGAAGTATATGATCAAGTTCCCTCTGAAGAAGATTTGATTAAGTGGTTACGTGATATTGGCTATGACGAATCAGAAGAAGCTATTACCAGACATTCTAGGGTCAACATAAGGTCTCTTCCACAACCATGGAGAACCCTATACATTCTGATTGCCAAGTCCTTATCTGACAGAGATTCTGGGCATGAACATCCAAAGCTCCAACACCTCAAACTCTTCTGGGCAGTGGCTAACGTGAAGAAAGTTGATTATGCCAGCATCATTTGGGAAGACCTTGTATGGCACATTCAACACAAGACAACCAACATTCCATTTGTCCGCTTCACAAAACTACTCATCGAAAGCTTCCTTCGTGAGTATGACGATATCCCACAAAGACTTGATGACAAGGATAAGAACACATTCAGAAATGAAGATACTCTCAGAGTCATCAAGAGAATGGACACCAGCACTCGGAAACAAGGAATTAAATTTCCCGATTGTCTCTTGACTGACAAGGTGAAGGCTTGCACTAATTACAAGTATTACGAACAAGCTCTTCAGGATGACAAAGTTGGTTTCTTGGATGAAGTTCAACCATTCAGGGGAAAGACAGGTACCAAGACAGGGAGCTCCGGCAGTTCTACTCAGTCTAAGAAGAAGAAGGGTACTCTCAAGAGAAGGACTCCTACCAAGAAGCCTGCAACCATTCCTGAACCTGGATGGTTTCCCTCACCACAATCTTCTCCAAAACAGGCTGACTCTGAACAAACCGAATCTGACGAAGGTCCAGTGTACAAACAAGCTTATGCTAACATCGATAAGGATGTGAATCTTGATGAAATTGACGATAAAGACTTGACTTTCGAAGATTGGAATAATGACATTGATAAGTTTGCTGATAATGCCGTATATCCAGCATATCTCAATCAAAGACCATTCACTGAAGCACAGTCACTCTTGGAAGAAGAAATGATCAGGAGAAAGAAGATGAAAGAAACAGTGACTGCTGAACAACAGACTGGAGGCCCTTCAGTCGATGAAGAAAATGAAAGGGCTCTCAATCTGGGTCTCCTCCACAGCCGAATTGATGCATTCAATGCTGATCTACCTCCACCGCCAGTGTTCTCTCAAACCACCGAAGCTGGCGGATCAAGCAGCATTCCTGAGCCTACCACAGGGATCAACACAGACTTGGTCATTTACGACAATCCCTCGGTATCTCCCACAGACATTGAAATGACTAATGCTACAGCAATGGGAGAGGAAGAAGAGGAAGATCCCATGGATACTGATGCTCCACGATTAATGACTGTAGAAGAAATGGAGCTCAGAGAAAGAGCTCAGGAAGAGGAGTTGAAGAGAAAACAGGAAGCTGAAGAGGCCAGGCTTGAAGAGATTGCCCAAGCTAAACTAGAAGAAACTATCCGAATGGAAGAGAGCAGAAAAGCAGAAGAGGCAGCCAAGCTGGCTGAAGAAAAGTTAAAGAAGGAAGAAGAAGCCAGGCTTGCTGAAGAACTAAGGCTTAAAGCCGAAGCCGATAAACTGGCTGCAGAACAAAGGGTGATAGAAGAAGCAGCCAAAGAAAAGACAGTTGAACAACCCGAACCAAAGAAAGGAGATGACAAAGACTCTACCACCATCATTGAATCATCATAGTCATCTCCTCCTGCATCTGAATCAACACATGAAAAATCAATCAAGAAACTGAGCACCAAAGCCTCTGTTGCAACAAAGTTACTCAAGTCAGCTTTTAAGAGAGTACATGAGAAGAAGAGAAGCAGACTGGAAGATCAGGTTTCAACACTTGTAACCCAAGTTGCTGAACTGACGAAGCTGAACTCGAACGTCCAAGAGCTACAAGACAAAGTTAATACTTTCTTAGCTAAAGACGTTCAAGAGAACTTGGAAGCCACTCTAGCAGCTCAAGCACAAGAATACATAGCACAACACTTAGTTGCTGAGTTGAAAGATCTGCTGGCACCCATGAGAGACGAACTCACCAAGTTCGCAGAGCAAGCAGTCAAGAAAGTGATCCGATCAACCACATTCACTCTTCGAGCTGACAAGTCCACTGTTCCACTACCAGGGCTATCTCTGGATGAATTGGAAGCTCAACTCTTAGAAAAGCTGGCAAACAAGTTCACCTTGACTCCTGAAGAAGCCAAAGTTCTGGAAGCATTAAAAGACAAGATGAACAAAGATACTTGTAGCACAGAGGCCGATAAGCTGAAACGTAAAAGAGATGATGAAGACAGGGATCCGAATTCTCAGGCAAAGAAACAAAAACAAGCCGAAGGACCCTCATCTCATACACCGGTCATCCCCCCAACCACAACAACTTCCTCACAACAACCGAAGGCATCAGGTTCTGCTCCCAAGGCACACGACCACTTCGAATACACTGGTGGTGACGACATACCTCAACCCGATGAAGTCCCAGAACTGTCTCCTAAGAAGAAGAAGAAAGACAAGAAAGGAAAGCATCATCAACCCAAACCGGACACCTCATCTAAAGGCACCGAACCAAAGAAACCTAAAACAGTCCTTAGCTGGCTAGATCAAGACAATAGTGCTGAATACTCCTGGTTTGAGAAGATGATCAACTCGCAACCACCACTGGAAGACAATCATGAACCTCAAGATGGTCGAACGGTGGAATATGCTCAAATGATTCAGCAAAAGTTTAAGATGAAAAAGATGAATAAGAAAGAGCTGCGAAGAATCAAGAATGATGCTTTCAATCTTCTGAAAGATAGGTCTGCACTCAATCGAGCTTGAATACCATCTGGAAAATATTGCTCGAGCTATGTCAAGCAATATTGACTGGATCAATCCTAAATCATATGTCGATCCGGTCACAAAGAAAACCGCACCTTACATTACTGACTGGTCCAAACCACTACCGATGATTGGGAAGCCTAAGGAACCAAAGATCCCATACAAGTTCTTCTACAACACAGACTTGGAATTTCTGAAACTTGGCAGCAAGATTGAGAAGAAGTACGTTACCTCACTCGCCTTTCTCCCTGCAGCTCGATATCTCAACAATGCCATCGAAGAAGAAGCTTCAGCATTATTCGTTGACAAAATTGTTGAATATGACCGGAATGCTCTTTACGGCATACATCATTGGCCAAACAACCGGGCACAGTACTATCGAAGCAGCAGACTTAATCAGACGATGGGTGATGTAGCAAGTGATCTGAAGATAGTCTCCATTTAATTCATCCCGACTGTCACTTTCTTTGGGTACCCCTTCCTTAGCAAAATCACACTGAAAAGACTTGATGAAAAGGAGTACGATATTTCCGAGTCTGACTTTCCACGACTACGTCTCAACGACATCGAAGACATGTACCTGCTCAAAGTTCAAGGAAAACTCCGTGGCTTGCCTAAAGAGATGCAGCTTGCCTTTATCCAAGCTCTTCTAATCTTCATCAGGCAGATTGTCATAAGAGAAAGAGTCGAAGATCTTCAATTAGGAGTAGAAAGTTATCAGAAGAAGCTCAATCTCACCAAACCAAACCTGTTTGACATCCCCGACTTTCAACATCTACCTCAATACTCCCTGATCAGACGTCCATTTGGGTTCACCTACCGCAGTATTAACGGTCGCAACTGCTTTATGGATTATGAAGAGATTCATAAGTTCTGTGATGAAACCCTGAAGTTCGTCAGAGATGGGATCAAAGGCAGAATCAATGACATAGAACTGGGGAAATCCAAAAGGTGGAACACCAATGAGGCCAGGGATGCTCGCAGATTCATCTTAAGGATTGAGAACAGATTGAAGCGCAGGGATCAGTTTCGAAGGTTGGAAAGTTATGTGGGAGGCAGATAAAAGTTTCCGGTGTTGACATTTCAGAGACCTGATTGGTAGATCATTGTAAGAATTTGATTTGATTTGTCAATTATTTACTTCATAATGGCTTGTGCACGCATTACAGTGCACAACCCGAACTTGTAAAGAAAGGACCCTGAGGTACGCTTCAGTGCCTCAATCCTCATATAAGGAGCGAAGGCTTCTTACTTTTGAGTAGAATTAATCAAACATTTATGATTTTTCATAATTCTGCTCAAAAGGACAAGTATTTCACCTCAATAAGACCTAATCACTTGTTGAGGGGGAGCACTTGTCAAAAACAAAATACTTTGCTCTAAATCTAAAATTCTTGGTGAATCTCCCCGTAAGACTCAAAAGGCATATTTTAATCTAAAAAGTTTGTCAAAAACATCATTTTATATGCTATTTTTGAGGGGGAGAAAATGATAAAGTGATTAAAATATACGCAGTAAAAGCAGAAAGTTGTATCGTGTACGAGCTAGACTCAGATTCACCCAGGAATTGACGAGACAATAAAAAGTTAGTAAAATCGAAAGGACTTATCCTCGACGGGTAATAACATCAAGTTAGTTACTAGAGCTAGTTATCACCTAAAAGCTGACAATGTATCTCTTTAACTAACCACGTAAGCGTGTCTCGAAAAGGATTAGTCTTAGTAGAAATGTACCGTCTCGAGAAACTTTCTGTGGACTTGACCAGGCCGGGTAATAACTTCAAGCTAGTCTAACTAGTGATGTAAGCGTGTCTCGAATCGGTCTTGTTCACGGAAAGTGGATCAAATCAAAATGCTTGCTCCTCCCGCATGTGCAAATTTATTAAACACTTATGAGCACATGTGCAGGGGGAGCCCTTCAAAAGTGTACACAAAACTCTCAAAGTGTTAACCAAAATATTTGATTATCACAAACACTTTGAGAGATTTTCAATCAAAGGTTTCTTGGCTACTGTCAGAGTTATAAGGTGATTAAGATAGGAATATCCATCCTATGATCCGCCAGAGCCAGAGGGATCTACCCAAGGACATCTCCCATAGTTAGAATTAGAAGTCCTTAGGTATGATACGAAAAAAAAGGGGAGAAAAGAATGAAAGGGAAAGAAGGAGTTGAAGAATTAAAAAGAAATGTAAAGAAAAGGGTGAAAAGAAATAGCCCTCCATATGATTCAACCTTAGGGCAGACACCGGGTTCAATACGTATGCTACTGGTTGTTGCAAAAGACAACACCAGTATTGAAGATTAAGTCGTCATGGACCTAGTGACGCAATGCACTAAACCTTCTTAACCACTCAAGTTCTCTTAAAAGAGCTTGTTTCATTCTCACGGGGAACCTGTGTAATCTATCGACCTATCTCTTAGAGACGGTTGATATTGAAGAAGGAGACCCCTCCCTAGTCTCCACATAGGAAACCTAGGTGTGCACTTATAGAGTCTAGAGCCTCGAGATACATCAAAGATCTCTTAGGAACACTTAGTATTTCTACAACTGGTGTTCTACATCAATGGACACCAGCTGTAAACTATCGAGTCCTTCACAGATCTTAGCAATCTGCCGAGAACGTTTATGAGAGGATTATGTAAGTATTTCTCAATGATTGAACGGAAATCCTGCCAGGGTCAACATCAAACAGCCCTGACAACAGGTCACCTCAGTAACCTCACAAGGGTTACACTTAGTGTTTGCGGTGGTTTCATAGCGATCTACAGTCGTGGAGTGATCCCCAGCGACTCACCCAGTCATTGAGCTACTCAGTAGGTCTCGTAAGCTCCTTCGGGAGTATCTGATATGGGAACGGCCTGGATAAGGATTAGAAGGAGTCTTCACAATATGCTGTTGATGAGCTCTAATTCCTTATCCGTAAGTACCGGTTGTTTTATTGCTAACTGTTTACTCGCAGGTACCTCACTTCCATGATGGTAGATTCCAACATGCTCATACATACATCTTGAAGTCAAAGAAAGCTCCCCCGAAGATCTTAGCAACACAAAGTTCAAAGAGAGATTCTACATCAATAAGAAGAATCTACAAAGTACAAAGACAAAGATCTCAATGCATGAAAAGGAACTTCTTATACGTGAAAATCTAAGTCCAAAGATGTATGAGTATGTTGGAATGGCGGACAACCACCACAGACGCAGGAGTGACGAATGACAGATTACTTCATAACACCATCACTACATCATCACCAAAGAACAAAGACAAAGAGCAAAGTATATTCATTATCATTCAACCATTTTGAAGACGTCTAGAGTTTTACATGTCACAAGTCAACGACAAAGATGAAGACGTCAAGCAACCGTGATGACCGACCCTTAGGGGGAGATTGTTGGGATCATACTTTTGTATTTAGTCAAGTCTCGGTCATTACATTTTGTAATAGGTTGCTTTAGTATTTATATCATTTAGTTTATGTTACAAGGCTTATGTGCTAAAGCCCTATGGGCCTTAAAGCCCACGAATTTAAGAGATAACGGAGGAAGGGAGTGTTGCCCTAACTCCTTCCTTATAAATAGAGAGCTTATGTAAACATTTCATTGGTTGGTTATGTGAAATATTAAGGAAACTCTTGCAATTCTAATTCTCTAATTCTCATAATCATCCCATTCTCATTCTCATCTCATTTCTATCATTATTGTGCTTGTGTTTACTAAATGGTGACCTAACACTGAGATTATCGGACCCTGGATTCAAGCTTTTTGGGATATAGCCAGGTCACATGTTGAAGATGGAGAGGATATCTGTCACACCCCCAATTTACCTGACTTGCAGCGGAATGGAATGCCTGAGGGTGTAACTGTCATAGCACCACAACAAGGAAATATTGAACGACCTAAAGTGTCGTTTGGAAAATACATATCGTTTGATTTATTGAAAAGCATCAAGTGCTACAAAACATAGGTCCCCAACTGTTGAAACGTTTACAGAAAACAAGTTCTGAAAATGTCAAACGATAATTTACACAAGTGCATGAAAATCCAAAATGTAGTACATCATCCCTGGCACACCCTAATGACTCCATGCATGTAATATGATGATGATGCCTTAGTTACCTGAAAATACATTGCAAAAACGGTCAACACGAATGTTGGTGAATAATCATAGGTTTATGAAATAACATGTTTGTACGGCCACCACAAGTATAAGTGCATGACAAAAGTCACGTAAAATATAGTACAATAGCCTTAAGCTCATGACACCGAAGCTATGACTGATGAAATTCTATGCCCCTCCCGAATGTTCTGCCAAACACTCATATGTAAAAGACATGACATGCATCCGCTTACTGTTGGTATCCACTACCACGGATGGAGGCGTCACCCTCGATAGATCTATCCACTCACTCTCGCTTAGCGGTAAATTAACGGTTCATGATGTTACAGGGGACTTATCACATGGCAGAGAAGCTACTTAAGCTATGTACGTAGGTTTTGATACTTGGGCTCGTACTAAAATGGTGCAATGTATTCTCCCCCGTGGGATTTGAAAACAATAAAAATGTATACGGGGCTATGAATACTCACCTCAACTGATGATACTGATATGAAATGAAGTGAACAACAATGATCGGTTAACTGCTGCAACCTATAATGAATGATGCATGATCTCGTTAAGATCACCAAATGATGTTTATGAATGACCATGCTCATGTTTCTATACCACTCTACTCTTTAGGAAAACACTTGTATTGTCAAAAATATATAATCCAAAACTTTGGAAAATATTGCTATTAGAAAATATAAATGGCTTGTTATAATATATATACTTATATATATATAACGTAAGTTCTCATGTAAGCGTTGAAATACTCGGGTTGTAAACCTTGAAATGATGAAAACATACTCATAATAACTAATACTACGTTAGTTTAAAAGCTCGGTACTTGATATTATGTTTAGCTTGAAAATGCACTTCGTAGTTTTTGCGCCAAAATATATAAAAGCTGTCAATTAATAAAGGGTTTTAGCCGATATTCAAACGAGTATATCTTTGTCGTTACTTGGCCGTTTTACTTGTTCTTTATATCCACGGTTTCGTCTTAGTATGTAGTAATATATTTTGGAAAGCTCGGCTCCTCCGGGTTACGTTTAAAGTCTCTTTTTGTACCATGAAAAACGTCCAACAGCAACTAAATTTCCAGAAAATACTTTTCGTCAACAATCTTGCAAAAATCATAACTCCTTCGTTATAGACTCTTTTTAATCCGTTCTTTCGCCTACGGATTCGTTTTTGAAAGTATTTTCTAAAAATTTTGCCAAAGTTTCCTTGGTGTTTACTGATTTTCCAGATTTTTACAAAATGGGACAGCATGTCTAAAATGAGTTCCAAATCATGTTTCCAAGGTTAAAAACCATTTTCTACCATCACCAATCCTCTCGTAATCACCACATGACTAATCTAATCTTACCATACACCTTCTTAGGGTGCCATGGACTCCTAACCAAGTTATTAGAGCTAGGGGATTCATAACAAGAAAGTTAGGGTTTGTATGTTCATTTTTAGCAAAAATAAAGTATAGTATAGCTACTTATACATGGTTTATAGCATGATTCTTATGTAATACATGTAAAAATAGGATGATTCATGAAAAAATAAAGATGAAAACTTACTTGACCAAAAGAGATGATTATTGGATGATTATGCTTGGAGTTCTTGTGTTTTTGTTACTTGTATCTTGATTAGACTTGTAAAATGAATAACTTTAGTGTTTTACTTCAAGAAAAATGATCACTTGATCCTTGTGTTTGATTATGGTCGTGGGTTTGAAGAAGAGAGCAAGAAAAATGATGAACTTGATCTTGGATGAAAAGTGTGAATTATGATTTCTAATTTAGTAAAGTTAAGTGTTTAGGAGGTTTATAGTATTATACTTAGGAAAATTAAATGCCAAGGGTTAAAAATGGGTCTTGGGGCCTGTTTTTCAAGGGGTGAAGGGGGGGGGGGGGGGGTTAGGGTACTTAGTAGTTAATTAGAAACCTTAAATGAAATTTGCACTAGTTAGCGTTTTTAGTTACGATCGGGTATCGGTTTTATTAGAAATAAATGTTCACGAAGTATACCGGGATGAAATACAGTTAAAATAATGTTAAAAACATATTAAAAATATGTTGGGTACATTTACTGAGTGATCGGGTGATTAATGTTTAGTTTTAACGAAAACCGACGCTATATTCATACGCGTACGTTAAAATAAAATAAATTTCCAAAATACTGGGTAACTGAATGTTATAACTTTTATGATGTTAAAATGGATATAAAAATATGTCGGGACCATCGTGGGAATATTTAGATATATTCGTCGTGTATAAACCGGGTGTTAACGTTTATTTTAATTACGTATACGTAAAAACGTTAAATGTACTGAATATGGAAATTTGAAAATCCTAAGAGTGGTATAACATGAAAATGCTGTTATGATGATATGCAGACTATCCCCAGTCCGTATGCAGTGTACTCAACACTAATGAAATGAATTCGCACCTAAACCAATCCGGTTATGCGAATTTGAATACCCGTAAACTAAATTTACGATGAATTGAATAATGCAAGCGAATGGTGAAAACTTTTCCAGAAATGAATAGTGTTCGGTGAATAGTAATTTTCCAAAAAGTTTCTCAGAACATCAAACTGACCTCGAAAACGATGAATAGTAAAACGATGAATAGTGTTTTGATGAATAGTGATTTATGAATAGTAAAAAGTCGAAGTTTCGGAAAATGACCTGAAATGGTAAATGACGTGAAATGGTGAGTTGTGACATCCGCCCACCCAAATAGGAATTCAGTCCCTGAATTCAGCTAGTGTTGGTCTCTGAAATAGGTTTAGTGAAAAGGTGTGGATACTTGCGTCGCATTTGGTCCTCTCGTTCCCATGTAAACTCAGGACCTCTTCGAGAATTCCAGCGAACCTTAACGATCGGAATTCTACTCTGCTTTAACTGCTTGACCTCTCGGTCCATGATTTCAACCGGTTCCTCCACAAAGTTAAGTTTGTCATCTAGCTGAATCTCTTCTAATGGTATAACTGAAGACTCATCTGAAAGGCATTTCTTGAGGTTTGAGACATGAAATGTATTGTGTACGTTGCTAAGTTCTGCTGGTAGTTCAAGCTTGTAAGCTACTGGACCAATCCTTTCCAGTATCTTAAATGGACCAATGTATCTCGGGTTCAACTTCCCACGCTTCCCAAACCGTATCACGCCCTTCCAAGGCGAGACCTTTAACATGACCTTGTCTCCAACCTGGAATTCCAATGGTTTACGTCTAACATCTGCGTAGCTCTTCTGTCGACTTCTAGCTGTTTCAAGCCTATCTCGAATCTGTATTATCTTTTCTGTTGTTTCCCTAACCATTTCTGGACCTGTGCATTGTACCTCTCCAACTTCTGCCCAACAAACTGGTGAACGACACTTACGACCATACAATGCCTCAAATGGTGCTGTTTTAATACTTGAATGGTAACTGTTGTTATAAGAGAACTCGATTAATGGCAAATGGTTAGCCCAACCATTCCCAAAGTCAATCACACACGCTCGCAGCATGTCCTCCAGTGTCTGAATAGTTCTCTCACTCTGACCATCAGTCTGTGGATGGTAAGCAGTACTCATGTCTAACTTAGATCCAAAGGAATCTTGTAATGACTTCCAAAAGTTTGAAGTAAAACGACTATCCCTGTCTGAAATGATAGAAACTGGTGCTCCATGCCTCGAGACTATTTCCTTGACATAAAGTCTGGCAAGCTGTTCCATGGAATAAGTCTCTCTAATAGGGATAAAATGTGCTGATTTAGTAAGACGATCAACAATTACCCATATAGCATCGAAACCTCCTGACGTCTTGGGTAGTTTAGTAACAAAGTCCATTGTAATACGTTCCCACTTCCATTGTGGAATTTCTGGTTGTTGAAGTAGTCCTGACGGTTTCTGGTACTCGGCTTTCACTTTAGCACAAGTAAGGCATTTGCTGACGTACGTAGCTATTTCTGCTTTCATGTTCGGCCACCAATACAGCTTTTTGAGATCCTGATACATCTTGTCAGAACCTGGGTGAATAGAGTACTTTGACTTATGTGATTCATGCATAATCAAATCTCGTACTCCACCATAGAGTGGTATCCAACTTCGATCCTTGAAGCATAACACTCCATCTGCTCTCTTAACAAAGCCATTCTTGCTTTCTGGCATACCATAAAGTTTCTCCTGTGGCCGATTTTCCTCCTTGAGAGCCTCAATCTGAGCTTCCAAGATTTTTGATGGTAATGGTGAAATAATAGTCATTCCTAATGACCTGACCCTCAAAGGTTTGAGTCGTTCCTTTCTGCTAAGTGCATCTGCTACGACGTTTGCTTTTCCTGGGTGATATCGGATTTCACAATCGTAGTCACTCAACAATTCTAGCCAACGACGTTGTCTCATGTTCAGTTCCTTCTGATCAAGTATATGCTGTAAGCTCTTGTGGTCAGTAAAAATTACACATTTAGTACCATAAAGGTAGTGTCTCCAAATCTTGAGTGCAAAAACAACAGCACCCAACTCCAAGTCGTGTGTAGTGTAATTCTTCTCGTGTGTCTTAAGCTGTCTAGATGCATAAGCTATCACTTTCTCATTTTGCATTAGCACAGCTCCAAGTCCTTTATGCGAAGCATCGCAATATACCACAAAGTTCTCAATACCTTCTGGTAGTGACAAAATCGGTGCACTACAAAGCTTCTGCTTCAATAACTGAAATGCAGATTCTTGTTTCTCTCCCCACTCGTACTTCTGATTCTTCTGTGTCAGCTTAGTCAACGACTTCGCTATCTTAGAAAACCCTTCGATGAACCTTCTGTAATATCCTGCAAGTCCTAAGAATTGACGAATTTCTGTAGGAGACTTGGGCGTAGCCCAATCCTTTATTGCCTCAATCTTTGCTGGGTCGACTTGTAATCCTTGGCTATCAATGACATGGCCAAGAAATTGAACTCTTTGTATCCAAAAGTCACACTTTGAAAATTTGGCATACAATTGCTCCTTCTTGAGTAGTTCCAATATTGTTCTGAGGTGTGCTTCATGCTCTTTCTTACTCTTGGAATAAATCAGGATATCGTCAATGAACACAATCACATACTTATCAAGATATGGTTTGCATACTCTGTTCATGAGATCCATGAATACCGCAGGTGCATTCGTTAATCCAAAAGGCATCACTTGAAACTCATAATGACCATAACGTGTTCTGAATGCTGTCTTCGGGATATCTTCTTCCCGAACTCTGAGTTGATGGTAACCTGATCTTAAATCAATCTTGGAATAAAAACAGGAACCTTGTAGCTGATCAAACAAGTCATCAATCCTAGGTAGTGGATAACGATTCTTCACCGTTAACTTGTTCAGCTCACGATAGTCTATACACATTCTGAAAGATCCATCCTTCTTCTTCACAAACAAAACCGGTGCTCCCCAAGGCGAAGAACTTGGTCTAATGAATCCTTTGTCTAAAAGCTCTTGCAACTGGTTAGACAATTCTTGCATTTCAGAAGGTGCAAGTCTATATGGTGCTCGTGCAATTGGTGCAGCTCCTGGCACCAACTCAATCTGAAACTCAACCTGACGTGTAGGTGGCAGTCCTGGTAATTCTTCCGGAAAAACTTCTGGAAATTCTTTAACAATTGGCACATCTTCAAGTCGTTTCTCATCCGACTTCTTTTCCGTTATGTGTGCCAAGAATGCATAACAACCCTTCTTTATGTACTTCTCGGTTTTAATGCATGATATGATACTGAGTCTAGTTCCACTTCGCTCCCCGCGAACAACCAAAGTTTCACCTCCATAAGAAAGATGAACAACTTTCTCATCACAAATGATCCTTGCACGATGTCGAGACAACCAATCCATACCGATAACGATGTCAAAACTTCCAAGTTCTACGGGCATAAGGTCTATATTGAATGGGTGATTTAGGAAATTGATGGTGCAACCACGGATAACTGTGTTTGTGTTAACTAAAGACCCATCGGCTAATTCAACAATGTAGGGAATGTCTAAGGTAGTTGGTTCTATGTTAAGTAAAGGTGCAAATGTAGTAGAAACAAAACTTCTATCCGCTCCTGAATCAAATAAAATGGATGCATAACGATTATTAACGAGGAACGTACCCGTAACAACATTCGGGTCCTCACGGGCATCTTCTCCTCCCATGACATAAGCCCTTCCTCGAGCTACTCCTCCCTGATTCCCAGCTCTTTGATCATTCCTCCTTGGGCAATTGTACTGGAAATGACCTAACTCTCCACAACCATAACATGCTCCTGGTTGGTTCTGATTATTTGTTCCTCGTGGTGCTTTGCAGTCCTTAGTCCAATGACCGACCTTTCCACAGTTCTGACAAGCTCTTGGACAATTCCCAGGGTTATGATGAGTTCGACATTTGTTACACTTAGGTAGTTTTCCAATGTATCCTTTTCCTTCTGTTGGTCCTGCAGCATAAACCTTTGCCGCATCCTGCCTCTTTGGTGCTGGTTGGTTAGCATTCCCACCTTGGTTATTATCAAACTTCCTCTTGTTGTTATTGTTGTTTTGGTTATTGTGGTAGTTGCGGTTTCGGTTATTGTTATAGTTGTTGTTGTTGTTGTTTCGATTGTTGTTGTAGTTGGTGTTGTTGGAACGGTTATTGTTGTTACTTGCAGCAGACTTTCCTTTCAACACTTGGACCATAAGTTTCTGGGTTATACGAATGGCCTCCTCCATTGTTTGTGGGTCGAAAGACATCACATCCCCTCGGATGCTTTCGGGTAATCCCCCAGTAAAGTTCTCCATCTTTTTCTCAGCGTCCGGAACCATAGTTGGACACAGTGTAGCCAACTCCTGAAACTTCCTGATATAAGTTTCAATATCATCTCCTTTAGTTACCAACTGGTAGAACTCTGTTTCTAGCTTTTGCACCTCAGTACGAGGGCAAAACTTCTTTGTCATCAGCTTTTTGAATTCAGCCCAAGTAAGTTTGTAAGCATTCTCCATGCCAATGGGCTGAGCATACGAATTCCACCAAGACATGGCTTCATCCAGCAGCATACCTGTAGCAAACTTCACCTTGTTAACCTCCTGACAACCACACATGAGAAAGACGTTCTCAGTCTTCTCGAACCAGCGGATTAAAGCAACCGCTCCCTCAGTTCCCTTATACTTGATAGGATCACTAGTCTTGAAATCCTTCCAAGTACATTCACGCCTAGTAGTGGGTTGAACCACTTCAGCAGTAGGTGGAACCTCAGCATTCCTAGCAGCAACTTCAGCTCTCTCAGTCGCTAGAGCTTCTGCTACACTATCCCTGACCAACTTGCGGATAGCTGCTTGTGTCATAGCAGGTTTTGGCGCCATATTTCTGACAAATAATAATCGACAACAACCATGAGAAAACTATAATAGAAATAGTCCTCGTACAAAAATATACGCCCACAACATGTATATATATACAACCACAACAAGTATAAATATAACCACGACATGTACGAGTACAACCACAACCTGTAATAATACAACCACAACACGTATAGATACGTTAACCATAAAGAGCAACCATGAAACATCATAATTATAATCACAACACCTGAAAATAATACATGAAAATTTCGGCCTACATGGACCGATATATATATATAGCACAACATTTCCAACATAGTAGAGTCGCACTTGATATATATTTGTTTGTACAACAACAAAAGACTACAAGTTCTTGAACTACGTCCCACACCTCGGGACTAGGAAATAGTAAAAGCTAATATAATACTAGTCTATGTCTATGCTCCTCCTGGTGCTCTAGATGGTCCAGGAGCTCCAGATGCTCCAGGCTCTCCCCTCAAGCGGCGAATCTCACGATCCATCGCAACCACGATCTCCTCCAGATGCTGGACTCGTAACTGAGTAGAAACATCCCTGTTCTCCATCACTGTCAACCTCTCACGAAGCACTGCCAACTCCTCAATCTGCTCCTCGACAGCCTCAAGTCGAGTAATAATGATCTCATCAACTCTATACTCCAACCTATCTACTTGCTCCTGCTGAGCACCCAACTGATCCTCTAATGTGACAGCTGTAGGGCTCCTAGCCGCAGCCGCTCTAGAACTCTCTCCTAACAGTAAACCCTCGATCTGCTTCTCAGCCGCCTCTAGTCGAGGAATGATATCCACATCAACCCTATAGTCTAAACTATCAATCTGATCCTGATGAACCCCCAACTGGCCCTCTAGTGTAACATCTGCAGGCTCCCTAACAACAGTAGGCTCACTAGCCTCAGTAGGCTCACTAGCAACTGTAGACTCCCTAGCAACAGTAGGCTCCCTAGCTGCTGCTGCTCTCGAACACTCCCCTACTTGGTACACTGGTGGTGGTTCTGCTGATTCTGACTCTGTAGTGGTAGGTGAATCTGGAGTGGTAAACCTTGCGCGCTTCCTGAGCGGCAAGAGTGAGGTGGATATAAGGGTAGCAGTAGGTATGGTTGGTGGTGGTGTAGGCACAGTAGGACTAGGTAGGTTCCTATAAGTAGATGTAGGGTAACGAACTCTCTTACTAGCAACCTGGATAGTTTTCTCCCTACGAAACATAAGTCTAGGTTCTGGTGGACTAGTGGTAGCAGGGGATGATGTATCAGTAGGTGTACAGGTAATCTCTGGTGGTGCAATAGGGGCAATATGAGGAGTAGGAGCCGTCTCCTCATCCTCAAAAGGCTCTGTTTCCTCACCTGATGCCGATAATGACAACACAGGTACTAGAGGAATAGGTGGTGGTGAACGGGCAGTAGAAGACATAGAGCCTTCAATATCAGAGTCTGAGATGGTGTACAGTATAACATTTGGGTTTGCAGACATGGTTCTGTGATAATCAAGGTGAAATAAAATGAATAACTCTGAATGAAATCACTATAAGCAATGAACATGCACATATGATGAAATGATGAGATGCTATGATAATGTGGTTATAGTCTAGGGTCAATGATACATCCTAGTTCTCTATAACCTTAGCTCTGGTACCAATCTGTCACACCCCCAATTTACCTGACTTGCAGCGGAATGGAATGCCTGAGGGTGTAACTGTCATAGCACCACAACAAGGAAATATTGAACGACCTAAAGTGTCGTTTGGAAAATACATATCGTTTGATTTATTGAAAAGCATCAAGTGCTACAAAACATAGGTCCCCAACTGTTGAAACGTTTACAGAAAACAAGTTCTGAAAATGTCAAACGATAATTTACACAAGTGCATGAAAATCCAAAATGTAGTACATCATCCCTGGCACACCCTAATGACTCCATGCATGTAATATGATGATGATGCCTTAGTTACCTGAAAATACATTGCAAAAACGGTCAACACGAATGTTGGTGAATAATCATAGGTTTATGAAATAACATGTTTGTACGGCCACCACAAGTATAAGTGCATGACAAAAGTCACGTAAAATATAGTACAATAGCCTTAAGCTCATGACACCGAAGCTATGACTGATGAAATTCTATGCCCCTCCCGAATGTTCTGCCAAACACTCATATGTAAAAGACATGACATGCATCCGCTTACTGTTGGTATCCACTACCACGGATGGAGGCGTCACCCTCGATAGATCTATCCACTCACTCTCGCTTAGCGGTAAATTAACGGTTCATGATGTTACAGGGGACTTATCACATGGCAGAGAAGCTACTTAAGCTATGTACGTAGGTTTTGATACTTGGGCTCGTACTAAAATGGTGCAATGTATTCTCCCCCGTGGGATTTGAAAACAATAAAAATGTATACGGGGCTATGAATACTCACCTCAACTGATGATACTGATATGAAATGAAGTGAACAACAATGATCGGTTAACTGCTGCAACCTATAATGAATGATGCATGATCTCGTTAAGATCACCAAATGATGTTTATGAATGACCATGCTCATGTTTCTATACCACTCTACTCTTTAGGAAAACACTTGTATTGTCAAAAATATATAATCCAAAACTTTGGAAAATATTGCTATTAGAAAATATAAATGGCTTGTTATAATATATATACTTATATATATATAACGTAAGTTCTCATGTAAGCGTTGAAATACTCGGGTTGTAAACCTTGAAATGATGAAAACATACTCATAATAACTAATACTACGTTAGTTTAAAAGCTCGGTACTTGATATTATGTTTAGCTTGAAAATGCACTTCGTAGTTTTTGCGCCAAAATATATAAAAGCTGTCAATTAATAAAGGGTTTTAGCCGATATTCAAACGAGTATATCTTTGTCGTTACTTGGCCGTTTTACTTGTTCTTTATATCCACGGTTTCGTCTTAGTATGTAGTAATATATTTTGGAAAGCTCGGCTCCTCCGGGTTACGTTTAAAGTCTCTTTTTGTACCATGAAAAACGTCCAACAGCAACTAAATTTCCAGAAAATACTTTTCGTCAACAATCTTGCAAAAATCATAACTCCTTCGTTATAGACTCTTTTTAATCCGTTCTTTCGCCTACGGATTCGTTTTTGAAAGTATTTTCTAAAAATTTTGCCAAAGTTTCCTTGGTGTTTACTGATTTTCCAGATTTTTACAAAATGGGACAGCATGTCTAAAATGAGTTCCAAATCATGTTTCCAAGGTTAAAAACCATTTTCTACCATCACCAATCCTCTCGTAATCACCACATGACTAATCTAATCTTACCATACACCTTCTTAGGGTGCCATGGACTCCTAACCAAGTTATTAGAGCTAGGGGATTCATAACAAGAAAGTTAGGGTTTGTATGTTCATTTTTAGCAAAAATAAAGTATAGTATAGCTACTTATACATGGTTTATAGCATGATTCTTATGTAATACATGTAAAAATAGGATGATTCATGAAAAAATAAAGATGAAAACTTACTTGACCAAAAGAGATGATTATTGGATGATTATGCTTGGAGTTCTTGTGTTTTTGTTACTTGTATCTTGATTAGACTTGTAAAATGAATAACTTTAGTGTTTTACTTCAAGAAAAATGATCACTTGATCCTTGTGTTTGATTATGGTCGTGGGTTTGAAGAAGAGAGCAAGAAAAATGATGAACTTGATCTTGGATGAAAAGTGTGAATTATGATTTCTAATTTAGTAAAGTTAAGTGTTTAGGAGGTTTATAGTATTATACTTAGGAAAATTAAATGCCAAGGGTTAAAAATGGGTCTTGGGGCCTGTTTTTCAAGGGGTGAAGGGGGGGGGGGGGGGGGGGTTAGGGTACTTAGTAGTTAATTAGAAACCTTAAATGAAATTTGCACTAGTTAGCGTTTTTAGTTACGATCGGGTATCGGTTTTATTAGAAATAAATGTTCACGAAGTATACCGGGATGAAATACAGTTAAAATAATGTTAAAAACATATTAAAAATATGTTGGGTACATTTACTGAGTGATCGGGTGATTAATGTTTAGTTTTAACGAAAACCGACGCTATATTCATACGCGTACGTTAAAATAAAATAAATTTCCAAAATACTGGGTAACTGAATGTTATAACTTTTATGATGTTAAAATGGATATAAAAATATGTCGGGACCATCGTGGGAATATTTAGATATATTCGTCGTGTATAAACCGGGTGTTAACGTTTATTTTAATTACGTATACGTAAAAACGTTAAATGTACTGAATATGGAAATTTGAAAATCCTAAGAGTGGTATAACATGAAAATGCTGTTATGATGATATGCAGACTATCCCCAGTCCGTATGCAGTGTACTCAACACTAATGAAATGAATTCGCACCTAAACCAATCCGGTTATGCGAATTTGAATACCCGTAAACTAAATTTACGATGAATTGAATAATGCAAGCGAATGGTGAAAACTTTTCCAGAAATGAATAGTGTTCGGTGAATAGTAATTTTCCAAAAAGTTTCTCAGAACATCAAACTGACCTCGAAAACGATGAATAGTAAAACGATGAATAGTGTTTTGATGAATAGTGATTTATGAATAGTAAAAAGTCGAAGTTTCGGAAAATGACCTGAAATGGTAAATGACGTGAAATGGTGAGTTGTGACATGGATATCATTACTGCTACAGTTGCTGGAAGAGCTATCCATGTTACAGAAGCTTCAATTAGGGAGGTTTTGTTATTTAATGATGAAGGAGGCTCTGTTTTATTTGGGAAACAAGAAGTTTGGAATACACTCAGAGATATTGGGTATGAAGGTTCTTTGACTAAGCTTACTTTTCAGAAGGCTATGGTTAGTCCTCATTGGAAATTTCTTATTCATGTTTTGTTACATTGTTTGAGTCCAAAGAGTACTGCTTGGGATCAATTCAGTCATTCCATAGCTTCTGCTTTTGTTGGTCTTATTACCAATCAGCCTTTTAACTTTTCATACATGATTCTTGAGGGTATACTTACTCATATTCAGGCTGGCAAACCTTTTCTTATGTATCCTAGGTTTGTTCAATTGCTTTTAGAAAATCCACTAGATGGTATACCCAAACCTCAAGATTATGTACCTACCATTCGGATGCCATCTAAAGTTTTCACTTTTATGTCCAATAAGGGAGTTAATTTTTCGGGTAGGAATACACCTCTTAATGCTTATATGTTAGAGGTAGCTCAAGCTGTTAGGGATGAAGAAGACAATAGTGGTTCTGCACATTCTTATAATGCTGCTCAATCTGATTCTGCTGAGCATTCTGCTTCAGTAAATACTCCCACACCACCTATTGTTTCTCCTCAGCATGTTGTTTCAGGTGAAAGGACTCCCTCAGTCATAGCCTCTTTGGATAAATCTGTTTCTGCTCAAGGTACTTCTCCACAAAGTACTGATCCTCAAGGTACTGCTTCGGAGGATTCCCAAGTACCTAATCCCAATGATTATACTTCCACAGGTGGGTTTCAAACACTTGGAGGAGATGAGGGTATTAAAGGTACTGAGAGTAATTCTGATTTGGCTAAGGAATTGGAGAAGCTAAAGTCAACTGCTACTTCTCAAGCTGCAAAAATCAAAAGGCTAAGAAAGAAGTTCAGAAGATTGAAGAAATTTATCTGGCCTCTTGTTCAGAATTTTAGGCTTTATGTAAGAGAAAAGAAGCAGTCTCAGAAGCCACAATCTAAAAAGAAGAAGTCTAAGTCTAAGAGGAGGTATAGGAAATCATCATCTATCAAATTGGGGAGGAATCAGGATGATAATTTGGATAGATTTGATGATATGGTTCAATTTTCAGAGAACAAGAATGATCAAGATGAAAATGTTGCTCAAATCAGTACTGAAAGAAAAAGTGGTGAGACAGAGCAAATTAAAATTGAGCATGAGAATGTAAAAAGTGGGGATACAGAGGAAATTGATTTAGAAGGAAATAATGCTCAAAGTACTTTTGTTGAAAATACTATTGTGCAAGGTACTGATGAACAAGATATTGCTGGTCCTTCTATAAAGTATCATGAAGATGAAGCTGGTCCTTCCACTTTTATACAGTAAGAAGAAGAAAGAGTACATACTGCTAGTGATGATGAAACAATTGCTCAGGTTATGATGAATTTAAGAAGACCTACTGGAGGAATACATATATCTGAGCCTGTACAAAAAGATGATGAAAGTACTTCTGAATCAGAAAAATTAGATCCAAAAGATAAAGGGAAAGGAATAATGGTTCAGAAAGATACTAAGAAGAAGAAGAAGAAATTTTCTATTGCTCAGATTAGAGAATTAGAGACTGCAGATGATTTAGAGCTTGCTAGAAGGCAACAAGCTGAATATGATGCTGAGTATTTGGAAGAAGTTAGCAGGCCAATTACAAAGAAGTCAATGACCAAAGCTCAGGAAAGGAATTGGATGATGCAATTCTTAAGAAAGAAGGGATACAAGAATTTACATAAACAAAGGTATCCAGAAATAAAAACTTTATGGGATAAAGTACAAGAAGATATCAGAAGAGAGATAGAAAGCTTTGTACCCATGGAAGTTGATAGAAAGAAGAAATTAGAAGATATCAGAAAGGAAGAAGCTGAGCAAAGAAGATTGAAAAGAAAGAAATTAGCTGAAGATGATCAACTGACAAAAAGGCTGAAGTTAGTTCATGAAGATACAGTTGATGGACTCAGAAATTATTTAAGAGTTGTTGATTTTGAGAACAAAAAGATTGAAGATTCTGGAAAGAAGTCCAAGATAATCTCATTTTCTGTGGTTGAATCTAAAGAGGGAAATTATTTTATGATCCACAGAGAAGATGAAAGCTTCACAACATTTTATATGTTATGGGATTTGTTGCACTGTATTACAAGGGCAAATCTTTATGACTTATATGTGCAAGTGCAGACCTTTTATACAGAGAATGAAGCTTCAGGAGTGGGATTAGTTCTGCTTGGAGATTTATTTACCATCTGGGATACTGAAGAAACAAGTGTTGATCCTCTCTGGAATGATCAAGAGAATTGGGAAATAACAAGATGGAGATTCTTTGAGTCATCAGGAGTTCATACACTAGAGATGGAAGATGGTACCATGATTCACATGTTGGCTGTGAGGAGATATCCATTGATCAGAGAAATAATGCTCAAAATGCTGGATCATGGAATGGAACTTGAAGATGAATCTGAAGTAGCTTTGGATGTTATCAAGCTATTTATCAGATGGGTCAAGTCTGAAGAGTAATATTGCATAATACTGGTATGATCTGTTTTGTAAAATTAAAGTATTTTTCAAAGTACTGCAAAAACAAACAGTACTTTATCAAAGTACTGCTTGCTGATATAAACCAGTATAAGTTCTTTAAAATAAAAATAAATGTTTTGATGTTTAAAAGAAAAGGAAAAAGGATTTGAAAAGAAACACATGGTGTTAGTATTTATACTACACAACAAATGGTAATCAACTCACCATGTTTAACAAACAAGAAAGAGTTTGACTCATCATGAGGGTACGGCTCTGATGTGATAATCAAATCCGTTGATGGTTGATAGTTTACCAAAAACTAGGTTATCAACTCACCATACATCCAAGTGATCAAGAGTTGGCTAGTCCATAGCAAACGGCTCATGGTAAAGACATATCAAATCCGTTGATAGCAGATGATTTGCTAAAAATCATAATTTTCAATGATTCACCTCTCACAGGAGTTAACACACCTGGAAGTGATGAGAATAGTATGAAACTTTTAAGATTTGATGATCTTTGTACCAAAATGTTGCTGAGTTGCTGAGAAGATACTATGGAAGATATGATGCTGATGAAGAGTACTTTGACAGATGACAGATAGAAGAAAAGGAATAAAGAAACAACCTCACTGCATAATTAAAGATTTGAAGATTAAAGATAACAAAGAAACTTGAAATCAAGCAAGTGGAGTTCAAGTTAGGGGAGGATTGTTGGGATATGAAATATCAAAGTACTTCTGGATGTCAAAGTACTGCTGCATGAAGAATAAAGTCAAAGTACTGCTGAAGAATAAAGTTAAAGTACTACTGTTATTGAAGAATGCTTAAAGTACTTCGAAGAAAACAAGGACTGATATGCAATATTAGATAAGGATTAATGTGTAATATTAAACGAATATTCTAGAATTAGTTAGGGATAATTACTTGTCGTTCAAGGATTACATGTTGTAAACCGACTTAAGGTTATCTATATAAAGAGACTTAAGAGGTATTGGTCGATATAAGTTTTACAAGTCTTAGATATGTTTAGAAGTCGATCAAAGTTAATAGTTAGGGATTGTTAGTGAATCTGTGTAACAAAGCAGGTTCAAAGTTTGGTTAATATAAAAGTTCTTATTAAGCTTTGTGTTAGTAGATTCCGCATACTTTACAAGGTAAAACAGTGTTTCAATATTAATAGTGTTGAGTTTACTCAATATTGTTAAACCCTTACAAGCTACAAAGTAGTTTGGTCAGAGTATATCGATCCAACATTTTTGCAAAATTTCACGAGCCTCTAGTAAAAGGTCTTGCTCGGTATCATGAGGAGTTGCTTGGATCATTTGGTACTGTGGAGGTTGGTCTTGAATTGAATAGTCATGATTGTTACAAGGAAATGGATTCCTTGTTTGACAATCTGAGCTAAAGTGAGGACCTCCACAATATTCACAACAGTAAAACTGATGTGGCTGTGAGTCGTATGTGCTAGAGTCATAATTGTTATCAGGAAACTGCTCATAGACAAGCGTGTTGCCCGATTGACAATCAGAACTGTTGTGTGGGCCACCACAGTACTCACAACAGTTAAATTGTTGAGTCTGGTTCGGTGAGTTGTATGGATATTGGTCGTAACCAACATTTTGACTATTATAACAATCAAAACCTTGGTGAGGACCTCCACAATACTCATAAGAAATGTTTGGTGTATTTTGATACGAAGCATCATTATGATTTGGATAATATGATTCTTGCTCGTATGAATGTGATGGGTAATTGGAAAAAATTGAAGAGTTGTTGAATGAGTTCTGATTAGGATCATAAGCAAATGAATTCCTCGAACCACAAAACAAACAACTCCCGTCTCGAATATCATTACCACATTTACACCAACGACATGGTAAACCAAAAAGCGGCTCACCACAACCAACACAAGGAATAAAATCCGGAGGTGGGACAAGTGGTGTGCTCTTAGAGCTAGGAATTTCCACCACTTCCGTTATGGTCTCGGGTTTTTGTTTTTGATAAACGTGAAGATCAGGCAAGTCGTTCTTTTCAGTCACTGCCCTAAGCTCTGTACGTTTGCTTGACAAACTTTTAACCGTAAACCGTGAAAGGTTAGGATCAATTCTTGACGCTTTAGGAGCAATTGTGAGCTTAGGTTTTTGGACAACCGTAGGTTGGACGTATTTAGCACTTCCATTGTCAGAGGGAAGTACAGGGTCCTTTGTCACCTCGGTTTCTTGATCCATTTCCCTCACCGGAGAGGGAATAGGGATCGAAGGTCCATCATAATCAACACGACATCTCGACATTTTTGACAAGGCCATAAGTTTTTCAATTTTGCTCTTAAAGGCCTTTTGTTCTAAGAAATAGTCATCGAGGGATGCCACTAGAATCAATTACGGGACAAGTGGAAGAAGTTAGAATCAACAGGATAGAGGGTAAAGGGATGAAGAATCAAAAAGGTAGGAGGGTAAAGATGGATATTTTTGGGATTTTTGATAAACATTTTATAAGAAAGAAAATCTTTTTGTGTTTTTGTGTTCGTTGAAAATTGATTTTAAAAAGTTTTCAGGAACAGTTTTATTTTTATAATAAGAAAATATGAACAAAGGATGGTAAATATACAATGAGTGTATATCCAGATTCACTAATCTGTAAAACCGTTTAGAATACGCGCACAACCTCCCCGGCAGCGGCGCCAAAATTTGATTGAGGCAATAGCAGTCAACTAAAGTCAACCACGGATGTGGTCAATATAGTCAAACTCCTTAGGCTCAATGCTCCGCGGAAGTATAAGGTTTCCCCGGGTTGTTATGTCCCGACGAGGTGTGATGGTATAAAAACGGGTTTGTGATCGGGTAAATTTGGACAGAAAGGGGCTGTGAATGATTACACTACGAGATGAGGAATGAAAATAACTTAGAAACACTATATAAACAGTTACTGATGATTAGATAACCTAAAAACGTGAGCTAAGTCTAAAAACGCGTTCGTTTGATTTAAATTTACGTTAACGTACGAAATAAAACGCGAGTTTTGTAAAATAAAATACCTACGGATATGAAAATTACATTTTTACAATCCTAATGATAAGAGAAAATTTTTAGAAAAAGAAAAATAATTTTTACACTATTTAATTAATTACTATTTAATAACTAATTAATAATATTTAAATTACACTAATTATGAAATTAAGCTAGAAAAATGAAAATTTAATTCTAAAAATTCTTAAATAATATAAAAGTAATTTTAAAACTAAAAATATATTTTTCCTACTTTTTCTCTATTTATTGTTAATTTATTAATTACTTTAAACTAATTAAAATTAAGAAAAATAGAAAATGAATAGTGAAAATTATGAAAAATTTCCTAAAATTATTTTATGATATATATAACCTAGGAAAAATATAAAAAAAGTACTGTTGTTAAATAAAAATTAAATAACCTATTTAATTAACTAATATTACTTAATTATTATTAAACTAATATTAATTATAATAAATACTAAATGAAAGAATAAAAATCTGGAAAAATTCCTACAAATACTTTAACATGCTAGGAATTTAAGAAAAATATAAAAATTTAAAAAGAAAAATTAAAAACCTAAATCACATTAAATAGAAGCTATCACTTTATTTATTTTAGTCTTTTTCTTAATTTTCTTTTACAAAACTGATTAACTACTGAAAATAAGCACTATTTGTGAAGGAACTTTCTATGGAACTCAGAAATAAACTCAGATAAGCAGTTTGGGCTTATTGAGAATAAGCCAAAAGGTGAATGATAAGCAAATGAGACCAAACTCTCAGGAATCACCAACTAGCAATAAATAAGCAATTTGGAACTCAGATAAGCAAAATTGAATAAGCAAATAAGTTCACATGGATCAAACAGCTTAACACAAACTTGCAGTTTCAAAGACCACTTTTCAACAACTTATAACTAGCTTATTTCTTGACCAATTTTGAAACCAAAAGAAGTTTTGAGAAGCTAAACAAGCTGAGATCACAAGTGTACCAAAAGCCCTATGCCAATCTATCAATTGCTAACCAAATTTTGCACAAGTTCAGCTGATCAAAAACAACAAGGGTATGGTGCATCAACAGACTATTGAGCATAGGCCACATGATGACCTCAGAATGAGCTCTTAATAAGCCCAAATAAGCAAACTAACTCCTAAAAACTATAGACTACCTAGGGGACTTCCTAAATCATCAAAGAAAACATCCTAATACTTAGAACTGATCAATCTACAATCATTTTAAGATTTATCAAAAAACTGGGAAACAGGGGATGATCAGACCAAACAGCCAACTTCAAACGTTTGCACAAGCTCAGAAAAAAATTCTAAAAATTAATCTAAACACTGATTTGTGTAGCTGAGCTGGTAGACTCCAAATTGTGAAAGTTTCAAAGCCTCAACCCAAACTCAAAAATCACTAAAAATCCCCCAACATTTGATTTTCTAACACTAGTGCCACTTTGACTTTTTTTTGCTTCATCCTAGTTGACTTTTCTCAGATTCCAATGATCCCAGGTTACTAATTTTGTTGAATTAAGGTTAAATGATAAAAATTTAATTTCCCCTATCAAGTTTTGAGGACAAATTAAGATTGTGGTTCTCTAAATCTTAACAGCGACTGTTATGCATACATAAAGTGGAATTTTTGACTTTTCCTAAATTGAGTTCTGGATTACTATGTTTACCTATCCTATCTTCATCTAATGTGAGCTATACAACCCAAGTGTACCTACTGAAACAAGATGACACACCCAGAACTAAGCTGAACCAAACACCTGATGCTTAATTGTTGGATTGTGGAAATCAGCTAAAAATAATCCATCCCCAAGACCTAACATCTACTAGGCTAAATCACAACTGATTGATACACTATAAACCGCATATAAGCAATAGATAGGTAATAAGCACAATAATAAAAAAGGTTGAGCAATTGAGTCAAAATGGGCGCAGGCCTGAATGGGGTAATTGCAGGCTCAAAATTGAGCCACAAATAAGCTTAAAAAGCTGGAATAGGTCTGATTATCAGAACTTCATACTACAAACTCTTTAAAAAACCAAATTACATACAACAAGCTAGATTGGTAAGCTTGAGATTGGTCTATGTGACTGACTGCTGGGTCAGAGACCCTTGGGTGCAGGGCAGGTCAAAGCTCCAACAAGCTTGTAATGAGCTGATTTCTATCCCTACTAAGCCACTACAACAAATAACTACTCTACACCTAAATTAAGCACTAGGTACAGAATTAAGCATGAAATAAGCCAGGAATCTTAAAAAGCTAAAAGTATCTAAAACCTATTGATGCACTAGCAGCCTAGGAGGGTGATTTAGGAAGCTGATAAGCAGTAAAGAAAAAAAATCTAAAAATTAAGGCAAAAATATAAACACAATGACAAGCTATCAAACTTACTCAGTTCCAATTTTTAGGGCTGATTAACAATATTTGAGCAAACAAAAATTGCCAATCAAGTGGTTGTTCAGCTGGCCTGCAGTTCCAAAGGAAATACTTGTGCCAAACACCCCTTTACAGGGGTGTTGTTTGATTTTGTGAAAAGAAAAACAGATTTTGGAACTTTCTTTATTCTAAAAACATCTTGGAAAAAGTATCCTCACCAACATAAGCATTTATGAATCAGGAAATAAGCAATTGAGATTAGTAAATAGGCTAAACAAAGAACTTTTTAGAAACTAAAATTTGCATTCATTTGAAATAGTTTAGTACAACAACTGTAAATAAGCTACATAAAACTGAAACTAATTGAACACTTGAACTAGAAACTAAAATCCTACTAATACTACTACCTACTGCCAAACAATGGCATACATCTTATCTATTTATACCAAATTAAAACTAGGGTTTACACTTGGTCTTCTCTTCTCCCCTTTTGTTGTGCTTTTTCCTCATCAAATCCCAGCCATTGGTGATGTTTAATATGATCTCAACCCTTGATGATGTTTTGGCTGGAAAAGGATAATAAGCAATTTGGCAGCTTCTTTTTGGCAGGGGTACAAGTTTTGTTATTATATGGTGGAAAGGTGAATTGGGGTGGAGTGTTGGCAGAGGATAGGAAGTGATGATGGTGTTGGGATATGGCAGGGTGTAGCAGCAGGCTAGGTGGAGGGAAAAGGAGGGGTGAGATGGATTGTTGACTTTTTTGTTTGACCCTGGGAGTTATACGAGGTGGAGGGTTTTTTATTAATTAGGTTTGGGCTTGTGTTTGATTGGGCTTGGGTAATGGTTTAGGGTGTTGTATGGGCTGGTGTTGTTTGTTGGGTAGATTTGTTGGGTTTAATAAAAACAAAGGGTCCGTTTGTATTGTAATTTTGTTAAGCCCAAGGACCAATTTTGTCATATGTTGAAAATCAAGGGTATTTTATGCCAACTTTCCAAAATATTCCAAGGGGTCATATTTGCCATATTTAAATTCCACAAGTTCCTTTGAAGTTTATTTTCCAATTTGAGACTATCGGGGACCAAAATTGCTAAATTTTAAAACTGCAGGGACTATTCTTGTAATTTTTCAAAATTTACTCCAAGGACCATTTGTGAAAACTTTTACTTTCCAAGGACCATAAATGACTTTTTCATTCAAAATTTTTGCTCAGGGACTGTTTTTGACGAGTTTTGAAAGTTGGGGGACTGAAACTGCCAATTATGCAAACTTTGTTCCTTTTTCATTTGTTTTTAAACATTTTGCATCTAAAACATATAAAACACACTTTTGGGATTATTTCAGTATTTTGATGCATTATTGGGTGTTTTTGGATGTTTTGACAGTTTATATAAGACAAAAATGATGAGTATTTACACACTCATCACTTACCACTATATAAATATTGATCGGATACACTATCGTTAGTGTGTATGTTATAGGATAAGTCGGCTAAATATAAATGTAAAACTTGAAATAGGCAAATCACCCTATACTACTGATGAGTGTCTAAATACTCATCATTTTATACCAATCTGAACTGCCAAAACATCCAAAAACACTCAAATATGCATCATAATACTGAAATTATCCCAGAAGTGTGTTTTATATGTTTCAGATGCAAAATAATCAAAAACAGATACAAAACGTACAAAGTTTGCATAATTGGCAGTTTCAGTCCCTCAACTTTCAAAACTTGTCCAATCTAGTCCCTGGTTATTCTAAAAACATGAAAAACTCACCAAAGGTCCTTTTAAATCACAAAGTTACATATTTAGTCCTTTGGTGCAAAGTTTCACAAAATTACAAGTTTAGTCCCTCAACTTTACAGAATTGACAAAAATGGTCCTTGGGATATAAAAAACTTTGAGAAAATAAATTTTGATCCTTATACTAATCTTCTATGGCAGGAATGGTCCTTGGTTGGAAAGTTTGGTGAAATTACATGTTTGGTCCCTGAAGTTTAAAGATTTGGCAGAAAAGGTCCCCGGGTATTAAATATTGGAAAATTACATCTTTAGTCCTGGGGTTATTCAACATTGGCAATTATGGTCCTTTGAACTACTTTGGAATAATTACATTTCAGGCCCCTAATCTTTTCAGAATTTACAAAATTAGTCCTTGGGCTTGAAAGTATTATAAATGGATCCAATATATTCCAAAGTCCAAAAATTCAAAACAAATAAACCATATAACCTGGTCCAGTACAATATCAAAGCCCAAATCCAAACCAAGGCCCAATTTCCTTTTTTTATAAAATGGGGGTCAAACATTTGACCCTGTGGTTTGACCCGTTTGACCTCCATCATCCCCAACCCCCTCGTCACCTGCTTCACCACCATCCACCATCAACCTTCTCCACTTGCATTTACTTTCCACCTCAACCCCTTTCTGTCACCCTCTAAACAAAACCACTTCCCCTGGTTTTGCACCAGGGACTCCACGTGTCAAACCTACAACCTCTGAACCACCTACACCCTGCCAAACCATCCACCACCACCCATAGACCACCCCTACTTCTCCATTTTGGCGCCAAAATGCTTTTTGAACACCTGTGATGAAATTGGACACGTATCAAGCTGAAAGGTGGTGGGATTTGCTTCTTAAGACATCTGGAACAAGTGGAGGCTATAAAACGAGGAAGATGCAGAAGGATTAGTTAGTTAGTTTTTAATCTAGTTTTAATATAAGTCGATTACTTTGTAACTTAGTCTTCCAGTTTAAATTAAAGCTTTTAAGCACTTTTACTATTGTTGTTATGTTGTAAGAAAACTTTATTCAAGTTTAAATACAAGCTCAAGTTCAATTTTCAGTTTATGCCATTTTGTACTTAAAATCTCAATTTTCCTTTTATGATGTTAGAAGGTGTTAGAAGCTGTTAATTAAGCTCAATTGATCTTATACATGACTTTTAGATAATCCTTTAACCTTATAATCAGTTTCTATTCAAGTAATCAAAAATTCATAAAAATACAAGAAAAATAGTGAAAAAATCAAGAATGATGATTCAAGAAGCTTGGAGTATGGGAAATTATGGATTACCTTTGGGTTAGAGACCTTGTGGAAGGTTCATAGGAGTGGTATTTATCCCTGGTTCATAGTTTAAAGCAAGATTGCAGTTTGTAAGTTTATTTCTAATTTTTAGTATCTTACTGTTCCATTGATCTATACCTATTCAATCTTGTTTCTGTGCTCTAATAAACTCAACTCATCATAATATAGCCTTTGGAATTAATTTTATGGTCTGAATTACTATTATACTTCAAAAATCTCAAATTCAGTATAATAAGGGGGTGTTTGGCTCAGTTCAGTCATAGGTGTTCAGGATTGATTTTGTTGTTGCCATTGGTTCCATTAGCTCACTGTAGGTTAATCTAGGCCTAATAAAGCATAAAACCCAGTGTGTGTTCTTGAAAAAGTCAAAAACTCTTTCCAAGCATCTCACACAGTTAACTATTTTGAGTTAGAGACCCTAATCATCATTTTTGCTTTCAAAAGTTGTTAAACTCACTTAATTTAGGTTCAGTTAATCACAATACATCATTTTCAGATTACCAGGAGTGATTAGAAGTTCATTATAGTCAAACCTTAGTGTTTACTAAAAAGTCAAAATTTCAGGGTAATTGATTTTTGAATTATACAGATAATTTCATATAGGGTTCAATACTGATTTTCTAGTTAATTGCTTTTAGGATCTTAAAATATTGTTGCTAATCTTCATATTAGTATTTTTGTTTATTTTTTGTCTGCTTGTTAAACTGCTTATTTAGCTTTTTACTTTCGCTTGTTCTTTTGAAAATTGCCCTGCTTCACAGCTTTGTGGCTAATTTCTTAAGCTCATTCTGAGCTTATTAGTGGACCCCACAGAGTTAGCTTTGGCTTTTTGGGAAGCCCATAAGCGCATCTTTAAGGTTCTAGGCTTATTTTCCATTTTACAGCTTCTTTACTAGGGCTGCATCAAGCTCTTAGCTTGTCCCATT
The DNA here is from genome assembly GCA_030686995.1 of Artemisia argyi. NCBI lineage: Eukaryota > Viridiplantae > Streptophyta > Magnoliopsida > Asterales > Asteraceae > Artemisia > Artemisia argyi. The sequence continues at coordinate 137,264,583 of CM060695.1, read as the reverse complement.
TGCTTCATTATACTGAGTACTCAGCTGATACACCAAACTTCACAAGCTCACTGAGTTTGACTCAGTGGACCCCACACCCTGTCTCTTAGCTTATTTTGTAGCTTATCACCCCATCTACTCAGACCTAGGTTTAGTTAGGGCTTCACCTTATTGGAACCTAGCTTATTTGACCTCCCTTGTGACCTGTCTCAGAAGCTAAAACCTGAGCACTCAGTGTTTGTACCCAAGTACCAAGCCTCACCCAAGCTTCAATAATAAGCCATAAGCATAGCTTATTGGCTTATTTTGAAGTTGACCTGGTCACCTTTCAGGGTCAAGTTTCAATTTGGACCCCCTTTCACCTCTGTGGACCCCACAGAGGTCCAAAGGTGCCTAGTTGGCCTGTTTTTGGTCTGAGCATACTTGGTTTAGCTTATTGTAGCTTTTCAGCTTATTTAGTGTATAATCATGTTTGTTCCTGCTTAGTTATATTTTATTTAACTTATTATAACCTTATTTCATATTAGCTTTTAGTTTGTAGCTTATTTAAAGCTAATTGTAACTTAAAATCCAATCTCAGCTTTTTCACCCTACTGTTGAGTAAATAAGCTCATTCTGAGCTTATTTGGCTTATACAAAAAAGTTGTCTTTGTTAAAAAAGCTTATAATTAGTTGTTAAGTAGGTGTGTAAAAAGAAAATCAAAAAAATAAAAAGTTCAAAAATTTGGGTGTGTGTGGGAGTCGAACCTGGGACCTCTGGATAGTAACAGGCATATAACACACACCCCTTCCATTAGCTCTGAGGCACCAGTTCCGTTTAAGTCTCCACAAACAATATACTTAAGGTTGTTTTTGAGTAATACGCTTATTTAAGCAATTTAGCTTATTACAGCTTATTTGAATAAGCTGTTGACCTAAGTTTATTTTTTCTAGGCTTTTTATTACTTAATTTACTTTCTGTAATTTTTTCATAATTTTTACTATTCAAATAACATTTATTTTAATTAATAATAGTTTAACTAATAATTAGGTAATATTAGGTAATTAAATAGTTTTCATAATTTTTATTTAATAGTAGTATCTTTTTATATTTTTTTTTAAGTTTTATAAACCATTAGGTATCTTTAGAAAATATTTTCCTAATTGTTACTGTTCATTTCCTATTTTCCTTAATTAAATTTAGTTAATTAGACTTTAATTAATAAATAAGTAATTAATTAGTAAATTAGCCTAAATTTAATTTTTAGAATAATTTTATAATTTTTTAGGATTCCTGTGATGGTTAAGTAATTTTATAAATTTTTCTATAATTTTATAAGTTAATTTAGTATTATTAGTAATTTAAAATAGTTTAAATAGTTTAATAAAAATAATTAGTAATTAATTAATAAAAAACTCATAAAAAGACAAAAATATTTATTTTTATTTTTTATACTTTCTTCAAGTTCATTTAAGTTTTAGAAAATATTTTTGCAAGTTTTTAGTTTAATTTGAAGTATTTATCATTTTTAGGTTAATTTAAATTAGTTTTAATTAAATAGTTAAATTGTTTTTAATTAAATAATTAATAATAAATAATAAAATAATCTTAAAAATAATTTTCTTTTTAATTTAATTTTCTTTTAAGTTTAAGTTTATAGAATTTTCATTTTTAACTCCTGTAGTTTATTTTTCCTTAAAAACTCACCTTTTTCTCAGTACGCATACGTATTTGTTTCCATTTCAGTTTACGTGTATGCATAGCTGTTTATTGTGCTTGTTTTATATTGTTATCCAAATAATATCAGTAGTGTAAATCAAACCCACTTAATCTTTGGTTACTGTCCTTAGTACCATTTATTCCCAAAACGTTTACAAATACAATTTCAATCTCGTTGGGACTTAACGACCCGGGGATTTCCCTGTACTTCAACGGATTTTAATACTTGGCTTTTTCTCCCAGGTGGACCTATCAACTGCACACGCTTGACTGGTTGGTTTGGGAGGAGTAAAAATTTGGCGCCGCTGCCGGGGAGCTTGTTGCGTATTTCAAAACGATTTAGGTATAGTGGTTTTCAAAACCCCTCCTGTACAAATACCATCACTTTGTAAAAATCAAAATTATATCTGAAAAAGTTCACTAACACTTTTTCTGAAGTGTTAAAAACACCAAAAAAATCATAAACAACAAAACAAACTGTGAAGTTAAATTACTTCGTTGTCTTTAAGATTACAACCTGAAACAGCTGGTATAAGGTAAGTTCTGACATTAAATTGCGAACTGAAGAGGGATCCATTCATTCCCTCCCGCTAGCATGCGAGTAATCTTAAAGGAACGATTTCGGTTAACGAATCAGTTCCAAAAATATTGTCCAAGTTTTTTAACCCATACACGAAAAGCTAAAAACATTTTACTGTGAATATAATTACATAAAAGTTTACCACCGCAAACCAAGGCAGAACACCTACCAACTGGGGGTGTGAACATAATAAGTTCCCAAACTTAAGATAAAAACATGCCATTATATCCCTGTGGGTGGTGTACCTTTTTCAAAGAAGCCATTCACTTGTGATTATTGGATTTAAGTTCACTGTGGTTTTGCCTCGATCTTGTTTTGAAAATTGTTTTTAGTGCATGCACACTCGTTCACAATCACGACGTAATCGTCATAGAAACGTAACCGAGTTACGTACTGTTGAAGAAGAACACACATTTAAAATGAACGACGAGCCCCCAATCCCTCCCAAGGAGGAACCAGTTCCTGACACCCGAACAATGGAGGAACTGTGTCAACCTACCATGCACGGGAGGGGTGGACCCATTGCACCACTTACAATTGGAGCCTCGGATTTTGGACTAAAACACAACATGATACAACAGGTCCAAAATTCGTGTCAGTACCATGGTTTGCAGGGTGACGATGCTAACAAGCATCTCGATAAATTTTTAACCGTCACCCAGAGCATGAAACAAAATGGCGTCACCGAAGACGGCCTGCGTTTATACATGTTCCCATATTCTCTCACTCATCATGCGACTTCATGGTTCGATCGACTTCCTAAGAATTCGATCCATACTTTTGATGAGATGGTTACTAAATTCTTGGCTAAATACTTTCCACCATCTATGGTTACAAAGCTGAGAAACGATATTAGTAACTTCAGACAGCTTCCCGAAGAGTCCTTATTTGAGGCATGGGAACGCTACAAACTTGCTATTGATCGGTGTCCCAATCATAACATGCTTCTTGTCACCATTATTGATACCTTTTATAATGGTTTGACACTTCGTCATCGTGACACCATCAATGCTGCTGCTGGGGGCACCTTTATGAAAAGGAACCCTGAAGAATGTTATGACTTGATCGAAAACATGACTGCCCATCACAATTTTTGGGACTCCTCTGCAGAGAGGAATGACTCATGTAAGTCAGTCACTCCGGCAAATAATGAAATAGCTGCCCTTACCAGAAAGTTTGATGATTTGTTTGCTGCGGTTCTCCGAATTCACCAGACAAATCACAATCAGCAGAATAAAACTATCAGTTGTGAAACCTGTGGTGGTCCACACCCGTACCATGAGTGCCCAGCCTCCGGTGGCTTCACTCAAGAGAACATATTCGCAGCCCAAGGTTCCTACAATACGGGAGGTAATTCTTACCAACCGCAAGGGGACCGAAATCTGTTGAGTTATCGTTCTAATAACTACATTGGACCACCAGGATTTAATCAATCCCAGAACCAAAATGGTCAAAACAGAAACCAGAACTTTAACCAGAATCAGAACCAGAACCAAATGAACCAAGGTTTTAACAACCAAGGGAATTTCAACTCTGGTCAAAACCAGGTTCAACAAAATCAGAACCAAGGGAATTATAACCGTAATCAAGGTCAGAACAATTACCATCAGGGTAATTTTCAACAACAAAACCACTTCCAGGGTAATAACAACCAGCAACATGGGAATTTCCAGAACAATCAGGGTCAAAATTTTCCAAACCAAAATCAAGCCATTGTTCCAACTGGACCATCATCTGATGAGTTATTAAAACAGTTTATGAAATCCCAAGATGAACTGAACAAAGTGCTGGTTAGTCAAATCTCTAACTTGAAGAAGTCTTTAAATGATCGACCCTCGAGCTCAGGTACTACTTTACCTAGCAACACGATCGCTAATCCGAGGGGCGATGTAAAGGCGATCACCACAAGAAGTGGAGTTTCTCATAAAGGACCCACAGCTCCGTCTACCTCTTCTCCTATCCCGGTAGAGGAATGTGAAACTGAGGATACTACGGATACGGTACTTCCTACTAATAACGGAGGTACCAATGACATCCATCCTCCAGTTATCCCGGTCCCGACTCCCCCTAAGAGAGTCGTGTTTGAAACTACAGAAGGTCCTGTTGAAAATCCAAAAGCCAACCCAAAACCAACAATTCCATATCCCTCACGATTGCAAGACCAGAAGCTCCGTGAAAAAGCTAATCAGCAGATGGAAAAATTCTTTCAGATTTTTCAAGAACTACACTTCGATATTAGCTTTGCGGATGCTCTTCTTTTAATGCCCAAATTCGCATCAACAATCAAAAACCTGTTGAGCAATAAAGAAAAACTGTTTGAGATGGCACGAACTCCACTCAATGAAAACTGCTCTGCAGTTCTGTTAAAACAGCTTCCCAAGAAGCTAGGAGACCCCGGGAAATTTCTAATACCATGTATTTTCCCAGGGATGGTTGAGTGCTTTGCCTTGGCCGATCTTGGTGCAAGCATCAACTTAATGCCCTACCAGTTTGGAAAAAGCTCTCTCTTCAGGTACTTAGTCCTACATGCATGACTCTCGAGCTTGCAGACCGTTCAATTTCACGTCCCCTTGGTATTGCCGAGGATGTGTTTGTAAGAGTGGGAAAGTTCCATTTTCCGGCAGACTTTGTCGTTGTTGATTTCGATGCGGATCCAAGAGTTCCTCTCATTCTTGGGAGGGGATTCTTAAGGACGGGTCGTGCATTAATCGATGTTTTCGATGAGGAAATCACGTTACGAGTTGGCACTGAAGCGATAACGTTCAACCTTGATCAAACCTCGAGATATTCCTCAAATTATGATGCTGAATCAGTCAACCGAATTGATGTCATTGACATTGCATCCGAGGAGTATGCTCAGGAAATCCTCGGATTCGCTGATAGTTCTCCGAGTGGAAATCCCACTCCCTCTTCTCACCCCATAATCGCTAATTCTTCTCCTTCCCTCACTCCGTTTGAGGGAAGTGATTTCGTCCTTGAGGAATTAGAGGCCTTTCTCAAAAGTGATTCAGTTCCCGAAGGAATTGATAACCAAGAGATTGACCCGGAGGGGGATATACTTCTCCTTGAGAAGTTATTGAACAAAGATCCTTCTCCCATTCCTATTCTACCTCCACAACTTCATAACGCGGAAATCAAATATGTTGAGAAAAATGATGATTTCCCCGAGGTCGAACTTAAGGACTTGCCTCCTCATCTAGAATTTGTATTCTTGGAAGGTAACGATAAGTTACCAGTCATTATTGCGAAAGACTTAAAGGATGAGGAGAAATCCGCACTGCTTAAGGTTCTAAAGTCCCACAAGCAAGCAATTGCTTGGAAGTTCTTAGACATAAAGGGTATTAACCCGGATTTTTGTACACACAAAATCCTAATGGAAGAGGACTTTAAACCTGCCGTGCAGCATCAAAGAAGGGTAAATCCAAAAATCCACGAAGTTATCAAGGAAGAAGTTATCAAACTTCTCGATACGGGATTGATTTACCCTATATCAGACAGTCCTTGGGTTAGCCCAATACATTGTGTTCCAAAAAAGGGTGGCATCACGGTTGTCACAAATGAGGATAACGAGTTGATACCAACTCGTTTGGTTACAGGGTGGCGAGTATGTATTGATTACAAAAAGCTTAACGAAGCCACCCGCAAAGACCATTTCCCTCTGCCCTTTATGGATCAAATGCTCGAGAGACTAGCAGGGAATGAGTATTATTGCTTCCTCGACGGGTTCTCGGGTTACTTCCAGATTCCCATTGATCCACAGGATCAAGAGAAGACTACCTTCACATGCCCTTACAGGACATTTGCCTATCGTCGCATGCCTTTTGGGTTATGCAATGCTCCGGGCACTTTCCAGAGGTGCATGATGGCTATTTTCCACGACATGATCGGGAAAACCATGGAGGTATTCATGGATGACTTCTCAGTCATCGGGAATTCTTTCGACTCATGCCTCTCCCATTTAGAAAAGATGCTTCAACATTGTGAAAACACTAATCTTTGTCTAAACTGGGAGAAGAGCCATTTTATGGTTAAGGAGGGCATTGTCCTCGGCCATAAAATTTCAAAAAGTGGGATTGAGGTCGATAAAGCTAAAATTGATGTTATTTCTAAACTACCTCATCCCACCACTGTTAAAGGCATAAGGAGTTTCCTAGGCCATGCCGGGTTCTATCGGAGATTCATTCAGGATTTCTCCAAAATAGCCCGGCCCATGACTCATCTTCTTGAAAAGGATGCTCCTTTCATCTTTTCCCCCAAGTGCATCGAAGCTTTTTCTACTTTAAAGAAAAGGCTTACCGAGGCACCGATCCTTATTGCCCCCGACTGGGACTTACCCTTCGAACTTATGTGCGATGCTAGCGACTTCGCTATTGGTGTAGTTCTGGGGCAACGCAAATCAAAACATTTTCAGCCAATACACTACGCAAGTAAGACCATGAGTGAAGCTCAGGCGCACTATACCACCACAGAAAAATAATTATTAGCTGTGGTATATGCCTTTGAGAAATTTAGGTCTTACTTAATCTTAACCAAATGCGTGGTGTATACGGACCACTCGGCTTTGAAATACCTGTTCACTAAACAGGACGCAAAGCCAAGACTGCTCCGTTGGGTCCTGCTCCTTCAGGAATTCGATATACTCATAAGAGATAAGAAAGGAGCAGAGAACCTTGCTGCTGATCACTTGTCCCGGTTAGAGAATCCTCACCAGGATATTCTTGAGAGAAAAGAAATTAATGAAACTTTTCCTCTGGAGACTCTAAATCTAATCTCTACCCGGGATGATGCCACCACCCCATGGTTTGCCGACTTTGCAAATTACCGTGCGGAAAATTTCGTTGTGAAAGGGATGTCGTCCCAACAGAAAAGAAAATTCTTTAAAGATGTGAAACATTACTTCTGGGATGACCCCTACTTGTTCAAAATATGTGCGGATCAAGTCATCCGACGGTGTGTCCATGGCCAAGAAGCCATGGAAATTCTTAAAGCTTGTCATGATGGACCCACGGGGGGACATCATAATCCAAACTACACCGCCAAAAAGGTGTTTGATTCAGGATTCTTTTGGCCCACGATCTATAAAGACGCCCATGAACTTATCAAAACCTGTGAGGCTTGCCAGCGTCACGGGAATATTTCCAAAAAGAATGAGATGCCACAAAACGCCATCCAAGTCTGTGAAATATTTGATATGTGGGGCATTGATTTTATGGGGCCATTCCCGTCTTCACGAGGGAATAAATACATACTCGTGGCTGTCGATTATCTGTCAAAATGGGTTGAAGCAAAAGCTTTACCCACCAATGATGCCCGAGTAGTCGTAAACTTTCTGAAATCTCTCTTTTCCAGATTCAGGACTCCTCGTGCCATTATCAGTGATCGTGGCACACACTTTTGCAATGAACAATTGGCAAGAGTAATGCTGAAATATGGTGTAACTCACCGTCTTTCTACAGCATACCACCCACAAACAAGTGGGCAGATGGAGGTCTCGAATCGGGGTATTAAGAGAATTCTGGAGAGGACGGTGGGAGAAAACCGTGCCTCTTGGTCGGATAAGCTGGATGATGCATTATGGGCTTTCCGCACTGCTTACAAAACACCCATCGGGTGTACTCCATATAAGCTGGTGTATGGGAAAGCATGTCATCTTCCGATCGAATTAGAACATAAGGCCTACTGGGCCTTAAAACATGCAAATTTTGACCTTCACACAGCGGGTGATCACCGCAAGGTTCAACTAAACGAATTAAACGAACTTCGTGATCAAGCTTATGAGAATTCTTTGATTTACAAGGAAAAAACCAAGAAGATCCACGACTCTAAAATTAAAAACAGTGTTTTCAACATTGGTGACAGAGTCCTTCTCTTCAATTCACGATTGAAGATATTCTCAGGAAAGCTTAAAACTCGTTGGTCTTGGCCATTCACTGTAACAAGAGTATTTCCATATGGAATTGTTGAGTTAGCTCAACCTGACGGTTCCAAATTTAAAGTGAATGGCCATCGGTTAAAACACTACTTTGGTGGGGACATACAACCAATGGTTGTCCTGGATCTCCAAACTTTCCCCATGGACCAATAAATTCGGGGTCGAGTCAAGCTAGCGACTCGGTTAACAAAAACAGTAGCTTCCTCATGAACAAATCAATTCGAGGTCGAGTCAAGCTAGCGACTCGGTAATCAAAAACAGTAGCTGAACATGGGTTTTCACCCGTGTGTACCACCCTAGTGTGGGGGAGATGCCCCACATGTTGTATATATCCTCAAAAAAAAAAAATGTACATAGACTAAAATAAAGGTTACTAATATTTTCTTCTTATGTTCTGAATGTCGGTTTAACACCCGGTATTTTGAATATTGAGGGCACTATTCATTTCTAAGTGTGGGGGGGGGGGGGATTCTCACGAATTCAAACACATGTTCCATCAAGCACCCTCATTTGATCAAAATTTAAAATTTTTCACACTTAGAAATGCAATAAATGGTTATCAGTCCACCATGTCTAACCCACATAAGGATTGGCTAATCCAGGAGCAAACGGCTCTTGGTAAAGATATCTCAAAACCGTTGATGGCTTGCAATTTGCCCAAAATTGTATGGTAAATCAACTCGCCATATCCCATAAAGCGAATGAGTTGGCTAGCCCACAAGATTATGGCTTGTGGTAAAGGCCGTGGAAAAACCATAATTGGTAATCAGCTCACCAAGATGTTGACTTTGTCCATCAAGAGTTGGCTAGTCCAGAAGCAAACGGCTTTTGGTAAAGACTAATCAAATCCGTTGACAGTTGGTGGTTTGCTCAAAATCACACGGTTATCAGGTGTACCACAGTTCTCACACCTGGCTACTTCAGAAGTAATGGCTTTTGGTAAAGAGACATAAAATCCATTAAATTTTCTCAAAATATTGCTAGGGACTAGCAATACTTTATTGTGGGGGATTGATGAGTGTCTAAATACTCATCATTTTATACCAATCTGAACTGCCAAAACATCCAAAAACACTCAAATATGCATCATAATACTGAAATTATCCCAGAAGTGTGTTTTATATGTTTCAGATGCAAAATAATCAAAAACAGATACAAAACGTACAAAGTTTGCATAATTGGCAGTTTCAGTCCCTCAACTTTCAAAACTTGTCAAATCTAGTCCCTGGTTATTCTAAAAACATGAAAAACTCACCAAAGGTCCTTTTAAATGACAAAGTTACATATTTAGTCTTCTGGTGCAAAGTTTCACAAAATTACATGTTTAGTCCCTCAACTTTGCAGAATTGACAAAAATGGTCCTTCGGATATAAAAAACTTTGAAAAAATAAATTTTGACCCTTATACTAATCTTCTATGGCAGGAATGGTCCTTGGTTGGAAAGTTTGGTGAAATTACATGTTTGGTCCCTGAAGTTTAAAGATTTGGCAGAAAAGGTCCCCGGGTATTAAATATTGGAAAATTACATCTTTAGTCCTGGGGTTATTCAACATTGGAAATTATGGTCCTTTGAACTACTTTGGAATAATTACATTTCAGGCCCCTAATCTTTTCAGCATTTACAACATTAGTCCTTGGGCTTGAAAGTATTATAAATGGATCCAATATATTCCAAAGTCCAAACATTCAAAACAAATAAACCATATAACCTGGTCCAGTACAATATCAAAGCTCAAATCCAAACCAAGGCCCAATTTCCCTTTTTTATAAAACGGGGGTCAAACATTTGACCCTGTGGTTTGACCCGTTTGACCTCCATCATCCCCAACCCCCTCGTCACCTGCTTCACCACCATCCACCATCAACCTTCTCCACTTGCATTTACTTTCCACCTCAACCCCCTCTGTCACTCTCTAAACCAAACCCCTTCCCCTGGTTTTGCACCAGGGAACTCCACGTGTCAAACCTACAACCTCTGAACCACCTACACCCTGCCAAACCATCCACCACCAACCATAGACAACCCCTACTTCTCCATTTAGTCCCCTCCACCATCACAAGTCATTTCAGTAGCATTAAATGCTTAGAAAACGGCTACAAGCAACCTGTGTGGATTTTGGCGCCAAAATACTTTTTGAACACCTGTGATGAAATTGGACACGTATCAAGCTGAAAGGTGGTGGGATTTGCTTCTTAAGACATCTGGAACAAGTGGAGGCTATAAAAGGAGGAAGATGCAGAAGGATTAGTTAGTTAGTTTTTAATCTAGTTTTAATATAAATCGATTACTTTGTAACTTAGTCTTCCAGTTTAAATTAAAGCTTTTAAGCACTTTTACTATTGTTGTTATGTTGTAAGAAAACTTTATTCAAGTTTAAATACAAGCTCAAGTTCAATTTTCAGTTTATGCCATTTTGTACTTAAAATCTCAATTTTCCTTTTATGATGTTAGAAGGTGTTAGAAGCTGTTAATTAAGCTCAATAGATCTTATACATGACTTTTAGATAATCCTTTAACCTTATAATCAGTTTCTATTCAAGTAATCAAAAATTCATAAAAATACAAGAAAAATAGTGAAAAAATCAAGAATGATGATTCAAGAAGCTTGGAGTATGGGAAATTATGTATTACCTCTGGGTTAGAGACCTTGTGGAAGGTTCATAGGAGTGGTATTTATCCCTGGTTCATAGTTTAAAGCAAGATTGCAGTTTGTAAGTTTATTTCTAATTTTTAGTATCTTACTGTTCCATTGATCTATACCTATTCAATCTTGTTTCTGTGCTCTAATAAACTCAACTCATCATAATATAGCCTTTGGAATTAATTTTATGGTCTGAATTACTATTATACTTCAAAAATCTCAAATTCAGTATAATAAGGGGGTGTTTGGCTCAGTTCAGTCATAGGTGTTCAGGATTGATTTTGTTGTTGCCATTGGTTCCATTAGCTCACTGTAGGTTAATCTAGGCCTAATAAAGCATAAAACCCAGTGTGTGTTCTTGAAAAAGTCAAAAACTCTTTCCAAGCATCTCACACAGTTAACTATTTTGAGTTAGAGACCCTAATCATCATTTTTGCTTTCAAAAGTTGTTAAACTAACTTAATTTAGGTTCAGTTAATCACAATACATCATTTTCAGATTACCAGGAGTGATTAGAAGTTCATTATAGTCAAACCTTAGTGTTTACTAAAAAGTCAAAATTTCAGGGTAATTGATTTTTGAATTAAACAGATAATTTCATATAGGGTTCAATACTGATTTTCTAGTTAATTGCTTTTAGGATCTTAAAATATTGTTGCTAATCTTCATATTAGTATTTTTGTTTATTTTTTGTCTGCTTGTTAAACTGCTTATTTAGCTTTTTACTTTCACTTGTTCTTCTGAAAATTGCCTTGCTTCACAGCTTTGTGGCTAATTTCTTAAGCTCATTCTGAGCTTATTAGTGGACCCCACAGAGTTAGCTTTGGCTTTTTGGGAAGCCCATAAGCGCATCTTTAAGGTTCTAGGCTTATTTTCCATTTTACAGCTTCTTTACTAGGGCTGCATCAAGCTCTTAGCTTGTCCCATTTGCTTCATTATACTGAGTACTCAGCTGATACACCAAACTTCACAAGCTCACTGAGTCTGACTCAGTGGACCCCACACCCTGTCTCTTAGCTTATTTTGTAGCTTATCACCCCATCTACTCAGACCTAGGTTTAGTTAGGGCTTCAGCTTATTGGAACCTAGCTTATTTGACCTCCCTTGTGACCTGTCTCAGAAGCTAAAACCTGAGCACTCAGTGTTTGTACCCAAGTACCAAGCCTCACCCAAGCTTCAATAATAAGCCATAAGCATAGCTTATTGGCTTATTTTGAAGTTGACCTGGTCACCTTTCAGGGTCAAGTTTCAATTTGGACCCCCTTTCACCTCTGTGGACCCCATAGAGGTCCAAAGGTGCCTAGTTGGCCTGTTTTTTGTCTGAGCATACTTGGATTAGCTTATTGTAGCTTTTCAGCTTATTTAGTGTATAATCATGTTTGTTCCTGCTTAGTTATAGTTTATTTAACTTATTATAACCTTATTTCATATTAGCTTTTAGTTTGTAGCTTATTTAAAGCTAATTGTAACTTAAAAATCCAATCTCAGCTTTTTCACCCTACTGTTGAGTAAATAAGCTCATTCTGAGCTTATTTGGCTTATACAAAAAAGTTATCTTTGTTAAAAAAGCTTATAATTAGTTGTTAAGTAGGTGTGTAAAAAGAAAATCAAAAAAAGAAAAAGTTCAAAAATTTGGGTGTGTGTGGGAGTCGAACCTGGGACCTCTGGATAGTAACATGCATATAACACACACCCCTTCCATTAGCTCTGGGGCACCAGTTCCGTTTAAGTCTCCACAAACAATATACTTAAGGTTGTTTTTGAGTAATACGCTTATTTAAGCAGTTTAGCTTATTACAACTTATTTGAATAAGCTGTTGACCTAAGTTTATTTTTCCTAGGCTTTTTATTACTTAATTTACTTTCTGTAATTTTTTCATAATTTTTACTGTTCAAATAATATTTATTTTAATTAATAATAGTTAACTAATAATTAGGTAATATCAGGTAATTAAATAGTTTTAATAATTTTTATTTAATAGTAGTATCTTTTTATATTTTTTTTAAGTTTTATAAACCATTAGGCATCTTTAGAAAATATTTTCCTAATTGTTACTGTTCATTTCCTATTTTCCTTAATTAAATTTAGTTAATTAGACTTTAATTAATAAATAAGTAATTAATTAGTAAATTAGCCTAAATATAATTTTTAGAATAATTTTATAATTTTTTAGGATTCCTGTGATGGTTAAATAATTTTATAAATTTTTCTATAATTTTATAAGTTAATTTATTATTATTAGTAATTTAAAATATTTTAAATAGTTTAATAAAAATAATTAGTAATTAATTAATAAAAAACTCATAAAAAGACAAAAATATTTATTTTTTTATTTTTTATACTTTCTTCAAGTTCATTTAAGTTTTAGAAAATATTTTTTCAAGTTTTTAGTTTAATTTGTAGTATTTATCATTTTTAGGTTAATTTAAATTAGTTTTAATTAAATAGTTAAATAGTTTTTAATTAAATAATTAATAATAAATAATAAAATAATCTTAAAAATAATTTTCCTTTTAATTTAATTTTCTTTTAAGTTTAAGTTTATAGAATTTTCATTTTTAACCCCTGTAGTTTATTTTTCCTTAAAAACTCACATTTTTCTTAGTACGCATACGTATTTGTTTCCATTTCAGTTTACGTTTATACATAGCTGTTTATTGTGCTTGTTTTATATTGTTATCCAAATAATATCAGTAGTGTAAATCAAACCCACTTAATCTTTGGTTACTGTCCTCAGTACCATTTATTCCCAAAACGTTTACAAATACAATTTCAATCTCGTTGGGACTTAACGACCCGGGGATTTCCCTGTACTTCCACGGATTTTAATACTTGACTTTTTCTCCCAGGTGGACCTATCAACTACACACGATTGACTGGTTGGTTTGGGAGGAGTAAAAATTTGGGGGGGGGGGGGGATTCTCACGAATTCAAACACATGTTCCATCAAGCACCCTCATTTGATCAAAATTTAAAATTTTTTCACACTTAGAAATGCAATAAATGGTTATCAGTCTGCCATGTCTAACCCACATAAGGATTGGCTAATCCAGGAGCAAACGGCTCTTGGTAAAGATATCTCAAAACCGTTGATGGCTAGCAATTTGCCCAAAATTGTATAGTAAATCAACTCGCCATATCCCATAAAGCGAATGAGTTGGCTAGCCCGCAAGATTATGGCTTGTGGTAAAGGCCGTGGAAAACCATAATTGGTAATCAGCTCACCAAGATGTTGACTTTGTCCATCAAGAGTTGGCTACTCCAGAAACAAACGGCTTTTGGTAAAGACTAATAAATCTGTTGACAGCTGGTGGTTTGCTCAAAATCACACGATTATCAGGTGTACCACAGTTCTCACACCTGGCTACTCCAGAAGTAATGGCTTTTGGTAAAGAGACATAAAATCCATTAAATTTTCCCAAAATATTGCTAGGGACTAGCAATACTTTAGTGTGGGGGATTGATGAGTGTCTAAATACTCATCATTTTATACCAATCTGAACTGCCAAAACATCCAAAAACACTCAAATATGCATCATAATACTGATATTATCCCAGAAGTGTGTTTTATATGTTTCAGATGCAAAATAATGAAAAACAGATACAAAACGTACAAAGTTTGCATAATTGGCAGTTTCAGTCCCTCAACTTTCAAAACTTGTCAAATCTAGTCCCTGGTTATTCTAAAAACATGAAAAACTCACCAAAGTTCCTTTTAAATCACAAAGTTACATATTTAGTCCTTAGGTGCAAAGTTTCACAAAATTACATGTTTAGTCCCTCAAATTTGCAGAATTGACAAAAATGGTCCGTGGGATATAAAAAACTTTGAGAAAATAAATTTTGATCCTTATACTAATCTCCTATGGCAGGAATGGTCCTTGGTTGGAAATTTTGATGAAATTACATGTTTGGTCCCTGAAGTTTAAAGATTTGGCAGAAAAGGTCCCCGGGTATTAAATATTGGAAAATTACATCTTTAGTCCTGGGGTTATTCAACATTGGCAATTATGGTCCTTTGAACTACTTTGGAATAATTACATTTCAGGCCCCTAATCTTTTCAGCATTTACAAAATTAGTCCTTGGGCTTGAAAGTATTATAAATGGATCCAATATATTCCAAAGTCCAAAAATTCAAAATAAATAAACCATATAACCTGGTCCAGTACAATATCAAAGCCCAAATCCAAACCAAGGCTCAATTTCCCTTTTTTATAAAATGGGGGTCAAACATTTGACCCTGTGGTTTGACCCGTTTGACCTCCATCATCCCCAACCCCCTCGTCACCTGCTTCACCACCATCCACCATCAACCTTCTCCACTTGCATTTACTTTCCACCTCAACCCCCCTCTGTCACTCTCTAAACCAAACCCCTTCCCCTGGTTTTGCACCAGGGAACTCCACGTGTCAAACCTACAACCTCTGAACCACCTACACCCTGCCAAACCATCCAATCTTGTTCTAATTTTTAGTATCTTACTGTTCCATTGATCTATACCTATTCAATCTTGTTTCTGTATGCTTATTTGCTAATAGTTAGTTAGTATATCACTTAAATTAGACTGCTTATTTAGTATATTTCATAGTTACTTTGTATTTCATTTTAGAAGTCAAAATTAGTATCTTAGTGATTTATGGAAAAAGGATGTTATAATTGATGTTTCTGTGCTCTAATAAACTCAACTCATCATAATATAGCCTTTGGAATTAATTTTATGGTCTGAATTACTATTATACTTCAAAAATCTCAAATTTAGTATAATAAGGGGGTGTTTGGCTCAGTTCAGTCATAGGTGTTCAGGATTGATTTTGTTGTTGCCATTGGTTCTATTAGCTCACTGTAGGTTAATCTAGGCATAATCAAGCATAAAACCCAGTGTGTGTTCTTGAAAAAGTCAAAAACTCTTTCCAAGCATCTCACGCAGTTAACTGTTTTGAGTTAGAGACCCTAATCATCATTTTTGCTTTCAAAAGTTGTTAAACTCACTTAATTTAGGTTCAGTTAATCACAATACATCATTTTCAGATTACCAAGAGTGATTAGAAGTTCATTATAGTCAACCCTTAGTGTTTACTAAAAAGTCAAAATTTCAGGGTAATTGATTTTTGAATTAAACAGATAATTTCATATAGGGTTTAATACTGATTTTCTAGTTAATTGCTTTTAGGATCTTAAAATATTGTTGCTAATCTTCATATTAGTATTTTTGTTTATTTTTTATCTGCTTGTTAAACTGCTTGTTTAGCTTTTTTACTTCACAGCTTTGTGGCTATTTTCTTAAGCTCATTCTGAGCTTATTAGTGGACCCCACAGAGTTAGCTTTGGCTTTTTGGGAAGCCCATAAGCTCATCTTTAAGGTTCTAGGCTTATTTTCCATTTTACAGCTTCTTTACTAGGGCTGCATCAAGCTCTTAGCTTGTCCCATTTGCTTCATTATACTGAGTACTCAGCTGATACACCAAACTTTACAAGCTCACTGAGTCTGACTCAGTGGACCCCACACCCTGTCTCTTAGCTTATTTTGTAGCTTATCACCCCATCTACTCAGACCTAGGTTTAGTTAGGGCTTCAGCTTATTAGAACCTAGCTTATTTGACCTCCCTTGTGACCTGTCTCAGAAGCTAAAACCTGAGCACTCAGTGTTTGTACCCAAGTACCAAGCCTCACCCAAGCTTCAATAATAAGCCATAAGCATAACACATCAAGTTTTTGGCGCCGCTGCCGGGGAGTGAATTGTTAAAACCTGTTTATCTGTTAATATAATTAGGTTTTCTAACTTTTTAGTTTTAAAGATTTTTCAGGTTACTAATTTTCTAACTTTGTTGTATATTACTTAGATTGCATTCATTGTATATTTTGCATATTTTTCTGTTTTGCGTGTTTGTTTTACTTTGTATTTTCTTTTTTTTACTGCATAACTGCTTTCGCTGTATTATGCTGATACAAACCGCTGGGAATTATGCTAAATAAGAATTCTGTTGAAGTTACTGCTGATGGTTCCTGCTGAAGAGCATGGTTTCTGCTGATGCAGTATATCTGCTGAAGAATAGTTTCAGCGTAGTTTGTCTCTGCGGATATAGATATTCCGTGTATTTTGTTACTTAGTTAGGATATGCATGAGTTTTATTAGGAAGTGATAATGCATATCTCTTTATGTTTATAGAAGATACGTTTCTTGTGAAACGGTTTAGGGTTCCTTGTCTATAAAAGGAACACACGATTATGTATTATGTACACGTTTAAAAAACAAGTTTTAGTATTATTAAAAGATCCATAGAGGATCAAAGCATTCTTAGTATTCTGTGTTCATACTTGTATTTATTTCCGCTTGATACAAGTTATAGAGACTTTCTATTAGTGTGTTTGTGATTACATAAACATTACTAACGATCCACGAGTGCTCAAAGATCTATCAAGGTCTACGGTTCAACAAGTGGTATCAGAGCCTCGGGAGAGTCTCTGTGATACTAAGAACATCCATCATACACCCTCACAACCAAAAACAACCAAAACAATCAAAATAACCAATGGCTAGATCAGATGATGAATCAGATGTTACTCAGAACCAAAACACCACATCTTTCCAACAACTAACTCTCATAAACAGTAATGCCAAATTGCCATACCATAAGAATGCAGAGGAGTATGAATTGTGGGCTATGAAAATGCAAAATTGGATCACCAATATTGACTGGAATCTTTGGGAAGTTGTCCGTAAGGGTAACAGTTTGAAAAAACACGTCAAAGATGCTGATGGGGTTGTTACCATTATGGATCCTAAAACTGCTGAAGAGGTACTAGCTGTTCAGAGAGAGAATAAAGTTAGAACTATTCTCCTTCAGGCTATACCAGATGATCACATGGGTGACTTTCACTTCATGGAAGATGCTAAGGACATATGGATGGCAATCAAGGCTAGATTTGGTGGGAACGAGGCGTCAAGGAGGATGAAGAAATCCATGCTGAAACAGCAGTTTCTAGAATTCCAAATATCTGAGGAAGAAGGCATCCACAAGGGTTATGACAGGTTCCATAGGATTTTGAGTCAATTAAATCAGCTGAAGGCTAGACCAGACAATGAGGACTACAATGCTAAGTTCCTAAGATCTATGCCACCATCTTGGTTACAAGTAAGCATTGCGCTCAAAGCTAAAGGTGGATTGGATATGCTCTCTTTTGATGATCTCTACAACAGACTTAAATCTCTTGAACCTGATGTCAGAAGTCCCATTCGTACATCCACTCACTCAGACTTTGTTAGCACCACATCCAATCAGATGACTCATGCCTCAAGCCCATATTCCTCAGCATCATCTTCCCACATCATCACTAAATCAAATCCTTGACCAAAATCCAGTAATATAATGGAAGAGGTACTTCACTCTTTTGTTGCTGATTATGAACATCAGCAACAACTAGCTTATGAGGATTTAGAACAGTTGGATCCACTGGATATGGAAGAGATGAACTTGAAATGGCAGTTGGCCATGATTTCTCTGAACATCAAGAGGTTTGAGAATAAGTCTGGGAGAAAGTTTGGTTTCAAGGGAAGAGATCCAGCAAGATTTGACAGAAGAAAGGTCAAGTGCTTCACTTGTGGTCAGATGGGTCACTTCTCAAGAGAATGCAAGGATAGGAAGGTTGGTGATGAGGTTAGATATACTACCTATCAGCAGAGTCAAGTGGAAGCTGGAACCTCTAAAGCTGGATCTTCCAAAGCTTTGGTCACTCTGGATGACCATGTCAACTGGACGGTTCATGAGCCTGCTGATGATGAAGCTTCTAGTTCTGAACAGGTTTCTATGCTGGCAAGCTGCACTACAGAGGATCAGCAAGATCAAGTTGCCTTGATGGGCATCTCTCAGGTACATAACTGTGTTTTTGGTTGTAGTGAAAGATATAATGAACTTAAGGAAGCTTATGATGAATTGAAACCTAAATATAATGAATGCTATGTAGAAGTTGAGGCTTATAAACAGGCTTTAAAAACTTTAGAAAGACAAAAAATATGGTTTCAAAAGAATCAGTTTGCTTATGATGAAAAGATAAGGGTGTTAGAAAGTGAATTAGAATGTAGTAAGATTTATTTAAGGCGTACCGAGAAAGAAAAAGCTGATGTAGTTTCAGAAAACCAAGTGCTGAAACAGAAACTAGATGAGGAAATAGCTAGACATAAAACATGGTTAATATCAGGTGACAATTTAGCTAGCTTACTTTATGGTTGTGAATCTGTAAACTCAGGGATAGGTTTAGGCTTTAAGAAGTATGTTGGTTTAGAAGCTAGGAATGATCTAGGTAAATCAACACCAGCAGGATTAGCTAATTATGTAACAGAAGGAAGTTTACATGCTGTACCTGGACCTATTAGAGGAGAACACATGCCCACTGACCTTTCCATCTCTGTAGACTTTGATGGATCACACCATCTTTATGGTAAAAAGTCAAGTGACTTGCCAGACCCTGATTCTAAATCTACTGACTTTGTCTCTTGTTCTAACAGTGACAAGTCCTCTGACCAAGGGTATACTACATATACCAGTTGTGATTCAAGTGAAAAGTCAGACCTTCCCAAGACCTCACTCAAGACAACACCCAAGACTCCCTACAAGCCTGTTAGAGTTACTGCTGATTCAAAGACAGTTTCCTTTGAAGACTTGTCATTTAATTCTTTGCAAAACAATGTTTTTAATTCTGTCAAAAACAATTCTGTTAATGTTTGTGGTTTGAATGCTTTTGCATGTAATGGAACATCTTTCACTTTGAATAAATCTTCTAAAAAGAAGAAATGCTTTGTGTGTGGAAGTAAATTTCATTTGATTAAGGATTGTAATTTTCATGAGCAAAGAATGGGTGTATGTGCTAGTCAAAAGAAACCTAAACCAATGTGGAAAAATGTTAATGATATACCATATTTTGTTCCACAAGCAACTCATAAAAACAGCAAGCACAATTCTGCTGATAAACCTTCTTCTTGGAGAAGATCTGTTGCTAGACCATATGTGAGACCAACTAGTTCTTATTTTCATAATGGTTATTGGCCTAGATATTTTGACTCAATGTATGTTGGTAGAAGGTATTGGGATACTGCTGTGAAGCCCACAGCAGGTTGTTCTTGGACCAAGAAGGGACCTAATTTTCAAAGAAGGCCCAAGAACAATGGTGGATCTTATACATCTACATGGCCTAACTCTTATGATCCACAAGGAAGGCTCAAGTCAGCAATGACTTGAGTCTCCAATGTGTACTAATAATTTGTATATTTTTGTTATTGTTGTAGGATCATCCTCTGAAAAGTAAAGAATTAGGAATAGTAGATAGTGGTTGTTCCAGGAGCATGTCAGGAAACAAGGATAAGATGCATGATTTTGTACCCATAGAAGGAGGAGGCAATGTGACTTTTGGTGGAGGAGATAGTCGAATCACTGGGAAAGGCACAATCAGAACACCTCTGTTGGATTTTGAGAATATATACTATGTGAAGGAACTGCAACATTTCAACTTGTTCTCAGTATCACAAATTTGTGACACCAAGAATAAAGTCTTCTTCTCTGAGGATGAATGTCTTGTGCTCTCTAAAGACTTCAAACATCCAGAAGATACAACCATTCTGCTAAGAGTTCCTAGAAACTTCAATTTGTACACATTCAATTTGAATGATGTCTAACCTGAAGGTGATCTAACATGTTTGGTGGCCAAAGCATCCCTGAATGAATCTACAAGATGGCATAGAAGGATGGCTCATGTGAATTTCAAGACCATTAACAAGCTTTCTATACTTGGTCTTGTTCAGGGACATCCTTGAAAAGTATTCACCAATTAACATAATTGTGTTGCATGTAACAAAGGAAAGCAACACAAAGCCTTATACAAAACCATAACAGCTGTGAGCACCATCTCAGAACCTCTTCAGTTGCTGCACATGGATCTATTTGGTCCAACTCAAATCAGAAGTATTGATCATAAGTACTTCTGCCTGGTAATCACTGTTGACTATAGCAGGTTTTGTTGGGTATTCTTTTTGAAAACTAAAGATGAAACATCTCCAATTTTAAAAGAATTCATTACCCTTATTGAAACCAGCTAAACAAAAAGGTTAAAGGCATTAGGTGTGATAATGGGACAGATTTCAAAAATGTAGTATTAATAGAACTTTGTCAGTCTAAAGGGATAAAAAGGGACTATAGCACTCCAAGAACCCCACAACAAAATGGGGTTGCTGAAAGAAAGAATAGGACCTTAATAGAGGCCGCAAGATCCATGCTTGCAGACTCTAAATTACCCACTATGTTCTGGACTGAAGCAGTAAGCACTGCTTGTTATGTTTTGAATAGGGTATCCATCACTAGACCTCATTTCAAGACACCGTATGAACTTCTCACTGGGAAAGTTCATGACATTCATTACCTTAAACCTTTTGGTTGTAAAGTGACCATTTTGAACACTAGTGATTCACTAGGAAAATTTGATGGAAAAGCTGATGAGGGGTATATTGTGGGTTATTCAGCTCATAGTAAGGCTTATAGGGTTTACAATTTACATGCTAAAAAGATTGAGGAAACCCTTAACCTGAGATACCTAGAAGATCAGCCTAATGTTCAGGGACAAGGTCATGCTTGGTATTTTGACCTGGATTACTTGACTGATCACTTGGGCTATACTAGATATGTTTCTAACCAATCTGCAGGTACAAAGGAGTCTCCTACTAACAATGCAGGTACCCTGGATGATGACTAAGATAGTGAATCTGAGCAAGATGAACAAACCATTGTTGTACCTTCTTTTCCTCCTAACCCATTTGTAGGTGATCATTCTGCTGATGAGTATGAAGATGAGTCACACTATGCAGAGGACCTTGCTAGACTCAAGAAGAAAGAACAAGCAGCCACTCAAGAAGCTTAGCGGCTTGGTGAGAAGTTTGCAAGAGATACTGAGGCATTACTCAGACAATCAGCACAAGCAATCAGTGGAAACCAGGATTCTGCTGATAGTTCTACTGAAGGTTTTCCTGTTTCTTCTGACATAATCAAATCTGTTGATAGTCCTGCTGCACAATCTCCAATCTCTACTAGTGTGTCCACAGACTTTGGCAAACCATATATAAGATTTCCATGTCCTTCTGATCTTGGTCATCACCAACCCAAAGCTGAAATCTTCACCTCCTTTTCCTATGACAATGATTTTGGACCCACAGTGAACAATCTTGACACCACAATTGATGTCAACCCGACAACAACAAAAAGGATCAACATTGCTCATCCTTAATCAAAGATTATTGGAGCTCCTCAAGCACCTGTTAGAACTAGAAGTATTGTGAAAAATACTAAGTATGGTGAAGTTGCTTTTATTTCCTATGTCTCAAATCAACAAAGGGACAATCATACAGACTTTAAGCATTGTTTGTTTGCTTGCTTGCTTTCTTTCTCAAATGGAGCCAACTAGTGTCTCTCAAGCTCTTGCAGATTCAAGTTAGCTTGAAGCAATGCAAGAAGAGATGCTATAATTTAAGAATCAGCAGGTTTGGATAGTGGTACCACTACCTGATGGGAAAATTGCAATTGGGACAAAATGGATTTTGAAGAACAAAAGAGATGCAAGGGGTATTGTGGTGAAGAACAAAGCAAGATTAGTGGCTCAGGGGTTGAGACAAGAGGAAGGAATAGATTATGATGAGGTTTTTGCACCAGTGGCAAGAGTTGAGGCCATTAGAATCTTCTTGGCCTATGCATCTTATATGGGTTTCATGGTATATTAGATGGATGTGAAAGGTGCTTTTCTGTATGGTGAAATTGAAGAGGATGTTTATGTAACTCAACCCAAAGGTTTTGAAGACCCAGATCATCCAAATCATGTTTACAAGGTTGTAAAAGCTCTTTATGGACTACATCAGGCACCAAGAGCTTGGTATGCTAGGCTTTCTGCATTTTTGCTGAAGCATGGTTACAGAAGAGGTGCCATTGACAAAACACTCTTTCTAAAGAAAAATTCCAGAGATATCATCCTTGTGCAAGTCTATGTGGATTACATCATTTTTGGCTCCACTAAAGAAGAATGGTGCAGGGAGTTTGAGGAATTAATGATGGGAGAGTTTCAGATGAGTGCTATGGGGGAGCTTACTCTCTTTTTGGGTTTACAAGTTCAGCAGAAACCTGATGGTATATTTATCAGTCAGGATACATATGTAAGAGACATATTGAAGAAGTTTGATATGGAAAATCTCAGAACTGCCACTACACCCTATGAAGCTCCAAAACAAAAGAATAATCTTGAACCAGACCCTGCTGTGAATGTTCATTTATACAGATCCATGATTGGTTCATTGATGTATTTGACAGCTTCTAGGCCTGACATTACATTTGCTGTGAGTGCTTGTTCTAGACACCAGGTCACTCCACTTACATCCCACTTGAATGTAGTCAAAAAGATATTCAAGTACCTCAAAGGCCAACCCAATTTAGGTCTTTGGTACCCAAGAGAGTCTCCTTTTCGGTTAGAAGCATATAGTGATAGTGATTATGCTGGTGCAAATTTGGATAGAAGATCCACAACTAGAGGTTGCCAATTTGTTGGAAGAAGATTGATTCTTGGCAATGCAAGAAACAGACTATTGTGGCTACCTCAACTACTGAAGCAGAGTATGTTGCTGCTGTCAATTGTTGTGAATAGGTTCTATGAATACAGAATCAAAGCACCATATGCATAGTTAAAAATCCAGTTTTTCATAATAGAACTAAGCATATTGAGATCAGGCACCACTTTATAAGAGATGCATATGAAAAACATTTGATTAAAGTGGTTAAGATTCACACAGATGATAATGTGGCATATTTATTGACAAAAGATTTTGATGGACCTAGGTTTCAACATTTAGTTGTCAATATTGGGATGCTTAACCCTTAACTGCAAAGTTTGAGGGGAGGCATAAGCCTCAGGGGAGGCATATGCCTCAGGGGAGGATTGTAGTTGTAAACTTTTATAATATTTGTATATTTTTTGTTTATTGTTTATGTTTGCTAACCCTAACCAACTAATGTTCTTGTAAGTTTTGGTTTGGTGTGTTTGTTACTCTGTGTTTGTTTTGCAAAATGGCTTTATGAGTTGTTGCTCATCTTAAGTTGAAGTTCACCAAGATTGTTACAATGGGAAAGTGGTCATGTAAGCTTAAAGTTGTTTCTACTGAAGAGTAATACATGTGATATTCATTGCTTCTACTGAAGTAAAGTTCAAGAGTTGACAATTGAGGAAAGTTGTTCATTCATTCAAGAAACAATTCACAGCTTACAATCAACTTCAAAATGAAATACAAGATCATTCCTATACAATGTCTACCAAACTTATTCTAGCTCCTATCATCTATTACAAAAGCTGTTGGATAAGCATGACCAGTACGATGAAGAAGCTGAAGGTGAAAATGGAAAGGAGGGAATGATGATGATGACGACGAAGATGCTCAAGAACCTAGTTTTATATCTTTGGTCCTTGGTAACATCCCATCACCTTCTACTCCACCTTCCCTTTTCCCTTACCCATCACCTCTGCCTTCTTGCCCTTTCCCTTGCTTCCATGGTATGAAGTACTAGATCCTGGAGCAGGAAGACCAATCACCACATCCCGTGATGTTGGAAGAGATGGAGCCTTGGTTGGGATCTCTCTGGTGTGGAAAGAGGGATAAATGATGGATCTTCATCTTCATCCTCAGAAGATTCCTCATCAGAGGTAAAAAGAAAAGGAGAGACATATTGTCTCTCAGCAAGAATGGGGGGTTCACTTGGTTCACCTCTCTCCAGAGCATTCCACCTCTTCTCTCGTTCCCTTTCAACATCTGAATCATCCAAATCCGAAGGAACATTTGCAGGGTCTTCTGATGGTGAGGGACTTGGAGGTTTCACATCTTGATTCTTCCATGGTTGAGCCCTGGGTGGAAAGTAATCGCTACAACCATCACTTGATGATGATGATGAAGAGGTGGAGGAGGTTAGATCCATGATTTCTGGTTTGGAGGACATATTTTTGGTGGATAATTGGGATTTCATTGAGAAATTAGGATTTTGATGATAATTTGGGGTAATTGATATCTGTAACGTGTGATTTGGGGATTATTCTATAGGCGAAGTCAAGGCTTAATGGTAATTAATGCGAGTTGTGTGGCACAGTAAAACTCAAGATATTTACTGAAGATATTTTTACTTTTGAGTTGATTCTGCTGATTGACTTTTTGATCAGCAGATTGACCATCATTTCTGCTGAAGGGTTAATTTTGAAATTAGATGGAGTTACTTTACACGTCAGATGTGGTTAACGATTTGTTCCGATATTCTTGACCATGATTGGGTAACTTCCAATTATAACCTGATTGTACAATATTTTGCACTACCAGGCCTTCGATGGTGATCAAAGGAAAATGAGGGGTGTTGTGATTGCGCCAAGCTTGGATATAACCTGAAATAAGAAATACTAAAACACTACGTTGAGTGATTGCGCAGGGGTTGGACCCTGTGAACCACCTCCGACGTGTGAATGAGTGATTGGTATAAGAGTTTAAGTATATGCGTAGTAAATTAAGGTGAGATAGATTGCATACCAGATTTGTCATCGTCCAGGACTATTTATAGGTGAAGAAAACGGTCCTGAAGAGTGGTCACACGTTTGATAGAGATCATGGGGGCGTCCCATGATTTGTGGTAACCGCTAGGGGTTAGTGCCCCACTCCTCCTGATTTAGCGAGGGAGCTAAAGAGAAAGAGGAGACGTGGGTAAGACTTGGTCTTACCAATATGTGGGCTTGGCATTGTTCCGTCCTTGAAACTTATCAAGAGATACCCCGAAGGGCTTGATCCTTCGATTGCCGAATTCCTACTTGGTAGCTAGATCATTGATGATTAGTTTTACGCCAAATAAAGTTTAAGGAGGCTACCCAGAGCCTTCGATTATGTAGGTTGCGATTACACTCGAAGGGGTGTCCTTCGAGCTGATTGGAGGGTACATCATCAAGCCCCCCCAGTTGAAAGTTAGATATGCACAAGAATATGTGGCTTACAACTCTATCATCTAGCAAACTAACCGCGTTAGCTCGTGGGATCTTGCAGAAGAAAATCAACGTCACCAAATATGCATTAAATGCGCTTAAATACTCTCTTACTAACTCGAGTTATATCACCACTTGCCAAGCCTTGGTAATCCCATACGTCCTCTCAATGCTTTAAACCCAATTTGAAATCCTGATATATCAAAATATCAAGGACGCGTGTACGGTGAATATCAAAGAGAAAAGCAATATAAATTCGTTTCAACCAAACCCTAAATCACTTTTTCACTGCACCCAAAATTCATCTTCCTTACTACGTGCAATCAACACATACATAGTAACATCTATCATTATTTCTTGCAAGAAAAAAGGTAAATTTCTTCCTCGTTAAACTATATTGTATCGTAGAAGTGTAAGTCTTCGTTAAACAATTTGGCAAAAAATAACAAATTTGTGATTAAAGAACAAAAATGTACCTTATCAAAAGATGAATTACGTGCTTTTCTTGAAGATTATCCCATTCCAAAAGAATTTAAGATTATGCTCCCTAGTAAAAATCAAACGATATTTGATGCTCCTGAGGGATATGTAGGTCTGTACACTCATGCCTTTAAGTTGTCAAACTTTAGAATACCAATCCACCCTTTGATTTTAGAGTTTATGCAATACTATCAAGTACATATATCTAGGTTTAACCCCTTTGGTTTGGCTAAGTTGACGAGATTCATTGTGATGTGTAAAGCTTATGGATATGAGCCTACACTAATAGTGCTTAGGGGTTTTACGAACTTGTACCCGGGTGGGGATTGGTTGACTTTGGCTAAAAGAGGTGACCCTGATGTTCCAACCATATTGTTAAAGCCCTTTACAAACATAACGGACTGGAAAGGGAGTTTCTTTTACGTACAAGATACAATTATACCTCCAGAGTACCCTGCTTTGGTGAATGAAGCATACAGGTTTGAAAAAAAACGTTTCAACGATGAGTTGCCTTACACTGTTTGAAGGAATCCGTTGTACCAGCGTCTTGTTCGCCATCCAGTGAATGTTCACTCTTTCCCCGAGCCCATTCTGTAAATGACTGGTATTGTTGACCATTGGGAGGGTTCCCCTATGAAGCCTGAAATTGTTTGTGATGGAAAAAGTATGTATACTCTTTATTTAAATAAATTTGAACAACTTATCTGATGATATTTATCTATTTTCTTTCGTGTTGCAGGAGTCTTTCCAAAATTTCGTTGTTGCCGATGGTGCTAAAGAGACGAGCTTCCTTCCAAAAAATCCTGAGGAAGTCAGCTATGGGGTTGGTTCACCCTCCGTGTCAGTTAATAATCAAGAGGATGATGCAAAAATGGTTGAGCCCATAGCTTCCCTGCAACCTTCCAAACCAGACAAAAAATTGAAACCAGTGATTGCAGAGGAGACTTCTGAGTTAGTGGAGAATGTTGCTGAGTCTGATGACCCTCTCTCCGAGGATGACCAGGTTACCATCATTGGTTCATCGTCCGGTATAGCTAACAGGGTTCAAAATAGGAAAGGTACGAGTGCCAAACCAGTGAAGCCTACCCCCAAAAGAAAGTTGATTCTGCCTACACCTCCTTCTAGAAACACCAGACAGAAGGGTCAGATTGTTACCAAGAAAGCTGTTGAAGCTTTGGATGAGGACATCCATGGTAAGTGTATTCGCTGTTAAACCAAAATATTTATATATGTCCTCTAATTGAGTGTATATTCCTCAGGTCTTCCGAACACCAAAGAGCTTCCTGATGCCTCTGCTTGCCATCGGCTTGCTTTGCATATTACTCCTCTGAGCTAGAAGTCTGTGCTAACCAATATGCCCATTGAGGAATTGTGTGATCTACACGACAAAAGCTATACAAGGCAAGCTGTTTTGGACAATCATCTCAATTCTCGAACAAGGGAGGTGGTACAAACCCTTGCTTCTGCTAGGGAGAAGATGGATGAGATTCTGGCAAGAGAGAAGAAGAAGGATCATGAGTTTGCAGAGGTTCAAGCTAAGTGTGACGAAGCATTTAGGGATATTGAGCAGAATCCCCTTGTGCAAGACCTTTGTTATGACATTGCAGGTTTGGAGAAAGATCTGAACAAAGTGAAGATAAAATGTAAGAGGCTTTGGAAGGAGGAGGCGAAGGTTGTAGGCTACAAGGAAGAGATTGTTGAGCTTGAGATCAAATGCGGGAACCTTGAGGATGAGAGGACGAAACTGGGTGAGTTAGAGACTAAGCTTCGTGAAGATCTTGATGGCCTTAAGCGCAAGTATAATGCGCTCAAAATAGATAGGGCTGCTGTAGTCTCGAAGGTTATTCCATACATAGCCATGGAGTTATATCACAGTGATGAGGTAGGGAAATTGATAGGTGACGTTGTCAATGCTGCCATCTATCATGGGAAATGCACTACTTTGGAGGAAATTGCTGCAACTGGAAAGCCGGTGAACTTATCTGAGGTAACCTACTACTGTGCTACTCATAGAGCAGAATATGATAATGCAAGCAACCTCCTCGCAACTGCAGAGTACCCCTTCCTTGTTGAAGCTACCAAGGATCCAATGGCTTCAGTTGAGATGCTTATTTCAAAGAAGCCGCGTACGGTGAAGCCATCATCTATGAGCAAAAAGAATACTCCCGCAAAGCCTGCATCTGTGAAAGCAACTCCTGAGAAGCCCTCATCCCCAAAGGTAGCCATTGAGAAGCCTCAGTCTCCTGATAAAACTTCTGCTATGCAGCCTCCTTCTCCAAAGGCTGATTTGACAAGAGAATCTTCCCCCAGCAAAGCCAGTCCTGAGGTATCTCAAGTTCAACAAGAGAAACCCAAGTCTCCTGGTAAGTGAAGGCTGCAGTGTTTGCATTGATTTGATTCCAAGGGTGGTGTGTACCCTTTTAAAACAATGACTATGCTCTTTGGCCTATGGCCATATGTTCTGAACAATTTATGTTTCTATTGCACGTAAACAATTATCATCTTTTGAGCAACATTTATGCTGCGTACTAAATGTTAATGGGTGTATCTCCCATCTTTGTTTATGTATGCTTTTCTCTTCCTCGTTTACTAAATAAACGTTATTATACATCCTAAAGCTTAGAATAACAAAGCTTTATTGTTTTGAACCAAGGTTTTATAGCAATCGTATAATTTAATTGCTGACAGAGGGTTGCGACCCGCTCTGTCTTCCTCCTTTAAGTGCGAAGGGCTTTGCATACCCTAAGACTATGTAGGAAAGTTAATGTGAATTTTGGATGTTTTAGTTGCTTACAAGACATAAGTATCTTGTGCCATCCTTCGAACATTGAACTTGTAATTACTTAGCTGAGTAAATCTTTGTTTGCTAGATGTAATAAAAAGATTCAAGGGAAACATGCGATATCATTAAGTGGGTAGGGGAGGATTACATCATTTGTACAAATGAATACTAAGACGCCTACCATTACTGCTTCTTTCCCAACAAGAGAAAACTTGAATACATAATAGAAAATTTTGCAAGTCTTGACTTACATAAGATGTGGCAAGCCCTTCGTATGCTGACGGAGGGTTGCTGATGCTGAAACCTTCACTACGTTTGAATAAAACTCGTTCCACGCATGCTTTTGTGTAGCCTGCGATTCTGTGTGTAGCGGGTTTGTTATTTTGTCGAAGCTTGTTGCTCCGTTCCGGATTCGAGATGCCCTTGATTGTGTGGAATCAAATGTATATTTGAATCAGTTATGTGGTGTTCCTTTTGTTTGGCTTGGGAAACTTTTTTGTTGGAGGACATGCTTGACTCGCATGTTTCAGCTGGTTCGTTACTTTGTCCTTCGAAAGGATCGTTTTCCCCGTATTCTATGTTATATTCCTCCAACTCCTTAGCCCATTTTATCATTCTCCTTGTTCCGTCAGGGTTTAGAAGCAACCTTTCGAATGGCTTATCTGTAAGTACTCTGATGGTATGATCTTTGAAATATTTTCGGAGACGTCTTGTGGCATCGATCAAAGCTAGGATTAGCTTCTCTGATGCCGTGTAGCCTCGTTCCACATATGGTAAGGCTCTACTCACAAAATATATCGGTATTTGTAGATGTCTTCTTTCCGCGAAAAGCATCGCACCAATCTCGTCAGGGGACATTGCTATATGTAGGAACAACACCTCTCCTCTGGTTGGGGGTGCAACTGTTGGTATGATTTCCATGCAATTCTTCCATCTTTGGAAGGATGTTTCGGATTCCTTATTCCATTGATATGATAAGTCACTGATGACTTCATTGCGAACCTTGTAGATAGATGAAGATCTGTTAACACCCTTCGACAGAAATGCTTTTAATGTTTCCAAGTTACTTCTTAGATCTTGAGTCCCCCTTCGCGTTTGCAATTCTGATGAGGTCTCTTCATTGGTTGGCTTGATTTTAATCGTTTGTTTTACGAATGGGTGTTCGTTTGATCCTTCTTTTTCAATGCCAAAGGAACACATTACTGGGTTTAACTTTAGGTTGATCTTTCTCAGTTGTATGAGAGTCTCTTCTACATCATGAAGGAGATCTTCTATTGTCCTGCTCTGGGTGATTAAGTATTCGCCATGAATTCTCAGGTTCCTCCCTATCTGTTTCTCGAAGACCCTTTGGATCAGCCTATTGTAAGTGGCTTCGATGTTTCGTAAACTGAAGGGCATACGCGTGAAGCAGTAGGAGCTTCCTTATACATGAAAGGATGTTTTTTCTTCGTCCTCTTTTGCCATCTTTATCTGGTGGCATCCCATGTTTGTATTAAGGAAGCATTCCCAATGAACTCCAGGTGTCAGTTGCTTTTCTCCTTCTGACAAATAGCTTTCTTTTCGGCAGGCTTTGTTGATGTCTCTAAAGTCAACCTCTAGTAACTTTTTTCCATTTCTTCGCTGAGCTTCCGTTGGATTAGTAACCCATGTTGGGTTTTCTACCCTTCGAAGTATTCCTGCAGCTTTGAGTTTGTTGACCTCGTACTTAATTGTTGCCCTGTGTTCGGGTGTTACTTGGTGGGGCTTTTGCTTGACCTGTTTGACGTGTTTGAGTTCGTTTAGCTTATGCTCTGTGCTAAAGGGTTTGCCGTTGATTGTTAGCAACCTTGGAACTCCTATTGTCTTTGAATATTTTCCTACAAACACATCTTCATACGCTTCGAGTAATTTTTTCAATGTTTCCCTGAAAGTTGTAGGGAGCCGTTTCCCTATTTCCACCTTTCGTACTAGATGGGACTCGTCTAGTGACGCATGCCTCTTGGGATCAGAGTATTCTATGAAGTTCCTCGTACGCCATTGATTATCTTCTCCCTTGTCCTTGTGGGCTTCCTGATATTTTTCTTCGTGATAGCTAGAGAATACAGTACCAATACCATTAGCTGTTTGGAATTTCACTGTTGCATGCACCGTAGAGACCACGATTCCCATTTTTGGCATGGCAGTTCGTCCGAATATCATGTTGTAGGGTGACTTCGATCTTACGATGATAAAATTGAGGATTTCTGTTTTGGCGAGCCTTCCACTTTCGAGTGTTACCTCCAGAGGTATTTCTCCTAAAGGCCATGATCGTTCCCCTGAGAAACCTATCAAGGGCATTTTCGATTCTACCCATTTGGATTTGATCGTAGGACTGAGCTCTTTGAAGCAATGCTCGTAGATTACCTCGCAGGCACTCCCGCAGTCCATATAAATTTTGTTCGCCTCCATATTCGTGACTATGGCCTTGATGATCACTGGATCCTTCGAAGGAGAATCTCCTGTTTCGGACAGGAACGTTATTTCTCTTGCATCGTGAGCTTTTCTCTCAGGGATCTTTCTTTTCAATCGGAAGGAATTCCATCGAACCATTAGGATAGGAGCTTCCTGAGGAGTATTATCCTTTCCCAGTTACGTATCGGTGGTTTTCTCTTTGCTCTTTCTTATCCCTTTCACCAGATGTGTTAATTGCCCGGATTTTACTGCCTCTTCTATCTGCTTTTTCAGTTTTCGACAGCTGTTTGTTTTGTGACCAACATCTTCATGGAAGTGGCAATATTTAGTGGTATCTCTGTTCCTGCTTTTCCCCATTATGCGAGGGGGTGGTTCGAAGGCTTTGGCAGCCTTCTCTGTGGCTAAAATCTCCCTTGGAGACTTCATGAGATTTCCTAATAGACCATGGTTCGGACCCTTGTTGTAAGGGGTAAACCTACTATTGTTTTTGTGTTTGTTCATCGACCCTTCCCATGAAGATGATTTTGTTCCTTTATTGCTCTCCACCGGAGCTCCATTGGTGGATACCTCTTTGGCTTCTATCCATGTATATGTTTTTTCCATCAGGCCTTTGTATGTTGCCGGAAGATATGTAGATAAGAATTCCACAAGAGTCCGGTTGCGTACGCCATGGACGAAGCCAGAAATACATTGCTCTTCGTGTAAGCTTAGAATCTGCAGGGTTTCGTCAGTTTATCTAGTGACAAAGTTTGTTGTGCTTTCGTTCTCTTTCTGCTTAATGTTGTGCACCGTGAGGTATGTTCTTGTGAATTTCTTCTGTTAGCTGAAGTGAGATCGAAACTTAGCCTTCAAATCATCAAGGTTGATAATGCTTCCTAGCTTCTGCCCATTCCACCAAATACATGCTGAATCTCGGAGGGTATATGTGAACATGTGACCGGCTACTAGCATGGCCCATTTCTGCATTCTTATAGCTCCTTCAAATAAATGTAGGAAATTATCTGGATCCCCCTTCCCATCGTAAGTGCCTATATGTGAAGGCATCTTGAAACCATCTGGCAAGGGATAATCTTCGATCCATCTCACGAAGGGTGTAGTGGGGCCTACGGGCTCAGCATATGGATGGGCATACGGTGGTACGTTCATCGGAACAGTATGATATGGATTAATAGGAGGGGGTATTCCCAAAGAAGGCTGACTAACATAGAAAGGATGAGGAGTACTCGTGTTTGGAGTGTAACCATTATACATGGTATACGGGGGGTATACCATGGGAGGATTATAGGGTACAACAGTTTGTGAGGGATACTGATTGCCAGGCTGCCCATTTATTTGGGGATAAAGAATCGGAGGGTAGCTCTGGACCGGGAATCGAGGATGTAGGCCAATGGGGGGAAGACTCCCTCCTGTGTTGACTGGGCCTAGGTTACCCTCCACACCAGACGCGTGGAAGGGTTGTAGAGGGATTCCTCCTAAGTGAGCTGCTAATAATGGGGGTAGGTTTACCTCCACGTTTTCCCTATGCCGACTCCTCCCATTAGAGCCTTTGGCAACAGTCCCTTCCTTCCTTGTGGGTGTTCTCTTGGGAACTCCTTCGAAGCGTACGCTTCTCCTTTCAACCCTTCTACTTACAGGTGACCCAATGCGCAGGATAGGGTGTCGGGCCCTATGGATTGAAGGTCTCGGCTCCATTTCGATCTCCTCATCATACTCATCGTTGGAATATTCTAACTCCCTACGCATCTCCGTATTTCTGATTTGTCTCCTTCGAGCCCTTAGCAAGGACTCTAACTCTTCATAATTAGCGTCGACAAAGGCGGGGCTAATGATGACTTCTGGGTTGGCCGAAGTGGATGCATGGTGATTGGGCGTTATTTCAGGGTGAGATCATGTAGTAAAGGAGGAGACCGTGATTGGCGGCAGGTTGTTGGCGTCTGTTACGGGTAAAGGGGTTAAGGACGAGAAACTCGGTGGGGGTGTAACTTCTCGTTCTGAATTCATGCCGGAATAATAGCGAGTGTATTTGACTTGGTTATTTTGCTTGGAAATAACAGGACTAATTGTAGTGAGTCCCATGGATGGCGCCACTGATTGTACAATATTTTACACTACCAGGCCTTCGATGGTGATCAAAGGAAAATGAGGGGTGTTGTGATTGCGCCAAGCTTGGATATAACCTGAAATAAGAAATACTAAAACACTACGTTAAGTGATTGCGTAGGGGTTGGACCCTGCGAACCACCTCCGGCGTGTGAATGAGTGATTGGTATGAGAGTTTAAGTATATGCGTAGTAAAGTAAGGTGAGATAGATTGCATACCAGATTTGTCATCGTCCAGGACTATTTATAGGTGAAGAAAACGGTCCTGGAGAGTGGTCACACATTTGATAGAGATCATGGGGACGTCCCATGATTTGTGGTAACAACTAGGGGTTAACTCCTCCTGATTTAGAGGGTGAGCTAAAGAGAAAGAGGAGACGTGGGTAAGACTTGGTCTTACCAATATGTGGGCTTGGCATTGTTCCGTCCTTGAAACTTATCAAGAGATACCCCGAAGGGCTTGATCCTTCAATTGGCGAATTCCCACTTGGTAACTAGATCATTGATGATTAGTTTTATGCCAAATAAAGTTTAAGGAGGCTAGCCAGAGCCTTCGATTATGTAGGTTGCGATTACAATCGAAGGGGTGTCCTTCGAGTTGATCGGAGGGTACATCATCATAACCTATTTCACATATCTTCGCCCAAAATAACTCATTCCCTCATCAACCAATTTAAGCCCATTTCCCCTGTGCATAATTCATAACCGTTTCTCTCAATTTCTTCAAATGGCATCACTTCAATTTAAGCAAGATCATAACAAGGTTGCCTTTCTGAGTAAGACAAAAGACCATGAACTGTATGATCCAATGGTGGAGTTTTTGACGCGTTCCAAGATTCGTTATGCTCTAACACATTCTCCAAATGTGATATATGAATCGTTGGTAAAACAATTTTGGGCATCTGCTACAAAAAGGTCTGACTCAGAGATTGTAGCTACTATTGATGGAACTGAGTATGTGGTGACTGAATCGTTGATAAGGACAAAGCTTCGTTTGGATGATGAGAATGGTGTTTATCACTCCAACACTGAAGTGATACTTTCTGGGTTACGGGAAGCTTGTTATCAAAGCACTGACACAAGTAAATGGCTTAAGAACCAGTTCTATCTCAAGTGGAGGTTTTTGGTGCACACACTACTCCAATGTATCTGCAACAAGTCTGGTGGATGGGATCAATTCTCTACCCAATTGGGTTGTGGTATTGTCTGTCTTTCAAATGGTTTAACTTATATTTTTTCTAAGTTTATTTTTGATAATATGCTAGAAAATATTGAGAAGAAAAAGTATAAGTTTTAATGTAACCTAGGTTTCTTCAAATAATTTTAGATATAACAACCCAAGACAGAGTTCATATCCCCATAAAGGGTTTAAGTGCTAAATTGTTTGCTTCTATGAAAACAAATTATGATGGGGAACATCACCCTCTGTTAGCTGCTATGTTGCCACATGGTAATGATGATGCAGGTGAGGGTGATGCTACTGGTGATATACCCTCTCCAAATGCTGCTGCTGATGATGCTAATCCATCATCTTCTGGTGTTGCTGCTGATGGTAATCCATCAGTTGGCAATGATGGAGAGCCCTCTACAACTGCTGAAGCATTACATGTTTCTTCTGACCTGCCTCTACCTTCCCCTTTACGTCTGTCACCTAGTTCTTTTCCATCACCTTCTCATGTTGCTCCTAACAAGCTTGTTCCTGAGGTTGAGGAGACAATTCAGTCTCTTGGTACACAAGTACCTACACCTCTTGAACTTGAGATAACTAGACTGACCACACCTAGTCCTGTTAGAGAGCCAATTGCTGAAGGCTCTCCCACTGTTGTACATATGTCTGTTTCTCCTGACAGGTTCAATGAAGCTCCCATTACCACTGAGCAATCTGTTGGTGGAGCTGAGGACCCTATTACTCTCACCTCTGTATATGATTTGCTCAGCAGGTATGTTAAAAAGACCGGTGATCTTCAAAAGGAGCTTTCAGATACCAAATTCTCTCTTACTGGTGACATTGAGTTGTTGAAAAAGAGGGTTCATGAGTTAGAAACTTAACTTGGTCAGCAAAAGAAAAGAAAGGTTGTGATTGATGCTG
Organism: Artemisia argyi; assembly: GCA_030686995.1. Lineage (NCBI taxonomy): Eukaryota > Viridiplantae > Streptophyta > Magnoliopsida > Asterales > Asteraceae > Artemisia > Artemisia argyi. The sequence continues at coordinate 137,228,844 of CM060695.1, read as the reverse complement.
ATGAAGTACATGAGGATAGGAATTGGATTCACTTGAGATCTTGGCTGAAGTTGCTCAACAGACTCATGCTTTTTCTCCTAAAGTTGCTGAATCTTCAAAACAAAAGAAGCCCATTCAGTTCAGCAGATGAAATAGAAGACAGTATTTGACAAAGAAGTCCACTGAATCTTCTAAGGTTTCAAATGTTGATGAGGATCAAAAGACAGATGCTGGTGATAATCTTCAGGATGATGAACCACTTATTGATGTTGCTGCTGAGAAGGACACTAATGGGGTTCACACATCAGTGGATACATTCTTTTTTGCTGGTAAAGAGTATGTGGTTCCAGAACAAGTTTCTCATGAAGCACACTTGCAACTCTCCATACTACAGGATCTGCTGATACTATAATTGATTTAGATGTTCAAGATTTACCTGCTGATCCTCGGGAGGAGTTAGTCATTCCTCATGATGATTCTGCTGACATTACTAGAGTGTGTGATGATGATCTTATCTCAGAAGAAGAAAGACCTAAGCAAGAAAGACTTTTGAAAGAATGGGAAGATGAGAAGAAAAGTATAGAATTGGCAAAGGAATTATAAGCTAAATATGACTCAGAGTTCCAATCTGCTACAAACAAGTATGTTTCTACTCTAACTCTAGCAAGACAAAGAGAATTGGATGTGCAATTCCAAATTTTGATGAAGCAGATTGGATGCATATTGGGAGACTAGTGATTTCTACTCCTGGTTTAGCTAGAGATATTCTTGGAGATAATGTCAGTGAAGTTGATTATGTTCCTGGAATAGTTGAGATAATGAAACAAAGGAGGAAAGCTGAAGCTGAGAGAATTGCCAAAGCAAAGAGGGATATACAAATGACTTAAGCACAACAAAGGAATTATATGAGGGATTTTGTGAAGTGTCAAAGCAGTGTACTCTATAATCACTCTCGGACTAGGAAACAAGTTTGGTCTTTTTAAGATGAACAATTGGTTTATCATTATAATAGAATGAAGATCAGATTACAAAAGGATGGAATTATTACTCCTAAGCTTGTTCCTACTCTACTTACTACTGATGCAGAACCAAATTTTAAGAAGCTCAAAATAGATGAAGTTGATTCTACTGATGTGCCTGCTACCTCTTTATCTCATTCTGCCGATGCTGCTTCTACTATTGATATGGGTGTTCCTGCTGTTGATCATGTATCTTTACCTAGTATGTCTACTTCTACTGATACAACAACTGTTGTTGCCTCATCTGTTATTGACAAAGGTAAAGCAAAAGTTGTAGCAGAAGATCTTACTTCTAAAAAGAGAAAGAGACGACAAATGGAGGAGGAGAGATTGGGTGAAGAGGCTGCAAAGAGGTTGCATGATGATCAACAAGTTGAAATGGCAAGATTTCATGAGATCAAAGTGAGAGAAGTAGAGCTTGCAGCTGCTAGAGCTAAACAAGTTAGAATGGAGATGGATGCACAAGCTGAATCTGTTTCACTAGACTAACATTCTACTGAGGTTTCTACTGATATTCCACTAGTTCCTCCATCAGTGGGAACACATGAGTCGGAAGATGTATCTGCTGAAGAACCTTCTTCTCTATAGTCTTCTATATACATACCTGGTAGAAGGGCTAAAAGAATGGCTAGAATGAAGGTCTCACACCCTCCTCAAGTGCATAGGGTAGTGGATGTTGGTGCTGATGATTCTTCTTTTATTAAAGAGGGATCTCCTGATGATTGGCCAGAGGGTTTTAGGGATGTTTTGGTTAGATGGGAACTGTCTAGTAATGGATAGATCAATACTATTTATAGGCTTGATAGAACATCTCTGTCATTCACCTTTCTACAAGAGATTTTGCATCTTGTGGATCATCAGGTTTTGCTCACTCTTTATGAGTTGGTTACCAAGTATTATGCTACTCATACTCCTGAAGGTGCACGATTATATCTTTTGGGGGATCTTCAAGTGCTCATGGATTCTACTTCTCCAAATGGTTCTGGTTATGCAGTGCGGAAGAACAATCAGAGGTGGAAAGTACAAAGTTGGAAATTTTATCCTCTTCCTTATGTTCATGTCTTGGAGACTACAACTGGAATAAGGGTGATAATGTTCATTGAGAATGCTAAACTGTTTGCTGAATCTTTGATTTGTTTGTTCAAAATCAGGATCAGGGTGGCCAGAGCTACTTGATGGTATTTTGTTGTCTATTTGTCTTTTCATTATTATTCTTAAAAAAAAAAAAAAAAAAAAAAAAAAAAAAAAAAAAAGAACTAACAGAATTGTATAGTATTTTGTATATTGTATGCAGGTTTTGGTGTTGGTTCATTCCACACCTTATCTGGTTATCAACTTACCTGATGTTGACTATTCCATCAAAAAGTTGGCTAGTCCAAAGGGTATAGCTTTGGTAAAGACAAGTCAAATCTGTTCATAGCTATAATAGTTTGCTAAAAACTATTGGGTACTCAACTCACCCATGCTTAATAGGTGAGAGTTGGATGGTTGTCAATTGACCATGGAATTTTCCTTATGGATTCTCAATAATTGGCTAGCCCACAAGTGTATGGCTTGTGGTAAAGGCAGTGGAAAACCATATTTGGTATTCAATTTCCAAGGTGATTTACTCATCCAAATAATTGACTAGTCCTGAGCAAATGGCTACAGGTAAAGACAACTCAAATCCGTTTATAGCTGATGATTTGCTAAAAATCATATGGTCATCAGTGTATCATAGTTTTCGAACTTAAACATTTGGCTACTCCAGTAGTGATGGCTATTGGTAAAGAGACATCAAATCCATTATTTTCAATGATTCACCTCTCACAGGAGTTAACACACCTGGATGTGACAAGAATAGTATGAAACTAAACTGTTTTGATGTACAATTTGTCATTTGTTGCTGCAAAGACCTGAAGGTTTCATGCTTTCCATTCATAGAGATGTGGATATTTTGATTCTTTGCTGCTGATGTTCGAATTCAATCCTCTTGGTTTGCAACTTTAAAGATCTATCAAGAATCTTGAACTTAACCATGTCAAATTCAAGATTAGGGGAGGATTGTTAGGAATTCTGCTAAATAAGAATTCTGCTGAAGTTACTGCTGATGGTTCCTGCTGAAGAGCATGGTTTCTGCAGACGCAGTGTATCTGCTGAAGAATAGTTTCAGCGTAGTTTGTTTCTACGGATATATATATTCCGTGTATTTTGTTACTTAGTTAGGATATTCATGAGTTTTATTAGGAAGTGATAATGCATATCTCTTTATGTTTATAGAAGATACGTTTCTTGTGAAACGGTTTAGGGTTCCTTGTCTATAAAAGGAACACACGATTATGTATTATCTACACGTTCAAAAAACAAGTTTTAGTATTATTAAAAGATCCATAGAGGATCAAAGCATTCTTAGTATTCTGTGTTCATACTTGTATTTATTTCTGCTTTAAGATAGAACTTATAGAGACTTTCTATTAGTGTTTTTATGATTACATAAACATTACTAACGATCCACGAGTGCTCAAAGATCTATCAAGGTCTACGGTTCAACACAAACGACACGGCGCATCTATTATTTAGATGCGGTGTGATGAGTCGAAAAGTGAACCACTTTTAAGGGGTCATTTAAGCCTGAATTTGAATTTATTTGATCAAATATTGCCCTAAATCGTTCTTTTTGTCATTTTAGGTACTTTTGGAGTGAAATATAGAAAAGGAAGCATTTTGGACGTTTTTGGAGCACAAAAGTGAAGAAAACAGAAAAGTCTTAATTTTCCTTGCTGGGAACAGTACCTGACGGCGTCAAGAGCTTCTACATGACGTCGTCAAGAATAACACAAGAGGTGGAAGTGGACAATACACGTGATGATCCAGAGAGTTTTGTACATAGGAGATGACGGCGTCACCCAAGGCCGTCATGGTCCAAGTATTAGTGACGGCCCAGAACAATTTTACACATGACGGCATTACGAGTGGATCTAGGCAATACAATTTCTATTATGGCGGTGAGTTGACGGCGTCACAACTCAATACATGATGCCATCATCCCTTGTAATCTATATATAGTTTTCCAAATTTCATTCATTAGTGTGCAACTTTGAGGGAAAAACCCTAGGCCAATTTTTACAGCTTTTTCAAGGGTTTCAACCCTTTGAAACTTTTATGTTCAATTTGAGATAAGTACTCTTTTAATTCATTCAATATGTCTGTGTGTTGTTTGAATATATCTTACGCTTGTCTTCAATTTAACATGCTAGGCTAGATCTCTCTTGTGTTTGCTTAGATGTAGTGAAACCTAGATGTTAATTATCGGTTGATTGTTTGTTTATAGTTGTTACGGATGAATGTATTCGATGTTAGGCTTAAGAAAACTAGCAGACTTCCATTGGTAACTTGCTTGAACGTCTTAAGAAACATGATCGTAGGTGTACTATGATTTTTGGTTGTATTTAATGCGTAGGAGAATTCTAATGATCCCATGTTAGGAGCTTCTAACGGCTCGACATAGGAATGAAGTAGGATCCTATAGAGTTAGGGAATATTGTACACGGCCCTACGACTAGTATTAAGGAATATGACCCGTCATCCATGCAATTGTAACAAACTATTAACCTGTAAAAGATATCTAGGGAGTAATGAAACCTAAGCAAACACAACTTTCTCTATCAATGTTTACACCACTGGTATAATTAGTTTCATTTTCATTTCTGTTATTTTATTTTGATTGCATTTGTAGTTAATTGGTTTAGTTGGATAGCAACTAATTCCACCCACTCTTCCAAAACCCGAGATTTTACTTGCTTTTATAAAATATAAAAATACAAAAAGAATCATCCCTCACCTCTAGACTTAGTTTAAAAGACTTTCTAATCCTAGCGACACTATTCCTGAGTTGAACGATCAATCCTCCGGTACTTGTCACTATACTATACTACAACGATCAGGTACACTGCCTGGTGGGGGTTGTAAGCTTCTCGAGATCCCTCGAGAGGTAAAGCCTGGTGCGATTCCCACGTATCAAGTTTTTGGCGCTGCTGCCGTGGAATAGTTATTGCCTAGGTTAGGATTTATTTTTATTAGGTCTACTGGCCAGATTCCTTTCTAGTGAGATTTTATTTTTATTTTTAGGTTTTCTTTAGTCTATCTCATTTCTTTGTGTCTTTATACATAACCATCACCATCCGCCATCATGGCAAATGAAGATCTCTCAAGCCTTAGAGTCACTAGAGTCATAGTTCCGTTAGAAATCTCGTTTTGCCATATGCAGAACCCGAAAGGGAAATGCATAAGCTAAAGCAATCTCTCTCAACCCCTGAACCATCTAGCATAGCTATCAACTTTGATAAGGCCCTTTCTGAAGAAGATTCAGATAATCACCTCACACCTTCTAGCCCCCAATCCAACAACGATATAAGCACCCCCGAAACTCCCACCCCTACGCGTCTTAAGGACTACCCCTCCCCGAATCCTCGTGGTTTCTCAAATGCCATTGTCTTCCCAAACGAACACACCGAATAGGTCTTGCGTGCAAGCGATGTTTGGCTTGTCCAAAGTGTGTGCAAGTTTCGCGGATTACATAACGATGACCCAATTCAACACATTAGGGACTTCTTGAAGATAGTGGACACCCTCCATACGGATGGGGCCACTAGAAACACGTCCCGATTACGATTCTTCTCCTCCACTCTTTATGAAAAAGCCAAAGAGTGGTATGATAGACTTCCCTCCGAGTCTATCTTTACATGGGAGCAACTTATATCCAAGTTTTATGAGAAGTTCTTCCCAGCAGGGAAAACCTCAGTATTTAGGGATAGGATCCTCCGCTTTTGAAAGGGAAAGGACGAACCCATCCATAAATCATGGATTAGATTCAAGGATTTAATAAGACAAGTTCTCCATCATGGCATCGAACTTTGGCTTCTGGTCCAAATCTTCTACGACAATGTCTCCTCAAACGACCAGAATGGAATCAATAATTCAAGAAAAGGGAAAATAGCTTATCTGAGCGCCATGGAAGGGTGGAATAGGATTGAGGAATATGCTCAAGACCAGGACAATACTTGGGATGAACCCGAGTCGACTACGAACACATCTGAAATCACACAAACACCCTCAGAAAGGCTGAGAAAAATTCACGAAAGAGTGGAATACCTTGTAGGGTCGCAAACAACTAAACAACTTTCAAATCCTTACTTGATCTGCGACTACTGTGGGGGCCCGCATGAGGTGGAGGAATGTGGAGGAGAAGCCACGACCGAACATGCGTGTTTGTCAGGACATGACATCTACGCTGACCCCTCCCTTTTGCCTTTTTACCAAAACGATGATTATACCCTTTGGGGAAATCTGATGAAAAGAAAAGAAGGAGAGGAAGGCCCTGAATACAAAATCAGGAGCACTTTTGAAGATGACCTTGGTCACTTCACTCAGGAAAAAGGATTGCAATTGAAAGGTCTTGACGAGCTCATTGCTGAGCAACAGAATGACATGGAAAAATGGTTCAATAAGCTTAATGTCACCCTCGATGGCCATAACAGGCCACCAGTAAGCCAAAAAACCCCTGCTCACAGTAACTACTCGAGCTGGAACAACAACCAAGGACCCTCCTTATCCGAGCTCACATCCTATCACCATTGAGCAAAACGAGCCCCACGAGGAGGAAGGTAATATGAGCAACGAGGCTCCTGAATAACCTCCCCTGGTGACCCCATCTCCACCAACTCCACCTAACCAACCTGTGAGAATCCCATTTCCATCCCGCCTAAAAAACCAGAAGATTGAAAATGATAATAAGAGGTTCTTGTCATATCTTAAAGATTCAGTGGTCACCATACCTCTCCTTGATGCTTGCTATCACATGCCCAAGTATAGCTCATACTTCAATAGATTACTTTCCAACCGAAAGAAACTCGAGGGTCTTGTGACTCTGGGAGAAGAATGCTCGGTTGTGACCCAACGAGGGCTACCAAAAATGGTAGACGATCCAGGCAGCTTCACCTTTCCCTGTTCCATAGGATCTTTATCAATCAAGATTGCTCTTGCCGATTTAGGGGCAAGCATCAACCTCATGCCCCACTCCATGTTCCTCAAACTAGGAAATTCCGGACTAAAGCCTACCTATATGAACATCAAGCTAGCCGATAGATCAGTCAAATATCCCTTAGGGATATGCGAGAATGTGCTAGTCAAAGTAGGGAAGTTCAAATTTCCGGTTGACTTCGTAATTTGGAGATAGAGGAGGATGACCTGGTGCCCATCATTTTAGGGAGACTCTTTCTTGCTACCGCTCGTGTAGTCATTGCTGTTCACGATGGCAAGTTAACCATATGAGTAGGAATCGATAGCTTGACCTTCGATATTAAAGAAACTATGAATCTATCTCTTAAAGCAGCTAACCGGCTCTATTTCATCGGAGAGGTCGATGAACTAACTGATGTCATTGACAACTATATTGATGAACAAATCGAAGAAGGCTGGTTACGAGATGAGAGTTTCCTCCCCATAATGGAGAAGTAGAAGACGGAAGGCGTTAGCGCAGTATCCTTCTATCCCAGACAAAAGCCTACTGAACAGCTCGAACTCCGTAAACCCGAAAACAAGCTAAAGCCCTCCATTATCGAACCACCTAAGCTAGAGCTTAAAGAACTCCCAAACCACCTGGAGTATGCCTTCCTCCAGGGAGAGGATCAGCTGCCAGTAATCATAAACTCTTCCCTTGAGCATGAATGAAAAGATAGGCTCTTAGGAGTCCTAAATAAATATAAAGGAGTCCTTGCATGGAGTGTAGCCGACATTAAGGGGATTGACTCAACCTTTTGCACGCATAAGATTCTTATGGAAGAAAACTATAAACCAGCCGTGCATCCCCAAAGGCGGGTGAATCCCAACATTAAGAAGGTAGTGAAAAAAGAAGTTATCAAAATTTTGGATGCAGGGCTGATTTACCCAATTTCGGATAGCCCATGGGTTAGTCCTGTACAGGTTGTACCAAAGAAAGGAGGAATGACTGTGGTGAAAAATGACAACGGTGAGATGGTACCCAGAGAACGGTTACTGGCTGGCGGGTATGCACCGATTATAGAAAGCTCAATGATGCCACCAGGAAAGATCACTTTCCCCTCCCGTTCATTGACAAAATTTTGGAAACATTATCCGGACACGAGTACTACTATTTCTTGGATGGATTCTCAGGATATTTTCAAATCCCCATAGCCCCTGAGGACCAAGAAAAAACCACGTTTACTTGCCCTTATGGAACATTCGCCTATAAAAGGATGCCTTTTGGGCTGTGTAATGCTCCCGCCACTTTTCAGCGATGCATGACCGCAATCTTTCACGAATTAATGGAAGACAACATGGAAGTTTTCATGGATGACTTTTCGGTCTTCGAGAACTCTTTCGACCGCTATCTTGCTAACCTAAAAAAAAATGCTCAAACGTTGCGAGGAAACCAACTTGGTCTTAAATTGGGAGAAATGCCATTTTCTGGTAAAAGAAGGGATTGTGCTAGGACATAAGGTCTCAGGGAATGGGATTGAGGTGGACCAAGCAAAGGTTGAAGCTATATCTAAGCTACCTTATCCTACAACTGTTAAGGCAATACGCAGCTTCTTGGGTCATGTCGGGTTCTACAGGAGATTCATTAAAGACTTCTCTAAAATAGCTCAGCCAATGACTCAATTGCTTGTAAAAGACGCCCCTTTCAATTTCTCTCAAGAATTCCAGGATGCATTCAATCTCCTAAAAAAGGAACTCACAAAAGCCCCAATCATGGTTACACCCAACTGGGAGTTGCCTTTCGAGATCATGTGTGACGCTAGTGACTATGCTGTTGGGGCAGTATTAGGCCAAAGGTGTAACAAACAATTCCAACCAATATACTACGCCGGAAAAACTATGAATCCCGCTCAAGAGAATTATTCCACCACTGAAAAAGAACTATTAGCCATGGTATTCGCTTTTGATAAATTTTGTCAATATCTTGTCCTTTCAAAGACGGTTATTTTCACTGATCATTCGGCTCTCCGATATCTTTTTGCTAAGCAAGACGCTAAACCACGACTAATTCGATGGATCTTGTTGTTACAAGAGTTTGATGTTTAAATTCGTGATAAAAGGGGGGCAGAAAATTTGGCTGCTGATCACCTCTCTCGTCTTGAAAATCCCCTCCTTAGTGAGCTTGAAAAAAGTGAGATTCGCGATTCATTCCCTGACGAACAGCTCATGTCAATGACAGATTCTGAACCTTGGTACGCTGATTATGCTAAATATCTTGCAAGTAGGCTCATTCCGGAACACATGACTAGATACGAAAAGAAAAGGTTCTTTGCCCAACTAAAATACTACTTATGGGACGAACCCTTCTTGTTCCGAAGATGTCCTAATCAAATAATCAGGCGTTGTGTTTCGGGAAAAGAGGCAATAAAGATTATGAAAGAATGTCATTCGGGCCCTTCTCGGGGCCATCATGGAATAAACACCACCGCACGAAAGATTTTCGATGCAGGATTCTATTAGCCCACAATATTTCGTGATGTAAAGGAGATGATACAAGCATGCGATGCATGTCAACGGGCCGGGAATATATCAAGTAGAGATGAAGCACCTCAGAATTTTATACAAGTTTGTGAAGTTTTTGATGTTTAGGGAATTGATTTTATGGGACCCTTTCCATCTTCAGGGGGAACAAATACATTTTAGTGGCCATTGATTATGTTTCAAAATGGGTAGAGGCACAAGCCCTTAGGGCCAACGATGCTAGGGTAGTTATTCATTTTCTGAAAAAGCTGTTTGCTAGGTTCGGCATTCCTAAAGCTCTCATTAGTGATATGGGGCCCACTTTTGCAATGCGCAAATGGAAAAGGTCATGAAGAGGTATGGAGTTTCCCACCGTTTCTCCACCACCTATCACCCACAAACCAACAGTCAAGTTGAAAACACCAACAGGGAAATTAAAAGAATATTAGAAAAGACGGTTAATCAAAACAGAAAGGACTGGTCATTTAAACTCGATGAGGCCTTATGGGCAATCCGAACTGCCTACAAGACACCTATTGGGACGACCCCGTTCCGCATGGTTAATGGTAAGGCATGTCACCTTCATGTGGAACTCGAACACAAGGCTTATTGGGCACTTAAAGCATGTAATTCGGATTATACGGTCGCTGGAACGAATAGGTTCTTGCAACTCCATGAGCTTGATGAGTTAAGGCTAGAAGCGTATGAATCCTCCATTACATATAAAGAAAGGGCGAAAAGATGGCAGGACCAGCGAATTAAGAAACCTAAGGAGTTCTCAGAAGGAGACAAAGTTCTATTGTATAATTCTCGGTTAAGGTTATTTCCCGGGAAACTCAAGTCTAGATGGTATGGGCCCTTTACAGTGAAAAGTTCCTCTAAAACTGGTGTTGTTGGGTTAATAGACGATGAAAATAGAGAGTTCACTGTCAACATACAACGCGTAAAACATTATCAAGAAAGTAGTAATGAGATGATTAGCGAAGAGGATATAACATTTGACGATGAGGTCACGTAATTGCCCATGACCTTGAGTCTAGCTACAAGACTCGTAAATAAAGAAAAGCGCTTCTTGGGAGGCAACCCATGCTTTGTGTGATTTTTATTTGTTTGATTGTTATTTGCTTCCATATGCATGCTTTATTTTTATTGTTGGTAGATCATGTTTCAAACTAAAATTGTGAAAATGCTTTATTTTGTTGTTTAACTTTGTCTTAACTTCATATAAAGGTATTTTGCAAAAGCTAACTGTACGGGGAAACCCCAAATTTGTTTTTAAGAACGAAATTGATCTTGACTCTCCACAATATTAATTGAACATGTATATTAGTACTTGTTAGAGTCAAATGCTTGTATCGAGTCATAATGATGTTTTGCAGGATTTTCCAGGAAGTAGGGCATAAGTTTTTCAAGAAATTTTTCGGAAACTTAACGTAAAGATTTTTGTAGGTCACTTCTGACGGCGTCAGGAGTTAACTCCTGACGGCGTCATGTGTAAAATTCTGGAAATTTTGTGAGTTTTGTTTTTCTAACGGAGTCTTAAAGTTTTTGTTAATTCTTTAGTTTTATAAACTCAAGGAAATCTGCAAACATTCATTCCACAAGCATTATATCTTAATTTGTTTTCTAGGATTTGTTATTATATATAGATTGCCGCCGATTTTACGCGAGGTTGCCTTGTTTGTTTTCTTAGGTTTAACAGGTTATATATGACAAGAAGATGGTTTATTTTTCTGGAAGGGAAGCTTTGAATGTTCATTTTCTTGGAGGAAGATCTACCTGTTAACACACTATCCACATCGAACGAATCAGGGGAGTATTTGCTTTCATTCTTTTACCTATTTCACTTTTACATTCTTTAATTGAACATTGGGGACAATGCTCATCCTAAGTGTAAGGGGAGGGTAAATGATGATACCTTATAGGATACAATTGCACTTGAGTTTGTTTGTTTGATGGTAGGTGTGTAATAAAACTAAGAGAAATACTTGTTAGTGTTATTTTAGCGCCAAACTTAATTTTTTTTACAACATTTAGGAGTGAAACTTTAGCCTTAGTGATACGTGGGAATCGCAACAGGCTTTACCTCTCGAGTGATCTCGAGAAGCTTACAACCCCCACCAGGCAGTGTACCTGATCGTTGTAGTATAGTATAGTGACAAGTACCGGGGGATTGATCGTTCAGCTTAGGAATAGTGTCGCTAGGATTAGAAAGCCTAAATACTAGTTCTAAAGGTGAGGGATGATTATTTTTGTGTTTTTATATTTTTTAGAAAGCAAGTAAAATCTCGGGTTTTGGAAGAGTGGGCGGAATTAGTTGCTATTCAACTAACCCAATACTAAGATGCAATCAAAATAAAATACTAGAAATGAAAATAAGCTAATTTATACTAAAGTTGTGAGCAGTAATTGGAGAAAATGTGTTTACTTAGATTTCACTACTCCCTAGATATCTTTTACACGTTAATTACTTGTTATAATTGCATGGATGGCGGATCGTATTCCTTAATACCATTCATGGGGTGGCACACATAACTCCCCAATTCTATGAGCTCTTATCTCCTCCTACACCATGCCCAGCACAACTATAGGGATTGTAAACAGTGGCTCATGCATTAAATACAACCAATAAAGACCTAGTGCGCGTTGGTTCATGTTTCTTAAGACGTTCAAGCATGTTACCAATTGGAGATCTGCCAGTTTTCTTAAGCCTAACATATAAATCATTCCTCCAAGACAAGAATAAACAAGTAATCAACACATAATCAATATCTAGGTTTCATTAGATCTAAGCAAACACAAAAGAGATCTAGCCTAGCATGATGGAATTAAGACAAGAACATGATATAGACAACCAACACATAGACATATTGATTGAATTAGAAGAACACTTATCTTGATTAATCATCCAAGGTATCAAGGGGTTGGAACCCTTGAAATACCTGTAAAGTTACACCAAAATCGTACTTAGGGTTTCTCCCAAAACTTCTCTCTTAAATGTGAAAAATTAGAAAACTATATATAGGAAAAGGGGTTTGACGGCGTCAAGACCAAATAGGTGACGCCGTCACCTCGCCGCCAAAACAATCCTCGGACTGCCTAGATCTACATTTGACGCCGTCAAGAACATTGCATTTCCAGGCCGTCACGACTTTAACTCTTGACGCCCTACCTTCATGACGCCGTTAAAACTCTTCTGGGTCGTCATGGACTTTTACTCTTGACGCCGTCAGGAAACTCCTCTTGACGCCGTCATGCACTGTTCGCAGCATGGAAAATTAAGACTTTGGCGTTTTCTTCACTTTTATGCTCCAAAAACGTCCGAATTGCTTCCTTTTCCAGATTTCACTCCCAAAGTACCTAAAATCACAAACGGAACGATTTAGGGCAATATTTGATCAAATAAATTCGGATTCGGGCTTAAATGACCCCCTAAAAACGGATCATTTTTCGCCTCATCATATACCCTTACACTTGAGATTTGCTTATCCTCAAGCAAATGCGCTTTTATTATACTCAAAAGACAAGTTAGGGGTCATTTAACACTAATATAAAAGTAATTACAACAAATAATCGTTCCACTAAAGACCAATAGACTAGCACGGAGGTCATATACAAGCACCTCACAAATAGTGTTTAGATACTCACATCTCTCGGGTGTAATAAAGTATAAATTACAATATGGAAACGGAAGATATCTCTCACTACCTGTTATAGCAAAATAGATTACCATAGGCTTGGGAAAGGATCAAACCTCCACCACATGGCGTAAGCACCTAGGATAAACTATCAAAGAGGTCTTTTAAAGGGTTGTAACGTTAGGTGTAGGGATATGAAATACACGGTTTTGTTGGATAAAGGAAGTTTTACTGGTGGCGAGTTAACAATCTTGGTTAATTACATGTACAATATGGCGTTGCTAAGCCAAGACTAGACTCGACTTAAGCTAATAAATGAGAAATAACAAAAACATAAAATGAACATAGAATGAAAAACGGATGGTTGTCCGTATTTTTTTTTTTTTTTTTTTTTTTTTTTTTTTTTTTTTTTTTTTTTGCATACACTCTTACCCTACCATCCAAAATAATACATCATAGGGGATGAGAATTCCCCTTACACTTGAATCTTTACATACTTTACAATAAACTAAACTAATGACTCGAATTAAGAAAATCAAAACACTTGGAGCACTTTTAAGATTAACGTACATATGGGGGTAATAAATGATGTTCTTCCCCATTACTCCATAAAATAAGTACTTACCCATGAGTCCCAATCGTCCCAAAACAATATGTACAAGGATATGACTCGACTTAGCAACCATGTAATCAATTAGATAGTTAACTTAGGGTTTAACAAATAACAATAATGCACTAAAAATGAGCGCATACACGGAAGGCTAAGGCGATTTGGTTGTACATTTAAGTGGGGTGTAACAAATTCTTCCTTAAAGTAAAATGCTTAAAGTTAGAAACGAAAAGATAGGCTCGGAGGGGTGTACTAGGGGTTTCGTGTACTAAAAATGAGTACAACGCTAAGGGTGTGGGAAAAATTAGTTGACTTAACTAGCCAAGTAATATGACTTAAATGGTCAAGTAATTATAATACGTGTTTAACACAAGGGTGATCCTAATGCCTCTTATCATGTAGTAAATCCTACCACACGAATGTAGTCTCACTACCGGTCTCGGAATGCATAACTAACGCAAGTTCTAGAATCTAAATGCTACCGGTACACTCATAAGCACTAATAGTAAATGCTTTTCCTATCAAGTCTAAAGGAGAACCTCACATATTTGGGTGGAAAATTTTTCTGAATATACGGTTATGTGCTAGTCATACAATCTCCTATCCATGAGACGCTTGCTATGGCTAAAGTTTCACTCCTAAATGTTGTAAAAAATTTTAAATTTGGCGCTAAAATTGCACTAACAAGTATTTCTCATAGTTTTATTACACATTTACCATTAAACAAAACAAACTCAAGCGAAAGTGCATATGTAAGGTATCATCTTTTTACCCTCCCCTTACACTTAAGATGAACATTGTCCCCAATGTTCAAGTAAAGAATGTAAAAGTGAAAAAGTAAAGAGAATGAAATCAAATACTCCCCTGATTCGCTCGGTATGGATAATAGGATGGCCAGGTTAAATCTTCCTCCAAGAAAATGAACAATCAAAGCTTCCCTTCCAGAATATAAATCATCTTCTTGTCATACATAACCTGTAAAACCTGAAAAAATAGACAAGACAACCTCGCGTAAAATCGGCGGCATCCTATATAAGTTTCTGAATCCTAGAAAACAAGATAAGATATAATGCTTATGGAATGAAGTTTGCAGATCTCCTGGAGATTATAAAACTTAATAATTCACAAAAACCATAAGACTCCGTTAGAAAAACAAAACCGGTAAAATTTCCAGATTTTAACTCCTGACGCCGTCAAGAGTAAACCCCTGACGCCGTCAGAATTGACCTGCAGAAATCCTTATGTTAAGTTTCCGGAAAATTTCTGGAAAAACTTGGTCCTACTTCCTGGAAAATCCTGCAAAACTTCATTATGACTCAATACAAGCATTTGACTCTAACAAATACGAATATACATGCTCATTTAATATTGTGGAGAATCATGATTGGTTTGTTTCTTAAAAACATATTTGGGGTTTCCCCTTACACTTATCTTTTGCAAAAATACTTCTAGGTGGAGTTAAGACTAGGCCAAAACAACAAAGTAAAGCATTTCAACTATTTAGTTTAGAAACATGATCTACCAACAATAAAAATAAAGCATGCATACAGAAGCAAATAACAATCAAACAAATAAAATCACAGAAAACATGGGTTGCCTCCCAAGAAGCGCTTTTCTTTATTTACGAGTCTTGTAGCTAGACTCAAGGTCATGGGTTACTACGTGATCTCATCATTTGAAATGATATACCCCATGTAGTTGCGATCATTACTATTATGGTGGTAGTGCCTCAATCTATCGATACTCGCAATCACCATTCCACCTAATTTGCTTCTCAAGTTAGCTACCCCATCTTGGCTCAATCCTTCGATTGTGAATGGCCCGTACCACCAAGGACTTGGTTTATCGGGTGGTATTGTTGTTTCCAAGTGTCTCAAGAGCACCAAGTTCCCTTCCTCAAATGGTGTATGATTTTCTGCGGGTCGAGTATGTTCGAGTTCAACCTGAACCTTATTGCTTTTTCTTCTTTCATTCTTAGCTTTCTTATAGCTTTTGATTCTTGCTTCCCATGCAAGAATCTTATTCTGAACACGAATGGGTGTCGTGCCAATGTTGTTTTTGACCATTCTCCAACTCAAATTCTCATGCCCACTTCGCGGGGTCATGGGGAAGCTAATCTTTCTTTTTCCAGATTTAAGCTCAATCTTCCTACCTTCATACTTAATTACAGCCCTAGCGGTGGTGAGGAATGGTGCCCCAAGGATTATTGGCATGCATCCATCCCCTTTATCATCGATGATCATAAAATCAACGGGGTACATGAATCCTGCGACATTAACTAATACATCTTCTGCGATTCCTAGGGGGTATACGTACGAGTGTCCAACAAGAGATAACCTAACACGAGTAGGTGCTGGCATTTTTTATGTTAGTTGGATGTAAAGAGTTAGGGGCATAAGATTTACTTCCGATCCTTGGTCGGCGAAAGCACTAAGATGTTTCAAGTCCCCGATGCCCTTTGGTATTTCAAAGTTCCCACATGCTGCCTGCTTAGTAGCCACTTTTTGTACCAATAGCCTCTCGAATACTGATCCTCCAGGAAGTGTATCATACTCATCTTTCTCTTCTTCCTCTTTCTCAGGAACCTGTCCGGAGGATTGGTTACGCCCATCACCCTTTATCCAATTTGTTATGGTGTTTTTGCTTATATCATGTTTCAGGTAGTAACTCAAAGGTTGGGATTCTGGTGGTTTTTCTAAGGTTTGTTTAGCAGGAGTTTCTACCTTCTCGTTATCTTTATGGACAATGGTGATGGAGTTAACAAATTGGGTGGTGGGAGTGGCGCTTTCTTTCCTTAGTAGTATTCGTTCGGGGGTTCTCTGGTTGGCATACTCCTCTAATAGACTTATCATCTCATTCATTTTCTCCTGCATCTCTTCTTTTTGCTTATAAACTGCTTCCTCGAATCTAGCAAGCCGATCTGAGTGAGTTGCCATATATTCTCTCATCCTAGCCTCAAACTCCGAGCTAAGTTCCTTGGGAGGGGAACAAGGTGGGGTGTAATTCTGAAAAGTTTTGACATGTTCTCTAGAAGGTGACTCAGATAATGGTGCCAAAGTTGGTTTTGAGACAGAATTGACAGTAGCTCGTCTAGGACTTAAAGCCCTCCTTTGCCTTTCCTCAAAATAGTCGACTTTTGCCTCGAGTTTGCATAGGAGTTCATCAGGGATTTCGGTGTTCCCTCCAGATGTTGAGACTGCATTGATAGCTGCTTCCACTGTATGATTAAACTCCCACATTTCCTGATTGTCAGTGGCGAGCTCCTCGATAATTGCCCAAGACTCCTCGGCGTTCTTATCACGCAGTTTACCTCCCGCGGCCCTATCGATTGTGCGCTTAGTGTGATAGTCAAGATGGTCGTAGAAAATCTGGATTAATAACCAAAGGTTTATACCATGATGAGGGACCTTGTGGAGGAGACCTTTAAAACGGGCCCAAGCTTCGTAGAAAGTTTCACCCTGCTACTGTTCAAACATCAGAATGTCATTTCTAAGCATTGCCGTCTTTCCCGGTGGGAAGAATTGAGTAAGGAAGCGATTGGTGAGGTTCTCCCATGTGGTGATGGATCCCGCGGGTAAACGCTCAAGCCATTGACTAGCTTGATCCCGTAGAGAGAATTGGAATAGGCGTAAACGGGTAGTCTCTCTAGTTTCAACACCTAGGTCTATGGAATCTACGATTTTGAGAAAGTCCTTAAGATGTTGGTTTGGATCTTCGAAACGAAGTCCATGGAATGCACATCCGCTTTGCACCAACCGGATGGTGTCGGATCGCAAGGGGGTCACATTGGCTCCGGTGAGCTCAATGGTGTTTCGGTAGCCTTGGTGGCTAGGTCGGGAATACTCTCCTAAGGTTCGGGGCCTAAGGGGTTCTAGTGGTGGGTTTTGTTGTGGTGGGATGACGGGTTCAAAGATGTTACCACCTTCCATGATGTCGGATGGTAAAGAGTTACGAACAAAGGCACGAAGAAATAAGATAGACTAGAGAGAACCTAAAAATAAAAATAAAATCTTACTAGAAAGGAATCTAGCAAGTAGACCTAATACAAAGAAATTCTAACCTAGACAATAACTATTCCCCGGGCTGCGGCGCCAAAAACTTGATATAGGGATTGTAAACAGTGGCTCATGCATTAAATACAACCAATAAAAACCTAGTGCGCGTTGGTTCATGTTTCTTAAGACGTTCAAGCATGTTACCAATTGGAGATCTGCCAGTTTTCTTAAGCCTAACATATAAATCATTCATCCAAGACAAGAATAAACAAGTAATCAACACATAATCAATATCTAGGTTTCATTAGATCTAAGCAAACACAAAAGAGATCTAGCCTAGCATGATGGAATTAAGACAAGAACATGATATAGACAACCAACACATAGACATATTGATTGAATTAGAAGAACACTTATCTTGATTAATCATGCAAGGTATCAAGGGGTTGAAACCCTTGAAAAACCTGTAAAGTTACACCAAAATCGTACTTAGGGTTTCTCCCAAAACTTCTCTCTTAAATGTGAAAAATTAGAAAACTATATATAAGAAAAGGGGTCTGACGGCGTCAAGACCAAATAGGTGACGCTGTCACCTCGCCACCAAAACAATCCTCGGACTGCCTAGATCTACATTTAACGCCGTCAAGAACATTGCATTTCCAGGCCGTCACGACTTTAACTCTTGACGCCCTACCTTCATGACGCCGTCAAAACTCTTCTAGGTCGTCATGGACTTTTACTCTTGACGCCGTCAGGAAACTCCTCTTGACGCCGTCATACACTGTTCCCAGCATGGAAAATTAAGACTTTGGCGTTTTCTTCACTTTTATGCTCCAAAAACGTCTGAATTGCTTCCTTTTCCAGATTTCACTCCCAAATACCTAAAATCACAAAAGGGACGATTTAGGGCAATATTTGATCAAATAAATTCGGATTCGGGCTTAAATGACCCCCTAAAAATGGATCATTTTTTGCCTCATCACTTAGCAAGCGTCTCATGGATAGGAGTTGTATGACT
This sequence comes from Artemisia argyi, assembly GCA_030686995.1. Classification (NCBI taxonomy): domain Eukaryota; kingdom Viridiplantae; phylum Streptophyta; class Magnoliopsida; order Asterales; family Asteraceae; genus Artemisia; species Artemisia argyi. The sequence continues at coordinate 137,210,089 of CM060695.1, read as the reverse complement.
AGCACAAACCATACTATTCAGAAAAATTTTCCACCCAAATATGTGAGGTTCGCCTTTAGATTTGATAGAAAAAGCATTCATTATTAGTGCTTATGAGTGTACCGGCAGCATTTAGATTCTAGAAATTGCGTTAGTGATGCATCCCGAGACCGCTAGTGAGACTACATTCGTGTAGTAGGATTTACTACATGATAAGAGGCATTAGGATCACCCTTGTGTTAAACCCGTATCATAATTACTTGACCATTTAAGTCATATTACTTGGCTAGTAAAGTCAATTAATTTTTCCCACACCTTAGCGTTGTACTCATTTTTAGTAAACGAAACCCCTAGTACACCCCTCCGAGCCTATCTTTTAATTTCTAACTTTAAGCATCTTACTTAAGGAAGAATTTGTTGCAACCCACCCAAATGTGCAACCAAATCGCCTTAGCCTTCCGTGTATGCACTCATCTTTAGTGCATTATTGTTATATGTTTAAACCCTTAGTTAATTATCTAATTGAATACATGGTTGCTAAGTCGAGTCATATCTTGTACATATTATTTTGGGACGATTAGGACTCATGGGTAAAGTACTTGTGTATGGAGTAATGGGGAAGAACATCATATATTACCCCCATATCTGCGTTAATCTTAAAAGTACTCCAAGTGTTTTGATTATCTTGATTCGAGTCATTAGATTAGTTTATTGTATGTGAAAATTCAAGTGTAAGGGGAATGTACATTCCCTATGATGTATTATTTTGGATGGTAGGGTAAGAGTGTATGCAAAAAACAAAAAAAAACAAAAAAACAAAAAAACAAAAAACAAATCGAAAAAATTAAGAAAAAGAAAAAAAATAGAAAAAGAAAAGAGGAAAAAATATACGGACTACCATCCCGTTTCATTTTATGTTTGTTTTATGTTTTTTGTTATTTTTGATTTACTAGCTTAAGTCGAGTCGAGTCTTGGCTTAGCAACGCCATATTGTACATGTAACTAACCAAGATGATTAACTCGCCACCAGTAAATATTGCCTTTATCCAACAAAACCGTGTATTCCATATCCCTACACCTAACGTTATAACCCTTTAAAAGGCCTCTTTGATAGTTTATCCTAGGTGCTTACGCCAAGTGGTGGAGGTTTGATCCTTTCCCAAGCCTATGGTAATCTATTTTGCTATGACAGGTAGTGAGAGATGTTTTCCATTTCCATATTGTGATATATACTTTATTACACCCGAGAGATGTGAGTATCTAAACACTATTTGTGAGGTGCTAGTGTATGACCTCCGTGCTTGTCTTTGATCTTGAGTGGAACGATTATTTGTTGTAATTTCTTTTATATTAGTGTTCAATGACCCTTAACTTGTATTTTGATCAGAATAAAAGCGCATTTGCTTGAAGACAAGCAAATCTCAAGTGTAAGGGTATTTGATGAGGCGAAAAGTGAACAACTTTTAAGGGGTCATTTAAGCCCAAATTCGAATTTATTTGATCAAATATTGCCCTAAATCGTTCCTTTTGTCATTTTAGGTACTTTTGGAGTGAAATCTAGAAAAGGAAACATTTTGGACGTTTTTGTAGCATAAAAGTGAAGAAAATGGCAAAGTCTTAATTTTCCTTGCTGCGAACAGTACCTGACGGCGTCAAGAGCTTCTACATGATGGCGTCAATAGTAACACAAGAGGTGGAAGTGGACAATACACGTGACGATCCAGAGAGTTTTGTACATAGGAGATGACGGCGTCACCCAAGGTCATCATGGTCCAAGTATTAGTGACGGCCCAGAACAATTTACACATGACGACGTCACAAGTGGATCTAGGCAATACGATTTCTGTTATGGCGGCGAGTTGACGGTGTCACAACTCAATACATGATGCTGTCACTCCTTATAATCTATATATAGTTTTCCAAATTTCATTCATTATTGTGAAACTTTGAGGGAAAAACCCTAGGCCGATTTTTACAGCTTTTTTAAGGGTTTCAACCCTTTGAAACTTTCATGTTCTATTTGAGATAAGTACTCTTTCAATTCATTCCATATGTCTATGTGTTGTTTGAATATATATTACGCTTGTCTTCAATTTAACATGCTAGGATAGATCTCTCTTGTGTTTGCTTAGATGTAGTGAAACCTAGATGTTAATTATGGGTTGATTGTTTGTCTATATTTGTTACGGATGAATGTATTCGATGTTTGCCTTAAGAAAACTGGAAGACTTCCATTGGTAACTTGCTTGAACGTCTTAAGAAACATGATCGGAGGTGTACTATGATTTTTGGTTGTATTTAATGCGTAGGAGTGAAGTTGGATCCTATAGAGTTAGGGAACATTGTACACACCCTACGACTAGTATTAAGGAATATGACCCGTCATCCATGCAATTGTAATAAACTATCAACCTGTAAAAGATATCTAGGGAGTAATGAAACTTAAGTAAACACAACTTTCCCCATCAATGTTTACACCACTAGTATAATTAGTTTCATTTTCATTTCTGTTATTTTATTTTGATTGCATTTGTAGTTAATTGGGTTAGTTGGCTAGCAACTAATTCCGCCCACTCTTCCAAAACCCGAGATTTTACTTGCTTTTATAAAATGTAAAAATACAAAAAGAATCATCCTTCACCTCTAGACTTAGTTTAAAAGACTTTCTAATCCTAGCGACACTATTCCTGAGTTGAACGATCAATCCCCCGGTACTTGTCACCATACTATACTACAACGATCAGGTACACTGCCTGGTGGGAGTTGTAAGCTTTTCGAAATCCCTCGAGAGGTAAAGCCTGGTGTGATTCCCACGTATCACGGCGTATGGTGTTTTAATTTTATATACAGTGCATTTAATAATTCGAGTACGGCGCATCTTTCCCCTAGTTCCGACGTATTCTGTTTTTAATCCGAAAATTTTTAAAACCCTAACTGAGATACGGCGCATCTGTTATTCATGTGCGACACATTTAATTATTTTATTAAAAACAGTTTTCATATTAAATAAAAAGATACGACGCATCGATTTCTATCGATAGGCGCATCTTAATCTGAATCAAAAATCTTGTATTTTGAAACGTAACGCAGATACGACGCATTAGCTTCTGCTGATACGGCGCATCTAATTTTTATAAGTATAATTGATTTTGATAATTTAAACATACGGCGCATTTGATTTATTAAGTGCGGCGTATTGATTTTCTGAATAAAAGTCTGATTTATTTTTAACGATATAAGATACGGCGCATCCTATTCTTAGGATACGGCGCATCGTCTACAGATATCAGCAACTTCTATCCTGAACAGGAAATTTTATTTAACCTTCTTGTATATTATAAAGTTTTCACTTTGAAGTCTATTTGTTTTGAATTTCAGGAAGGATGTTTGATACTTTTCCCAGCTGGTTCGGAAAACCTAGAAAGAATCTTACTATCGATGAGTTCGTGCGCTTAATTTCTGAGACAAGCAAAAAAGAACATGACGACATGGAGATTTAAGATCTCCTGGATGCAAAATATGAGCGGAAGATGAGTCTAACTTGAAGATTTTGGAATAAAGAAAAGTGCTCACCGGCAGACAACCCGGATTTATCTTTACTGTTTTTTTGTTGAGTCTGTCAGATCTGCAGTAAATGCGGCGCATCTCATCGCATAGATATGGCGTATCTACTACACAGATCATATCTTTTATTTTTCTGCAATTTCTTTTATTTTATTTTCTTTTTAGACTTTTAAACATTCTGTCATTTTATTTAATGCGGCGCATCTCTGGTTAAGGATCCTACACATCTTATTCTCTGGTTCGTATTAATTCCAGGCTCGATATGGCGCATCCCTTTCCATGGATGCGGCGTATCGACTGACCTGATGACTTTTACAGGTTTTAATTTTTAATTTTTTTTTAGGTTTTATTTTTACTAACTACTAATGAATTACGCACAAGTTGTGATCTTCTTAATTCAGGTGTGTTGCTTAATGGTGGTATTTTTATTTTCTGTACTTTCTATGGAGACGTCATCCACAAGAAAGTAGATTTTGCTCAAGAAACACATAATGGAGGATCAAACTGAGCAAATCTCTGAGAAGTTTTCCGTTCTAATTCTTTTAATTTCTAGTTTTTAATTTTTAATACAAACAACGAGGACGTTGTTTAACTTAAGTGGGGGGATGAAGATTAGAACGCTTACTTGTCCTAAAATTTTCAAAAATATGCTTTAATCTATACTTAATATATCAAAATTAAATTTTTTAGCATGTTTTTGTTAAATCTAAGTTGCATAGCTGCACACATAACTTTATTTGCTAAAACATTTTTTTGTGCATGTGACTAGTAAACTTTAGAACTTGACTTATATACTATTTGAGTCCACTATAATGAGTATTATTGCTATAATTGGAGTGACTTTTCTAACTTGGTAAATTTCTAGGATTTCAACCAAAAAGCCTATATATGTTATGTTTTATTAACTAACTATATTGGTTAGTTAACCCCCGTATAAAACCTTTTGTTACTCTCATTTTTAGAGTAAGTTACCCCTAGAAAAACCCTCAGAGCTATTCCTTTCGTCTCATACACCTGTGTTAATTATTTCGTTACACCTTAAACCTTAGCCTACCCTATAGATTAATGTCCATGGTTAGTCGCTTGGGGCAAAGTGTGTTTCCTTGCGTTACCTGTATTCGTGTGTACATTCATTATATTTGGTTAGGTCGGGAAATTGCACAATGCAATTGGAGTGAAAGTAAATATTGTATAACTTGAGTCTTGTTATGATTATGGTGATGTGTAAAATTTTACACATCTTAGTTTATGTTGATGTTAAAAAATAAATAAATAAATAAATAAATAAAAATAAAAAAAAGTTCGAAAAAATAGAAAAGAAAAAGTTGGTAAGTTTGTTAAAAACCAACAGTGTAAAGTTTTGTATTAAGTGGATGGTATCGCTACTATTTGTTGTTGTATTATATTTATTGATTGAATGGGAGTTGGCCGTTATGTGAACGCCGACTATGGTTTATTCTTTGATTAAGAGTTTATTGAGTAATTCGTGTCTACCTAAAGTGTGAGTTACATGAGTCAAAAAGCGTGAGTTATTCAATTATATGAGTCTTATTCATGGGATGGTTGGGAAAGTGATTAACCACACTTAGGACTTAATCTATTTGTTTGTTTATTTTTTATTTTTACACCAATTTATATCCTAAATGTTATCCATACCCAACTGTATTTTCATATTCGTTGTTAGCTTTCGAGCATCCGGATATGATGATATCCAAGTAAGAATGTTAAATGTATGAATAAGGTAGTGACCATCCGAGTATTAGAATAATTGACTAACGCGCCAACGATCCGGTGTGTGACTTGGTGACCATTCGTTATGCAAATAACGTGCCAGCGATCCAAAAAGCATACTAGTGACCATCCGTTAGTTGAAGTGTCGAGGACTCGCGCCAGCGATCTACTAAGTTTTTTAAGGAAATGTTTGAATGGAGCTAGGTTTAACCCTTAAGCCTCAAAACCCTTTTTACCGCTTTAGACTTGTCACTCCTTAGCTTTAGTAGAGGAGATGTGTATCCTTGCTAAGCATATGATAAAATATTTGTCACAACTAAACAATTAAATGATTAGATCTGTTTGAATTGTATATTTAAATTTTGTTTCTAACTCGTTAAGTGTTTCATTTTGCAATTATGATAAGATGAATAAATGTTTAATTATAAAAATACATCCTAATATCTTTTAGGATACATTTTCATAAATATAATCTAAAGGTTTACTTGGGGACAAGTAAAGTTCAAGTGGGGGGATATTTGATGACATCAAATAACATTATATTGTCATCATTTGTCCTATTTAATTGACTTATTTTACTATATTTTATATGAGAATTGGTACTTTAATGTTTACTTTAGTAATTCTCAGGTAAAAACAAGCAATTGGTGAAACTTGGCGATTTTAGACGAAATATGGAGCAAAATGATCAAGCTGGAAAAGTCTACTAAAATCTAGAAGATATGCTGCATTATTCTAGACAGATGCGCCGTACTATCATACTTAGATAAATTCGAAGACCATTGCCTGACTTTGAAGCATGCGCCACATCTGATTATATCATGCACCGCATATGAAACTTTGGTCAACGAAGAAAAAACAACTTGTTCTACTCCAGATACGCCGCAGCACATTATCAACATACGCCATATCTATTTCAAGACTTCACCAAATACAATTCAAGATACTGAAGGACATGCGCCGCATAACATTCAAGTTATGCCGCATCCGAAGACGGTGTACGAATATTCTAGAATATATTAATCCTGGACCCCACGCAAAGTTAAGTAGATGCGCCGCATCTACTACACAATGCGCCGAATCTAACCCTCAGACAGAACCTAAAAACACCCCAAGAGTCTGACAAATTTAATGTGAACAAGAACCCTAAGGATACGAATTCAGATGATTTGGCAACACAAGACACACCTCAAAAGAAGATCTTAAAGCAGTAAGAAGGTCCTGCATTTACTTAATTCATTAACTAGTTTTGTTTTATCTGTAATAGTAAGCTTTAATTCATCAGGATTGATAGGCTTATGGCCACAATACTGCTCCCCTTAAAATTGCTTTCCCATCAATTAAAGTTTATATATTGATGTTTTTAGTGACTTGTATATGTGCTTTGATAACCTCTGTGTCTAGCTGAGTTTTGCGTGGGCTGCCATGCCCCCTTATCGCATACTTATCTAGCATCTAGAAAGTGGGATAGGCATAAGTGATCATTAAGAGTTTACTCACCTATGTTTAGGATCCAACGAGACAGATTAGATTACGATACATAACATATAAAACTAGCAATAAAATAAGTGACAAGCTACTTAAATATCAGGACATGCCTTCTATATGTATATATCTATTTATGTACGTGTTTGCTATTCGCTGATTCGTTCTCATTAGTTTAATTTACTTTTTAACTACCAAATCGTGCTAGTCTCTCAGACTAAAACCCCCTTGCTTTAGATTCGATTGTAAAACTAACGTAGAATATTAAAATACTGATAGACTAATGATGAGTGTCTAAATACTCATCATTTTATACCAATCTGAGCTGCCAAAACATACAAAAACACTCAAATATGTATCAAAATACTTAAAATATCTTAAAGGTGTGTTTTATATGTTTCAAATGCAAAATATGCAAAAACAGATGAAAAATGTACAAAGTTTGCATAATTGGCAGTTTCAGTCCCTGAACTTTGACAAATTGGCAAAACTAGTCCCTGGTTACTCAAAACTTGTTCAAATATCATAAAAGGTCCTTGGGATTCATAAGTTGTTAGGAAAAGTCCTTTGGAAGTTAAAAATCATAAATTTACAACTTTGGTCCCTTAACTTTGGAAAAGTGTCAAAATTAGTCCCTAAGGTTTTAAAAATAAGAAAATAATCAAAATAAACCTTATACTATTCATAAATGACAAAATTGGTCCTTTTTGTTAACTATTTGATATTTACAGGTTAAACCCTTCAAAATTAGAAAATGACATAATCAGTCCCTGAAGTTTGGTGAATTGGCAAAAATAGTCCCCGGGTATTTCAAAAGTGAAAAATATCAAATATACTCTTATACTATTCATTTATGGCAAATTAGGTCCTTATGAGAACTTTGGGAGAAATGCCAATTCAGTCCCTCAACTTTGAAATAATTACAAAAGTGGTCCTTGTGTAATTCCTAAAAACCAAACGGACTCTTTAGTATTATTAAACCCAAAACCATAATAAACCTAACACACCATACCAGCCCACCCTACCCTTTTATTAAAACCCCAAGCCTAAAGTTTACCCAGCCCAGTCCACACCTTAAAATAAAACCGGGTCAAACTACCCAGTCAAACACCACTTCTCCCATACCACCTTCCCTCCCAAACCATACCACCACCACCGCTGCTACCAAAACCACCTTCCACCTCAACCCCCAGCTGTCCTACCCTATCCCCTTGTCCTCCACGCCTCACCAAACCCCATTTAATGCCTAAATACCCTCTCCATGCATAATCTGACACCCAAGACTATTTTGGCGCCAAAAAGACTTTTGAACGGTGTGGATTGATTAGACCATATCAACGGTTGGGAATTGGTGGGAAATGACCCAATGGGTCCCACAAGCTCTTAAAATAGCTACAAAAGGGAAAGGAAGCAGAAGAACCAGAGTATTAGTTTAGTTGTAGTTTAATTAAGTCGTAGCTAGTATAATTCCAATTTCTAGTTGTAATCTGTAGTTAAAAAGTTTGTTTTTATCATTCTCATTGTACTTAAAACCTTTTATGATACTTAATTTCAAGTTTCAGTTACTATCTCAGTCTTTGCAATTTCCTTATATTTCAAAAATCTCAAATAGCCTATTTGTTGTTTCTAGTTGTTATTCTGGATTAATAAAGTTAACTTAAGCTTTGACAAAGCTTAATTATGCTTTTATTTATCTTAATTATCTGTTTAGCTCATAAAAGAAAAAAATAAGAAAAATACAAATTAAATATAGTAAAAATAAAAAATCAGTTCTTGGAATACTTGGAGCAAGGGGCAGGATACAATTTGAATAATCTTGGTACTAGAGTCTTATGGGAGACCTTAGGAAGTGAGATTGGTCCATGGTTCATTGTTGCTCAGTCCAATTCCCATTGTAAGCTTAATTTTCAATTTTCACTTTCTACTGTAGAATAGCTTATAATCTGCTTATATTATTGTTTTTGTATCAATTTAGTGTTGGTTAGTTGATATATAACTTAAAATCATATGTTGGTTCATTTATTTTTCATGTTACTAAAAATCTTAACTTGGCTGTCAAAGTGCTTATTTTTTATAATCTGAGTCTAAACTGTGTGTGACTGCATGTTTAAGCTTATAAAGGTCTAACTTGACAAATTATTACCCTAGGATTTGATATAATAAGTTACTTCAGTCTTATGCTTTGAAAATCTAAGTTTAACCTTTTTAAAGGCTTGTTTGGATTGACTGATCTAGCCACTCTTAAGGTTGGTTGTATTGTTATTTATTACTTAGTCATGTCATATTAGCATATTTTAGGTTAGTTAAGTAACAAAATTTAGTAGTCATTAGTAAGAAAGTCAAAACTCACCACAAACTCACTTATCTGTCCACTGTGTGGACAGTGAAGCCTCAAATCACTCACACCACCTCATTAGTTGTAATCTTAACTTAAAACAACCTTTAGGTATCATATTACATCAACATCAATCAGCAGAATCAAGTTAAAATCCACATAAGTCAAACTAGTTAAGTTTCATAAAAAGTCAAAAGATCACTTCTCAGATTTTTCAAAAACTTCAAAGAATTGTTTAGAATTTAGAAATTTGATCTAGGACTTGAAACTTGTTGTAGTATTAGCCTACCAGTTCATCTTTGATTTCCCATTGTTTTTATATTTTTAGCATTTTTACCCTGGGCCCCACAGACCCTCAAACTCACTTGCAGGGCAAGGGTGTGCCCTGCACCAGCAGATTCAGTCCCATCATCACCACTTTGGTGGTGAATTGTGACCAACTCAGTGGGCCACACACCTCAAACTTAGGTTCTCTCAACTCCCCTCCTACCAGGGAGCAAGGATTGACCTTTTGTTTGACCTGAATCCCTGTGGACCCCACTTGAAATAAGCCCTCAAGTCTGTCCCTATTCTGTGTTGCTTTTGAGTTCTGGATTAGCTTATTTTGGTTTACCAGCTTATCTACTGAGCTTCTTTGACTAAATTGAGCTTAGACAAGTCTAACATACTTATTAGAATCAGAATAATCCTTAGTGGGTCCCACATAAGCTCATTTGAGCTTATTTCCCATTTCAGTCAACAAAAGTCAATTGTGGTAGCATTAAGCTTCCACAGTGCTTAATAATAAGCTCTAAATTAGTTGTTTTTACAAAATTTACTTATTTTTATATATAATATAGTTTTGTAAAAGAAAAATCCAGAAAATACAACATAAAAATAAGTGATAGTTTCTATTTAACTTAATTTAATTTTAATTTTCATTTTTAGATTTTAATTTAGAAAGTTATGTTTTTATATTTTTATTAATTTCCTCTTAGGTTAAAGTATTTTTAATAATTTTCTCAGATTTTTGTTTTGTCATTTAGTATTTATTATAATTAATAATTGTTTTATTAATAATTAATCAATAATTAAGTTATAAATAGCATAATTAATTTTTATATAGCAACACCTAGTTTTTATATTTTTTTATAGCTTTTATAGGTTATAAAATAGTTTTATAAATTTTTTTCATAATTTTCTAAGTTAGTTTAATATTATTTGTAATTTAAAATAGTTTATTTAGTATAATTAATATTAATAGTTTTTAATTAATAGAAAATACATAAAAAGACAAAAAGATTTATTTTTATTTTTTTATACTTTCTTCAAGTTCATTTTTAAGTTTAGAAATTATTTTTATAAGTTTTTAGTTTAATTTGTAATAGTTATTATTTTTAGTTTGATTTTAATTAAATAGTTAAATAGTTTTTAATTAAATAATTAATAATAAATAATAAAATAATCTAAAAAATAGTTTTCCTTTTAATTTAATTTTTTTTTAAGTTTAAGTTTATAGAATTTTCAATTTTAACCCTTGTAGTTTATTTTTCTTAAAACTCACCTTTTTCTCAGTACGCAGTCGCGTCTGATTTTAAATTGGTGTACGTTTATACGTTTTAGATATCTAGGATTTACGTAATCGTTAAGATAGTTTATTTAAGTTATTTTAAGTTATAAAACCCTAGTTAAACACACACACACACTTAATACCTTTCCTGTTCATATTCACTCGATCACAAATTCGTTTATAATAAAACATCGCACACCTCGTTGGGACATTACGACCCGGGGAAACACTGTATTCCACGGAAGCATTTGTCTTAGATTAGTTTGACTTTACTATTGACCATTCACAAGTGGTTGAGAAATAAAAGATAACTAGTTTGAGGCGAATCAAAATTTGGCGCCGCTGCCGGGGAGGTTGTGCGCTTATTCTAAACGATTTTGCGTATTAGTGATTGTTGAATATACATCCTTTGTATATTTACCATCCTTGTCCATATTTTCATCAAAAACAAAAATCCAAAAATATTTTCTTTCTTATTTTTATAATATATTTATCTAAAACCACAAAAATATCCATCTTTTCCCTCTTACCCTTTTTGATTCTTTAGCTCTTTACCCTCTATCCATTTAATTCTAACTTCTATATTCTTATGGCATCTATCGAACCCGAATTCTTATTCGCGCTTGAAAAGTATCAAGCCTTGTCCAAGATGTCTAGAATTCGTGTTGATCATGATGATCCATCGTTTCATATTCCCTCTCCGGTGAGGGAAAGAGATCATGAAACCGAGGTAACAAAGGACCTTGTACTTTCCTCTGACGATGGAGGTGCTAAATACGTCCAAACCACGGTTGTCCAAAAACCTGAGCTCACAAATGCTCCTAAACCTTCAAGAATCAATCCTGATCTTTCACGGTTTACGGTTAAAAGTTTGTCAAGCAAACGTACAGAGCTTAGGGCAATTACTGAAAAGAACGATTTGCCTAATCTTCACAATTATCAAAAACAAAAACCCGAGACCATAACGGAAGTGGTGGAAATTCCTAGCTCTCAGAACACACCACTTGTCCCACCTCCAGATTTTGTTCCTTGTGTCAGTTGTGGTGAGCTGCTTTTCGGTTTTCCATGTCGTTGGTGTACATGTGAACAATGTGGTAATGATATTCAAGATGGGAGTTGTTTGTTTTGTGGATCGAGTAATTCATTTGCTTATGATCCTAATCAAAACTTATTCAACGACTCCTCAAATTTTTCCAACTACCCATCACATTCATACGAGCAAGAATCATATTATCCAAATCTCAATGATGCTTCGTATCAAAATACACCAAGCCAGACTCAACAGTTTAACTGTTGTGAGTACTGTGGAGGTCCACACTTTAGCTCTGATTGTCAAACAAGGAATCCATTTCCTTGTAACAATTACGACTATTCGTTTCAAGACTCACCTCCACAGTACCAAATGAACCAAGCAACTCCTCATATCCAGCAAGACCCTTATTTAGAGGTTCTTGAAAAACTTAAAAACATTAGGGAGGAGTTAGCTAATATGTCGCTTCGCCATGATCCAAGTTCTTCTTGTGTATATTGTGGGGGTCCTCAAAATGATGATCAATGTCAACCTTCCAGTTTTGACACATCCACACCTCCACAATTTCCACTCATTCAAAATTCTCGTGATAAATCTATCGCAGAATTACTTGCTGAAGAACGAGATTCTGGGAAAAGCATGGAAGATTTAATTGTTGAGCAAAGAGTAGCCAAAATACGTGCCAATATTCGCTATGCTGATTTTTGTGAGTACGATGATGACAGTGATGATGATGATAACATTGTTATCATTCAAAAAGATTCATCGAGTTCATCAGTTGAGACTTCTTCCATGGAAATACAGGGAGAAAAGAATATAACTGAATCACCAGCAGTAGAAATAATGGAACTTGTAGACTCCATTACTGCTAGTCCTTCTCAGCTCCCTCTGTATGATGTTATCACACCCGAGGTTTCCACTCACTCTCTGAGCATGGGGGACGAGCATCTTGACACTATTCCTGCAAAGGAATCTGACGAATTCATAAAGTCTAGTGTTGAGAACCTTGTCTCAATCCCAAGTGAGTCACAGGGAATTCTTGATCATATGTGTGATATTCCTCCCCCTCTTGTCTTTCCAAATGATCATATTGAGATGTTCTCTGATTCTGATGAGGACTATTCTTTATCTTGTGGAGACATGAGTTATGTGGGGGAATTACCTTCTGAGCTTGTCAACTCAGAAGAATAGAATGAGGAAGAAATTATCCAAGACGAATCTCTTCGTCTTACATTATTAAATGCTAATCTTCTCATTTCTAGAATCGAGGCTTTTAATGAAAAGCCTATTTCATCTCCTATCCCCGTCAAGGATAGTGAGATTTTGATCAATGATTCTATTCCGGAATTGCAGACGTTCCATTTTGATCAAACGGAAGAGAAGATAAGTGGTATCACCACTTCTCATTCTTATAATTCTCTTCCCGTTTATGAATAATTTACTATTGAGGAGTTCCCAAGTGAATTCACTCAAATCAATCCCGAATACGAATCATTCACCTTTGAGGAGTTCTCCGATGAACTCAATTATATCATATCTCCACCGGAGTATGATAGTTTCTATTTTGATCTAGACATACCCATAATATGTCTTGATCAAACGAGCTTAAAAGAGGAGATTCATGAAACAATGAATTCTCCTATTGAAGATGAGGAGTTAATCATGATTTTCATCATGACTTTCTTTCTTTTCTTCATATATTCTGTTCCCTATCCTGTTCTTCACTCTTTCGGGAGTGAGGATATAATCTTTGACCCCGGCATTCTCATTTATAAATTATGAGCCGGGTGTCAACTTATCTCATCGGTGTGGAACTTTCACGTGCTTCAAATGTTTATCCAAACATCTTGAATGAAAGTCCGATTGAGATTGTCTCTTCCACTTACTTCCCCATGGATAAATAAATTCGGGGTCGAGTCAAGTTAGCGACTCGGTAATCAAAAACAGTAGCATGTACATAGGTTTTCACCCATGTTTCACCCTAGTGTGGGGGAGATACCCCACATGTTGTATATATATATATATATATCCTCTAAAAAAAATGTAAATATAGTGATAGCTTCTATTTAAGAAGTTTTATCTAAAAAAATAATTGTATGTATATACATCTTAAATAAAGGCTATAGAATATTTTCTTCTTACGTTCTAAGTGTCGGTTTAACACCCGGTATTTTGAATATTGAGGACAATATTCAGTTCTAAGTGTGGGGTGAGATTCGTTATTCTAACGAATTTAAACACATGTTCCATCAAGAACCCCCATTTTAGCCCAAATTTTAAAAAATTTTCTCACTTAGAACGCAATAAATGGTATCAATCCTCCATGTCTAACCCACAACAGGATTGGCTAATCCAGGAGCAAACGGTTCTTGGTAAAGATAACTCAAACCCGTTTATGGCTTGCAATTTGCCAAAAATTGTATGGTTCCTCAACTCCCCATATCCCATAAAGCGAGTGAGTTGGCTAGCCCGCAAGATTATGGCTTGTGGTAAAGGCCGTGGAAAATCCATAATTGGTAATCAGCTCACCAAGATGTTGACTATTCCATCAAGAGTTGGCTAGTCCAGAAGCAAACGGCTTTTGGTAAAGACTAATCAAATCCGTTGACAGCTGGTGGTTTGCTAAAAATCACACGGTTATCAGGTGTGCCACAGTTCTTACACCTGGCTACTCCAGAAGTGATGGCTTTTGGTAAAGAGTTTTTCAAATCCATTAAGTTTTTCTCAAAAGATTGCTAGGGACTAGCAATAGTTTAGTGTGGGGGATTGATGAGTGTCTAAATACTCATCATTTTACACCAATCTGAGCTGCCAAAACATACAAAAACACTCAAATATGTATCAAAATACTTAAAATATATTAATGGTGTGTTTTATATGTTTCAAATGCAAAATATGCAAAAACAGATGAAAAATGTACAAAGTTTGCATAATTGGCAGTTTCAGTCCCTGAACTTTGACAAATTGGCAAAACTAGTCCCTGGTCACTCAAAACTTGTTCAAATATCATAAAAGGTCCTTGGGATTCATAAGTTGTTAGGAAAAGTCCTTTGGAAGTTAAAAATCATAAATTTACAACTTTGGTCCTTTAACTTTGGAAAAGTGTCAAAATTAGTCCCTAAGGTTTTAAAAATAAGAAAATAATCAAAATAAACCTTATACTATTCATAAATGACAAAATTGGTCCTTTTTGTTAACTGTTTGATATTTACAGGTTAAACCCTTCAAAATCAGAAAATGACATAATCAGTCCCTGAAGTTTGGTGAATTGGCAAAAATAGTCCCCAAGTATTTCAAAAGTGAAAAATATCAAATATACCCTTGTACTATTCATTTATGGCAAATTAGGTCCTTATGAGAACTTTGGGAGAAATGCCAATTCAGTCCCTCAACTTTGAAATAATTACAAAAGTGGTCCTTGTGTAATTCCTAAAAACCAAACGGACTCTTTAGTATTATTAAACCCAAAACCATAATAAACCCAACACACCATACCAGCCCACCCTACCCTTTTATTAAAACCCTAAGCCCAAAGTTTACCCAGCCCAGTCCACACCTTAAAATAAAACCGGGTCAAACTACCCAGTCAAACACCACTTCTCCCATACCACCTTCCCTCCCAAACCATACCACCACCACCGCTGCTACCAAAACCACCTTCCACCTCAACCCCCAGCTGTCCTACCCTATCCCCTTGTCCTCCACGCCTCACCAAACCCCATTTAATGCCTAAATACCCTCTCCACGCATAAACTGACACCCAAGACTATTTTGGCGCCAAAAAGACTTTTGAACGGTGTGGATTGATTAGACCATATCAACGGTTGGGAATTGGTGAGAAATGACCCAGTGGGTCCCACAAGCTCAGAAAATAGCTACAAAAGGGAAATGAAGCAGAAGAACCAGAGTATTAGTTTAGTTCTAGTTTAATTAAGTCGTAGCTAGTATAATTCCAATTTCTAGTTGTAATCTGTAGTTAAAAAGTTTGTTTTTATCATTCTTATTGTACTTAAAACCTTTTATGATACTTAATTTCAAGTTTCAGTTACTATCTTAGTCTTTGCAATTTCCTTATATTTCAAAAATCTCAAATAGCCTATTTGTTGTTTCTAATTGTTATTCTGGATTAATAAAGTTAACTTAAGCTTTGACAAAGCTTAATTAAGCTTTTATTTATCTTAATTATCTGTTTAGCTCATAAAAGAAAAAAAAGAAAAATACAAATTAAATATAGTAAAAATAAAAAATCAGTTCTTGGAATACTTGGAGCAAGGGGCAGGATACAATTTGAATAATCTTGGTACTAGAGTCTTATGGGAGACCTTAGGAAGTGAGATTGGTCCATGGTTCATTGTTGCTCAGTCCAATTCCCATTGTAAGCTTAATTTTCAATTTTCACTTTCTACTGTAGAATAGCTTATAATCTGCTTATATTATTGTTTTTGTATCAATTTAGTGTTGGTTAGTTGATATATAACTTAAAATCATATGTTGGTTCATTTATTTTTCATGTTACTAAAAATCTTAACTTGGCTGTCAAAGTGCTTATTTTTGATAATCTGAGTCTAAACTGTGTGTGACTGCATGTTTAAGCTTATAAAGGTCTAACTTGACAAATTATTACCCTAGGATTTGATATAATAAGTTACTTCAGTCTTATGCTTTGAAAATCTAAGTTTAACCTTTTTAAAGGCTTGTTTGGATTGACTGATCTAGCCACTCTTAAGGTTGGTTGTATTGTTATTTATTACTTAGTCATGTCATATTAGCATATTTTAGGTTAGTTAAGTAACAAAATTTAGTAGTCATTAGTAAGAAAGTCAAAACTCACCACAAACTCACTTATCTGTCCACTGTGTGGACAGTGAAGCCTCAAATCACTCACACCACCTCATTAGTTGTAATCTTAACTTAAAACAACCTTTAGGTATCATATTACATCAACATCAATCAGCAGAATCAAGTTAAAATCCACATAAGTCAAACTAGTTAAGTTTCATAAAAAGTCAAAAGATCACTTCTCAGATTTTTCAAAAACTTCAAAGAATTGTTTAGAATTTAGAAATTTGATCTAGGACTTGAAACTTGTTGTAGTATTAGCCTACCAGTTCATCTTTGATTTCCCATTGTTTTTATATTTTTAGCATTTTTACCCTGGGCCCCACAGACCCTCAAACTCACTTGCAGGGCGAGGGTGTGCCCTGCACCAGCAGATTCAGTCCCATCACCACCAGTTTGGTGGTGAATTGTGACCAACTCAGTGGGCCCCACACCTCAAACTTAGGTTCTCTCAACTCCCCTCCTACCAGGGAGCAAGGATTGACCTTTTGTTTGACTTGAATCCCTGTGGATCCCACTTGACATAAGCCCTCAAGTCTGTCCCTGTTCTGTGTTGCTTTTGAGTTTTGGATTAGCTTATTTTGGTTTACCAGCTTATCTACTGAGCTTATTTGACTAAATTGAGCTTAGACAAGTCTAACATACTTATTAGAACCAGAATAATCCTTAGTGGGTACCACATAAGCTCATTTGAGCTTATTTCCCATTTCAGTCAACAAAAGTCAACTGTGGTAGCATTAAGCTTCCGCAGTGCTTAATAATAAGCTCTAAATTAGTTGTTTTTACAAAATTTACTTATTTTTATATATAATATAGTTTTGTAAAAGAAAAATCCAGAAAATACAACATAAAAATAAGTGATAGTTTCTATTTAATTTAATTTAATTTTAATTTTCATTTTTAGATTTTAATTAAGAAAGTTGTGTTTTTATATTTTTATTAATTTCCTCTTAGGTTAAAGTATTTTTAATAATTTTCTCAGATTTTTGTTTTGTCATTTAGTATTTATTATAATTAATAATAGTTTTATTAATAATTAATCAATAATTAAGTTATAAATAGCATAATTAATTTTTATATAGCAACACCTAGTTTTTATAATTTTTATAGCTTTTATAAGTTATAAAATAGTTTTATAAATTTTTTTCATAATTTTCTAAGTTAGTTTAATATTATTTGTAATTTAAAATAGTTTATTTAGTATAATTAATATAAATAGTTTTTAATTAATAGAAAATACATAAAAAGACAAAAAGATTTATTTTTATATTTTATACTTTCTGCAAGTTCATTTTAAATTTAGAAATTATTTTTATAAGTTTTTAGTTTAATTTGTAATAGTTATTATTTTTAGTTTGATTTTAATTAAATAGTTAAATAGTTTTTAATTAAATAATTAATAATAAATAATAAAATAATCTAAAAAAAAGTTTTCTTTTTAATTTAATTTTATTTTAAGTTTAAGTTTATAGAATTTTCAATTTTAACCCTTGTAGTTTATTTTTCTTAAAACTCACCTTTTTCTCAGTACGCAGTCGCGTCTGATTTTAAATTGGTGTACGTTTATACGTTTTAGATATCTAGGATTTACGTAATCGTTAAGATAGTTTATTTAAGTTATTTTAAGTTATAAAACCCTAGTTAAACACACACACACTTAATACCTTTCCTGTTCATATTCACTCGATCACAAATTCGTTTATAATAAAACATCGCACACCTCGTTGGGACATTACGACCCGGGGAAACACTGTATTCCACGGAAGCATTTGTCTTAGATTAGTTTGACTTTACTATTGACCATTCACAAGTGGTTGAGAAATAAAAGATAACTAGTTTGAGGCGAATCAACTAACTAGGAATTACATTCCACTCTTAGTGATCGACACTCTGCTTACCACTATATACATATTGAGTGGATACACTGTCCGTTAGTGTGTGTGTGTGTGTTATAGGACAAGTTTGCTAAATATAAATGTAAAACTTGAAATAGGCAAATCACCCTATACTACACCGTGACACGCTGGACAATACCTCAGGTTTCCTAATATTTAATCAAGGTTATAGACGCGGGTCATCGTCTGGACCGGGGGGCCGGTCCGTAAGCTTACCTCGAAAGTGTTGCTTAGATGGTCTGCGTCCGTTGTGGAGGATCCGGACCGTGCCCTACTCGTGGCTTGGGCTTTGGTAATATCCGGATATTTGTTTTGTTGGGTCGGGGCCCAATTGTTTTACAATACAGTCCAAGCCCAGTAGGCCTGCTATCCGTATTATACGTCATCAAGTCCCCTCAGTCTAGCATGTTCATTGCTTGCGTGCCTTTGTAGCGTGCGGTAAATGTTGCTTGACTAAGATTCTGTACGCTCCATTCTGGGCATGAGGCTTCTCCGTGACGGATCTTTTGTGGTCAGCGGATAATATCGTAGGGTGAACGTGGGCCGTTACTAGCCCTTTCACCTTTTGGGCATTCTGACCGTTTAATTCTTTTACTTTGTTGCCATCCTTATCTTTTACTGCTGATCGTAACCGTTGATTCAGGCGTTTTTGACACGCATCGTGTGTCAAATTTCTGGATATGCCATAGGTATAAATACCTAGGTTAGCGTGTCATGATTTTTTCCTTTTCTGCTCTTACTCTTTCGCTTTTAAGAGAATCTTTCGCAGTTTCTTTTTTCCGTTTCCTTGCCTTATTTCATCCCGCACGTTATCTTTAAACTTTTCGTGTGACGATGATTAAAATTACAGAAGTTACGTCACATCTTACGCAAGGGAAACTTGACGAGTTGTGATGAGTGTGTAAATACTAATCATTTTTATCGTATTTGAACTGCCAAAACATCCAAAAACACTCAGAAATGCATCAAAATACAGAAATTATCCCAAAACTGTGTTTTATATGTTTTAGATGCAAAATGTTTAAAAACAAATGAAAAACGAACATAGTTTGCATAATTGGCAGTTTCAGTCCCTCAAGTTTCATAAATTGACAAAACTAGTCCTTGAAAGTTTATAACGAAAGAAAAGTCAACCCAAGGCATTTAAAAGTCAAATGTTATCAAATATTATCCTTGGGTGAAACGTTTGAGAAAATTACACATTTAGTCCCTGTACTTTCCAAAATGGCAAAAATAGTCCCTGAGAATTTTTTAAAAAAACGGGAAATTACTTCAAAGGCCCTTGTGAAAGTTTTCTTGTGACAAAATGGGTCTTTGTATTACTTTGGAAGGTTCAATCCTTGATAAATGGGCAAAGTACAAAATTAGTCCTTGGGATTTATTCACTACAAACCAAACGGACCTAGTATTATACTCCCCAAAATCCAAATCCTTATAACTCCCAAAGCCCACCCCATCTTCCTTTGGCCCATATATCATCTCAGGCCCTACACCCACAAATAAAACACACCCCGTTTATTTTTTGCTTTGGTCAACGAAGTCAAAATAACAAAACCACTCACCCCTCTAAAAAAACCACCCCACCATCTCCATTACCAGCATCATGTGATACAGCAAAACCTACCCCAACCTCATTATCACCCCAATACACTGCCAACCCCACTTTCCTCCACTATAATCCAAAATTAAACACCTTCTATACAAGTTATCAAAGGATTTGTGATGATAGTTTCTTTTGGCGCCAAAACTCACCAACGGCCTAGATTAAATTCTAGTCATCCAAAGGCCAAGAAAGTTGCTGGGAAAAGTCCAAGTGGGTGCCCTAAACCCTAATTTTCAAATATAAAAGAGGAAGAGAGAAGTGAAGGTGGAGAGTAGTTTTTAGCTTAATTTTATTAATGTCGTTTTTATGTAATCACTTTTTATTGTTGTAAAACCTAGACTTAAATTTCATTCACAAGCTTTCTAGTGTATCTTTCAGTTATATCAATAAACAATTCCAGTTCTTTTGTTTAAATTCAGTTCATGGTTGAATTTTATTAGAAATTGCAATGTTGTTTGAAATTTGTTAAGGATTGTTGTTTAGAGATCATGTAAACTCATTTAAGACTATTATAAGCCTTTCCAAGCTTTCCTAACATTCTAATTAGCTTCTAGTAAAATTAACAACAATAACCAAAAATAGAGTAAAAATCAAAAATAGGAATAAAGAAATTCACCAGATGGAAGAAAGCAGGAAGGTTGGAGTGGTTTAGAGCTTAGGGAAGCACTTAGGGTGTTCTTTTGTTCATGTTTCTCAGGATTCAACTTGCTTTGGACACCAAGTAGGTTGTGCAATTTTGTTTGATCTTACTTTATGATAAATGTTATTTGCTCATTGTAATTGGTGATTTCTGTATCTTTAGGTTGGGTTAGTCATTAGATAGATTAATTAGTTAAACTAGTGCCTTAGATCAGTGGGTTGTATTAGAAGTTAGTAAGAATCAATAGAAGTAGGGGTGTTTGGCTCAGTACAATTCACCACTCAATCCTATGTGGTAGCTGTTGTTTTTGGCTGAAACAAGTTAGATTAGGACTAAGTAACTTTGGTGAGTCACAAAATCATGGTCCTCAGAGTCAGAAAGTCAAAATGGGTTTGGATCTCATAGTTTTAGAGCACTGTTAGGTCATTAGGGGAATTAATCACACAATTTAGCTTATCTTTAGGAAACTTACCTTATTTCTATCTTAAAACAATCAAATAGAACATAGCTAATTAGTAGAAAAGAACTTAATTTCATTAAAGTCAAAATCAAAGTTTTGTATGAAAAAGTCTCAAATGCATGAACTCAGTTTTGCCAAATTAGGATGAATTATGCAGAATTTTGTAAAGGGTTTTAGGCTTTGAGCTTTTTAGGATTGGTAGTCCCCCAGCTCAACTTTCGAGTCCCATGGTTACCTAATTTTTTTGATTTTTCTAGTGGGCCCCATTTAAGTCCAAACAGACCTGCAGGGGGAGCACATCCCCTGCACCAAGTTTTTGGTTTTGACCCGTTTTTCTCATCCCTATATCTTGTTCATCACTTGACCTTAGAAGTTGAATTTTGGTGTTTTAGAAAGCTGGTCAGGTTAGCTAATCAGAGGTACCATTAGTTTGCTAGTTCATGTTCATTTGTTAGCTTGTTTTATCCTACCTTTTTTGCCCTCTAGCTACTGCTAACTGTTATCAAAGTAGCAGCTAAGCTTGTTCTTGGTTTAGAGTGATTACCTGTTTAAATTGTTGATGTTATGACCTTTTCATGTGATTGAGATTTTGTTTAGCTTATTTGTATCCTTTTCCCAGCTTACATGCTTATTGGGAAGCTTTAAGCTTTTGCAAAATTTCATTACAAATACTCACTGTTGGTCTTTTCAGCTTGTATAAGCTTATTATGAGCTTTTCAAAAAAGCATTTTTCACTAAAGTTTGCTTATTAATGTTGGTTGTTAGTTTTGCAACAGAAAAACCAAAAAGAAAAATAAAAAGAAAAAATATGTTTTTGGCTAGATTCGAACCTGTGACCTCTTGGTCAAACAGGTCAAAACCAAACCAAAGCCATGCACCATCTGGACTAGTGGTATCTTAGTGTTTATGTTTTTCTCATTTGTTTTTATACTAGTACTAGTTCCATTTTAGCCTATATAAGCTTATAGCTTATTTTTTCAGCTTATTAATAAGCTCATCACCTTTTTTATATTTTTCCTAGTATACTGATAGTATAAGTTATTTTTATAAAAAGTTTCAGATTTTTCTTTGCCTTTTTAGTATTTATAATAAATCAAAAATACTTTTAGTAATTATTAAATAGTAAATAATTAATAATAAATATATAAATAGTGTAATAAATATATTTTCTGTTTTAAAATTAGTTTTATAATATTTTAGATTTTTCAAAGTTATAATTTCATTTTTCTAGGTTTATTTTATATTTTCTTAATTTTTAGTGTATTATTAAATAGTTAAAAATAGTTTTTAATTAATAATAATTAATTAAATAGTTATAAAAATTATTTTCTTTTTCTAATAATTTTCTTTTATCTTTAGGTCCGTAAAAATATAATTTTCATGTTCATAGGATTAGCGTAGCATAAAATTTACGTTTTATTTTGCGCACTCGCGTTTTATTTTAAATAACTTTTACGTTTTTAAATTTAGGTTACGATAGTAAAAGTAGTTGGTAAAATAAAGAAAAACCAAAAATATAAAAAAGTGATAGCTTCTATTTAAGCTCTTTTGGCTTATTTTTCTGCTTATTTATAAGCAAATTCTGATTTTAAATTTTTAGATTACGTTTTAAGTTAACTAGGTTTCACGTTATTGTTAATATAGTTTGTTTAAATCATTCTCATTCGTATTTCCTTAGCATAATCATTGAAAACCTTCATCACCCCTTTCTTGTCCAAATTCACCCGATCACAAACCCGTTTTTATACCATCACACCTCGTCGGGACATAACGACCCGGGGAAACACTGTACTTCCATGGAGATTGAGCCTAAGGAGTTTGACTATATTGAACACATCCGTGGTTGACTTTAGTTGACTGCTTTTGCCTCAATCAAAATTTGGCGCCGTTGCCGGGGAGGTTGTGCGCGTATTCTAAACGGTTTTACAGATTAGTGAATCTGGATATACACTCATTGTATATTTATTATCCTTTGTACATATTTTCTTATTATAAAAACAAAACTGTTCCCGAAAACATTTTAAATCAATTTTCAACGAACACAAAAAACCCAAAAAGATTTTCCTTCTTATTTGTATATTAAATGTCTTTCCAAAAATCCAAAAATATTCACCTTTACCCTCTATCCATTTGATTCTACCTTCTTATACCCCTCTCATGTATAATTCTTATGGCGTCTCTTGGCTACACGTGTTTTCACTGTAAAAGCCCGGTTGAGAACGGCTTTCGTTGTCTCCGGTGTATTTGTGAGAAATGTGGCAATAATTGTAGTAACAGATTTTTTACTATGTGCAATCTGTTCATAAGTACAAATTCTCTCAATGATTCACCAAATTCTTCCAACTACCCTTCACAGCCCGAGATACGTGCTATTAATGACAAACCGTCAAGAATTGATCCTAACCTTTCACGTTTTACGGTTAAAAGTTTGTCAAGCAAACGTACAAAGCTTAGGGCAGTGACTAAACAGAACGACTTGCCCAATCTTCACGTTCATCAAGAACAAAAACCCGAGACCATAACGGAAGTGGTGGAAATTCCTATATCTAAGAGCACACCACTTGTCCCACCTCCGGATTTTATTCCTTGTGTTGGTTGTGGTGAGCCGCTTTTTGGTTTATCATGTCGTTGGTGTACATGTGAACAATATGGTAATGATATTCGAGACGAAAGTTGTTTGTTTTTTGGTTCAAGGAATTCATTTGCTTATGATCCTAATCAGAACTCATACAACAACTCTTCAAATTTTTCCAATTACCCATCACATCCATACGAGCAAGAATCATATTATCCAAATGACAATGGTGCTTCGTATCAAAATACACCAAACTTTTCGTGTGAATATTGTGGAGGTCCTCACCAAGGTTTTGATTGTCAAAATAGTCAAAATTTTGGTTACAACCAATATCCATACAATTCACCAAACCAGACTCAACAGTTAAACTGTTGTGAGTACTATGGTGGCTCACACTACAGTTCTGATTGTCAATCGGGCAACACGCTTGTCTATGAGCAGTTTCCTGATAACAATTATGACTTTAGCACATATGATTCACAGCCACATCAGTCTTACTGTTGTGAATACTGTGGAGGTCCTCACTTTAGCTCGGATTGTCAAACAGGGAATCCATTTCCTTGCAACAATTACGACTATTCGTTTCAAGACCAACCTCCACAGTACCAAATGACTCAAGCAACTCCTTATGAAACTCAGCAAGACCTTTGTCTAAAGGCTCTTGAAGCATTGAAAAAATTTAAGGAGGGGTTGGCTACTACATCGTTTCAAGATTCTCGTGAGAAATCAATGGCACAATTACTTGCTGAAGAACGAGATGCTAGAAACGAAATGAGCATGAAAGAATTACTTGCTGAGCAAAGAGCCGCTAAAATACGTGCAAATCTTCGCTACGCTGCTCTATATGATGACGATGATGACAGTGATGATGATGAAGATAACATTGTCATTATTCAAAAAGATTCATCAGATTCATCAGTTGTAATTCCTTCCATTGAAATTCAGGGAGAAAATAATGTGACAAAGTCACTAGCCGTTGATCAAATGGAACTTGAAACTTCCATAACTGCTAGTACTTCTAAACTCCCTCAGTCTATTGATATCACACCCGAAGTTCACACTCACTCTCTAAATATGAGGGATGAGCATCTTAGCACTGTTCCTCAAAAGGAATCGGATGAGTTCATAAAGTCTAGTGTTGAGAACCTTGTCCCAATCCCAGGAGAGTCACAGGGAACTTTTGATCATATGTGTGATCTACCTTCTCACCCTGAAAATCCAAAAGATCATTTTGAGACTTTCTCCGATTTTAATGATGATTGTACATCTTATGGAGAAGTTGAGTATGAAGAGGCACCACTGCCTCATTCTGATGTTGACCCTCTTATTGAGGAGTTCACAGATGAACTTACTCACATCAATCCACTTCCATTGGGAAGTGATGATGGTCTCCTTGATTTTGAAGCCGATATGGGAGAAACTGAAAATCTTTTAAACTCTAATCCCAACATCGAGCTTAGTACTTCACATGCTGATTCTTTATCTTCTGGAGACATCGGTCATGTGGAAGAATTACCTTCTGAGCTAATTAGCTTAGAAAAAGAGAATGATGAGATTGACACTGAAATCCAAGATGAAGCACTTCGTGCAACATTATTGAATGTCAATCTCCTCATTTAAAAAATCGAGGCTTTCAAAGAGAAACCTAATTCATCTCCTATCCTCATTAAGGATAGTGATATCGTCTCCGATGATCCTATTCCAAAGTTTGAAGCCTTTACTTTTGATCCTATGGGAGAGAAGATTAGTGGCAGTACCACTTCTCATTCTCATAATTCTCTCCCCGATTATGAATCATTTACCTTCTATGAGTTCTCCTGTGAACTCACGCACATCAATCCAGAATATGATTCATTCACATTCGATGAGTTCTCCTGTGAACTCACTCAAATCATATCTCCACCGGAGTATGATAACTTCTACTTTGATCTAGACACACCCGGGATATGTCTTGATCACATGAGCTTAAATGATGAAATTCATGATGATGAATCTATGAATTTTCCTGAGGATGATGATGAGTTAGTCATGATGTTTATCATGACTTTCTTTCTTTTCTTCACCTACCAGGTGACCTCTCCTGTTCTTCACTCCTTCGGGAATGAAGACATTATCTTTAACCCCGGCATCACAGCTTATAGTTTATACTATTTAAAGCCGGGATTATATCTAATCGGTGTGGAACTTTCACGTGCTTCAAATGTTTGTCCAAACATCTTGAATGAAAGTCCGATTGAGATTGTTTCTTCCACATCATGCTTCCCCAAGGACAAATGAATTCGGGGTCGAGTCAAGCTAGCAACTCGGTAAACAAAAACAGTAGCATGCTTATATGGTTTTTACCCTATGTGTGGGGGAGTTACCCCTGCTATGGTTACAAATAAAGTGAAAAACAAAATTGTGTTTCCACATTTAGCTTGTAATGTTACCCTTTTAACATTCAATGAGTTGGCATAATAGCCGGGACTTTGAATATTGAGGACAATATTCAATTCTAAGTGTGGGGGGAAATTCTTGCGAATTTTATCACATTTTTACCATCTAGTACCTCCGTTTTTGGCAAAAATTTAAAAAAAAAAATTTCACTTGTGCTTCAAAATTTTTTGTGGTTATCAGTTCGCCATGTCTAGATGACAAAAGGATTGGCTAATCCAGGAGCAAACGGCTCTTGGTAAAGATATCTCAAATCCGTTGACGGCTTGCAATTTGGCCAAAATTGTATGGTATATCAACTCGCCATATCTAAAAAAGTGAATGAGTTGGCTAGCCCGCAAGATTATGGCTTGTGGTAAAGGCAGTGGAAAAACCATAATTAGTAATCAGCTCACCAAAATGTTGACTATGTCCATCAAGAGTTGGCTAGTCCAGAAGCAAACGGCTTTTGGTAAAGACAAATCAAATCCGTTGACAGCTGGTGGTTTGCTCAAAATCACATGGTTATCAAGTGGACCATAGTTCTTACTTGAACTGATACATTTGGCTACTCCAGAAGTGATGGCTTTTGGTAAAAAGTTTCAAATCCATTAAGTTTTTCTCAAAAGATTGCTAGGGACTAGCAATAGTTTAGTGTGGGGGATTGATGAGTGTGTAAATACTCATCGTTTTTATCGTATGTGAACTGCCAAAACATCCAAAAACACTCAGAAATGCATCAAAATACAGAAATTATCCCAAAAATTGTGTTTTATATTTTTTAGATGCAAAATGTTTAAAAACAAATGAAAATGAACAAAGTTTGCATAATTGGCAGTTTCAGTCCCTCAAGTTTCATAAATTGACAAAACTAGTCCCTGAAAGTTTAAAACGAAAGAAAAGTCAACCCAAGGCATTTAAAAGTCAAATTTTATCAAATATTATCCTTGGGTGAAAAGTTTGAGAAAATTACACATTTGGTCCCTGTACTTTCCAAAATGGCAAAAATAGTCCCCGGGAATTTTTAAAAAAACGGGAAATTACATCAAAGGCCCTTGTGAAAGTTTTATTGTGACAAAATGGATCTTTGTATTACTTTGGCAGGTTCAATCCTCGATAAATGGGCAAAGTACAAAATTGGTCCTTGGGATTTATTCACTACAAACCAAACGGATCTAGTATTATACTCCCCAAAATCCAAATCCTTATAACTCCCAAAGCTTACCCCAACTTCCTTTGGCCCATTTATCATCTTAGGCCCTACACCCACAAATAAAACACACCCCATTTATTTTTTTGCTTTGGTCAACGAAGTCAAAATAACAAAACCACTCACCCCTCTCAAAAAACCACCCCACCATCTCCATTACCAGCATCATGTGATACTGCAAAACCTCCCCCAACCTCATTATCACCCCTATACACTGCCAACCCCACTTTCCTCCACTATAATCCAAAATTAAACACCTTCTATACAAGTTATCAGAGGATTTGTGATGATAGTTTCTTTTGGCGCCAAAACTCACCAACGGCCTAGATTAAATTCTAGTCATCCAAAGGCCAAGAAAGTTGCTGGAAAAAGTCCAAGTGGGTGCCCTAAACCCTAATTTTCAAATATAAAAGGGGAAAAGAGAAGTGAAGGTGGAGAGTAGTTTTTAGCTTAATTTTATTAATGTCGTTTTTATGTAATCACTTTTTATTGTTGTAAAACCTAGACTTAAATTTCATTCTCAAGCTTTCTAGTGTATCTTTCAGTTATATCAATAAACAATTCCAGTTCTTTTATTTAAATTCAGTTCATGGTTGAATTTTATTAGAAATTGCAATGTTGTTTGAAATTTGTTAAGGATTGTTGTTTAGAGATCATGTACACTCATTTAAGACTATTATAAGCCTTTCCAAGCTTTCCTAACATTCTAATTAGCTTCTAGTAAAATTAACAACAATAACCAAAAATAGAGTAAAAATCAAAAATAGGAATAAAGAAATGGACCAGATGGAAGAAAGCAGGAAGGTTGGAGTGGTTTAGAGCTCAGGGGAGCACTTAGGGTGTTCTTTTGTTCATGTTTTTCAGGATTCAACTTGCTTTGGACACCAAGTAGGTTGTGCAATTTTGTTTGATCTTACTTTATGATAAATGTTATTTGCTCATTGTAATTGGTAATTTCTGTATCTTTAGGTTGGGTTAGTCATTAGATAGATTAATTAGTTAAACTAGTGCCTTAGATCAGTGGGTTGTATTAGAAGTTAGTAAGAATCAATTGAAGTAGGGGTGTTTGGCTCAGTACAATTCACCACTCAATCCTATGTGGTAGCTGTTGTTTTTGGCTGAAACAAGTTAGATTAGGACTAACTAACTTTGGTGAGTCACAAAATCATGGTCCTCACAGTCAGAAAGTCAAAATGGGTTTGGATCTCATAGTTTTAGAGCACTGTTAGTTCATTAGGGGAATTAATCACACAATTTAGCTTATCTTTAGGAAACTTACCTTATTTCTATCTTAAAACAACCAAATAGAACATAGCTAATTAGTAGAAAATAACTTAATTTCATAAAAGTCAAAATCAAAGTTTTGTATGAAAAGTCTCAAATGCATGAACTCAGTTTTGCCAAATTAGGATGAATTATGCAGAATTTTGTAAAGGGTTTTAGGCTTTGAACTTTTTAGGATTGGTAGTCCCCCAGCTCAACTTTTGAGTCCCATGGTTACCTAATTTTTGTGATTTTTCTAGTGGGCCCCATTTAAGTCCAAACAGACCTGCAGGGGGAGCACATCCCCTGCACCAAGTTTTTGGTTTTGACCCGTTTTTCTCATCCCTATATCTTGTTCATCACTTGACCTTAGAAGTTGAATTTTGGTGTTTTAGAAAGCTGGTCAGGTTAGCTAATAAGAGGTACCATTAGTTTGCTAATTCATGTTCATTTGTTAGCTTGTTTTAACCTACCTTTTTTGCCCACTAGCTGCTGCTAAGCTGTTATCAAAGTAGCAGCTAAGCTTGTTCTTGGTTTAGAGTGATTACCTGTTTAAATTGTTGATGTTATGACCTTTTCATGTGATTGAGATTTTGTTTAGCTTATTTGTATCCTTTTCCCAGCTTACATGCTTATTGGGAAGCTTTAAGCTTTTGCGAAATTTCATTACAAATACGCACTGTTGGTCTTTTCAGTTTGTATAAGCTTATTATGAGCTTTTCATAAAAGCATTTTTCACAAAAGTTTGCTTATTAATGTTGGTTGTTAGTTTTGCAACAGAAAAACCAAAAAGAAAAATAAAAATAAAAAGTATGTTGTTTGCCAGATTTGAACCTGTGACCTCTTGGTCAAACAGGTCAAAACCAAACCAAAGCCATGCACCATCTGGACTAGTGGTATCTTAGCGTTTATGTTTTCCCCATTTGTTTTTATACTAGTACTAGTTCCATTTTAGCCTATATAAGCTTATAGCTTATTTTTCCAGCTTATTAATAAGCTTATCACCTTTTTTATATTTTTCCTAGTATACTGATAGTATAAGTTATTTTTATAAAAAGTTTCAGATTTTTCTTTGCCTTTTTAGTATTTATAATAAATCAAAAATAGTTTTAGTAATTATTAAATAGTAAATAATTAATAATAAATAGATAAATAGTGTAATAAATATATTTTCTGTTTTAAAATTAGTTTTATAATATTTTAGATTTTTCAAAGTTATAATTTCATTTTTCTAGGTTTATTTTATATTTTCTTAATTTTTAGTGTATTATTAAATAGTTAAAAATAGTTTTTAATTAATAATAATTAATTAAATAGTTATAAAAATTATTTTTTTTTCCCAATAATTTTCTTTTATCTTTAGGTCCGTAAAAATATAATTTTCATGTTCATAAGATTAGCGTAGCATAAAATTTACGTTTTATTTTGCGCACTCGCGTTTTATTTTAAATAACTTTTACGTTTTTAAATTTAGGTTACGATAGTAAAAGTAGTTGGTAAAATAAAGAAAAACCAAAAATATAAAAAAGTGATAGCTTCTATTTAAGCCTTTTGGCTTATTTTTCTGCTTATTTATAAGCAAATGCTGATTTTAAATTTTTAGATTACGTTTTAGGTTAACTAGGTTTCACGTTATTGTTAATATAGTTTGTTTAAATCGTTCTCATTTGTATTTCCTTAGCCTAATCATTCAAAACCTTCATTACCCCTTTCTTGTCCAAATTCACCCGATCACAAACCCGTTTTTATACCATCACACCTCGTCGGGACATAACGACCCGGGGAAACACTGTACTTCCACGTAGATTGAGCCTAAGGAGTTTGACTATATTGACCACATCCATGGTTGACTTTAGTTTACTGCTTTTGCCTCAATCAAGTTGTGTCACCAGTGTCATATTATGTGGTTTCTCCATCCCGTGTTACCTGGTTCCGATCAGACCATCAACCAGCATCCTCCTAGAAAGATTGGTCTTTATAGCTGATTTTTTGATTATGCCGATCTTCGTTTACCGCTCTCTATTTTCTTCATTGAAGTTCTAAAGCACTATCACATTAATATTTCACAGCTTTCCCTTTTTGGGGCGTGCAAGGTTTCTCATTTTGAAATTCTATGTCATGCTCATAACTTTGTTCCAACGGTAGCATTGTTTCGTCATTTTTACGTTAATTATATAAAGAATGGGTGGCTTTCATTTAGCAACTACGCTAAAGATACTGGTACTTGCTATGATAAACCCTTGGATTCTGTGAAAGGTTGGAGCGACCGCTTTTTCAGGGTTGATGCATTTGCTTGCCCGAGTATCTTCCCTTTGCATACGGGTAATAGTGTTGAGACGGATTTGGTTCCTGAGTCTAGTGAGTATAGTGAGGAAGAATATCACATCCTTATTGGCCTACCAACTCCATTTTGTAGGAATCCGGAGGCTTTCCTTTGTTGGGTCGGCCTGAGCCGCTATTATCCGTTTACGGTGGACGACTACCCTTCATTCCGTCTTAATGGAGAAGGTTGGTGTTTTATGCATACTTTCCCATGTTCTTTTGCCTTCTTTTTTTCTCTTTTCTCTCTCTTTGTTAATTGTTTCTTCTTTGTCTATGCAGAGATAAGCGCTTATGCTTTTGTTACTCACATCGATCCGAATCAGGTAAAGGTTGAAGCAAGACAACGGACGGAGGATGGTCCAAATTTTTGGATATTACCGCTGATCGGGATGTTCCACTTTCTCTGCCTCCACACAACCAAGCGGATGGTGAGGTTGATGCTAACGAAAGTGAGTTGCCCGGTCAGGGTGGTGGCACAAGGCCAATGCAAGTGTCTCGACTCTTCTACCAAAGAGGTTGAGGGCGGATTACGGTTCCTTGAATAGGTCTACTACTTCTGGTAAGTATAAGGCCGTTATCCAAAGTATGCTGACTAATAATATCCAAGGTTTGCACCATACATTGGAGCCGTTATCCCATATACCTTTTTTACCTTTTCTTTCAGAACAAGGAGTTGGTTTTCAGCTTGATACTTCTGCTAAATCTTTTCTTTGTACTGTTCATCCTGCTGAGAGTTTTGTCGTTTCTTCTGAGTCTTTATCTTTTTCTAGTGCTCATGATGTTGAAGTTGGCTCTTTTGTTAGGCCGTCTGTTCCCTCGGCGTTGGTTGCTGCCACAACCATTACCTCTACTGCTTGCACATCGTTGAAGGGAAAAGGTAAAAACGATGCTTCTGAAGGTTATTCCGGAGATGGTCATGAAGTTTATTACGGATATAGGTTTTCTTGTGGTCGTATTCGCTCTGATGCTGATGTAGATCCCAATGTATTTGGTGAAGTCTTTATCCCAGAGTAGAATGTGCCTTGCGGCTCTCGTTTGGATACTGCTGCTGATTGCCGCGAGGTACTTGATTGGTTTACTCCGCCTAGGTTCTGTTTTGAGATCCATAGTAAGGGGCAAAAGTAGTTCTTTGAGGAGTTCAACTATCTGTCGGCCCGTCAGACTTCTTTTTGTGCGGAGGTGCGGTTGCCAGGCTAAACATAATATTGCTCATAAGCTAAAATTGTCTGCCCCCTGTGACCGTCAGGCTGGTCAGCTAAAGGAAAGAGATGCGGAGATTGAGAAGTTGAAGACGAAGGTATCTTGTCTCCGTACTGAGATATCTTCCTTGAAGTCATCAGATAATCCTTATGTTGCTGAGACATTGTCTCTGATGGAGGAAAATTTGAAGCTTAAGGGTGAGCGTGATTCACTCAAAGCAGAGTTAGTGGAGCTACGCTCATCCGTGAATGGTCAGGCTGCTTCTTTTAAGATGGAATGTGCCCTATTTTTATCAACGCTGGCGGAGCTTCGATCTTCCTTGGAAGATAAGGATCATGATCTCATGGACTTGAGTGCCATCGTTGAGGAAGCAAAGCGCCAAACCAAGTGGTCTACAGATCGGGTGTGTGCGGTGTTATATTTTTTCCTTTACTTTTCATTGTTCGGTTTTCTCATCCTTTCCTTTTTTTTATTTTTTGAACAGGCTCGCTTGTTTCAAGCTACTCTTGACACTTTGGAGAGTCTTTTTAAAGGAAATCAGGATGCTCAGATGAAAGGGATTACTGATAGGTTGACCCAGTTGGATGTCCACCTTGCGGATATAGCTGTTCATCTTGATGAAGATTTTTATCCTCTCTTCCTTACCACTGTTGCTAGCTGTTGGTGGCTACTTGAGCGCGTTATGAAGTTTTTCCTTACTAAGTACTTAAACTCTTTGGAGTATTGCGCGATGCTGAGCAAACTATTGAGTTGTGCTATTAGGAAGGGGATGTAGATGGGTTTAGATGCTGGTATTTTGCATGGTAAGGAGGGTAGGATGCTTGTGGATATTGCTGTGAATAATCCTGCTGCAGAAGCGGATTACAACTCCGCTTATCGAGCATTCCGTGAGTTTGATTTTCCTCTTTTGGCAGATTTATCTTTGCATAAGGATTATGGTATCGAGGATGTTATGCACCTTCTCCTACTTGAGGCTGATGTTGCGGAGAAGCTTGGATTGGCCAATTTGCAACCTAGCTTAGAGCAACTTTCCGTACCTCGTATTAGAGGTAACTTAGTTGTTGGTGAAGCTGCTTTGTCGTCGTCCTTAGCCGTTGTGTGCCAAAGAGTTAAGAAGATTAGAGAGAGTATTTATACTGGTCAGCTTGTCCTTGCGGATTTTTTTACCCCTCTGGTTAAGCCTTTGTCTTTTGAGGTTTTATTGGGTTCGGGGACCACTTCTACCAGTGAGCCTATTGCTACTAATGTGAATGCTCCATCCACATCTTCTTTTCCCGCTATGTCTAATGGGCCTTTTTCAACATATGATATCCCGGTCTCGGACATTGAGAAATATGGGGATGCTACTACTTTGATTCCCTTTTCTGGTTCTCGTGGACAAAAGCTTGAAGTTATGACGGAGAAAAGTCATGCGGAATGAACTTTAATGATATTGTTTGCCACGACCACCTGTTGCCTTTCTTTGAACAGCCTTTTTGTATGTGAACTATTATTCCACTTGTTAGTAACGATTTTTGTAGTTCGTTGTAACTTCCGCGATGTGTTCCGTAATTGGATATGTTATTTTGCCTTGTTCATTTTGTTTGCATATTTTTAGCGTTCTTGCGTATGTCATGGTTGTACATGTATAGCTTTTATGAACGTTTTTATTATTTGCATTGTGGTTACGTCTAACCTTTTTGCGGTTTGTTTGCACTTTGTGATTTGTGCTTTGCTAGTATTAAAATACATACTGGTATATAATTTATTTTTAGTCTTAGTTGGATATTTGTGGGTTATCCTCCCGTACCGGGCTTGCAATACCTCTTACGTACTTATGAGTTAATTGATAGGGTACTCACCCTTCTGTTATGCGGAATAACATTTTTGGGTCATGCCCCAACGTGCGCGTCTTACTCACATATATGAATATCTTTGAAAATTAAATGTTAAAACTTGTAAATGTAAATTAGTGAAGGTAGCTAGGCTTCACTGTTCATTAAAATCTTTAAAGTAGTTACAACTAAGATTTTATTCAAAAATTACAATTAAGAGATTTTGGTTATACGAACGGATGTTGGATTCACCGGGGTGATCCTTCCTATTACATTATAATGGCGTTCCTTGGCCTTTTTCCATGTTGTATTCTGGCGGATGTAGGCCTTCTTTCCTTAGTGTTTATGCTAAAGAGTCTTCGGCTGCGTATATTCCGCACTTTTGCGGAAGTTGATGCTTGTGTTAGCTTTATATTATTTTTCATGATTGTCATGCAATCAGTCCAAAGATTTACCAGTGTCAGGTCATGCTGATTTTGTGTAGCTTCCCTTGGTTCCATATTGCTTGGCAGGTGGATTTGGCTAGTCCGAGGAGCTGAGGATCAGGGACCATTTTAGCAATTGGTGGTTTTACACTATGATATAGGATACATGGTGTATCTTTCATTTCATTCTCGTCCGTAGTCTTCTTATGTTTTAGGTTTTATAGGTGTTGGCTCCCGTTTGTGTCTTAATACTTGGTTGGTTGTATTCGTAGTCCGAAGACTTTTCTTGCTCTTTTCCTTGCTGATCTTGTGTAGCTTCCCTTTATGCCGCTCTGTGAATGGGCAGTTTTATCCGTGTGGCTAAAGACCAGTGGTTACTTTATCGGTTGGTTATTCGTCTCCATGATGTAGGAAATTTGAGTAGCTTTTCCACTCCGTTCATGGTTTTCCTTCTAACCATTATCCAAGCAGTGAGCTTGCTCCTCTCGTTATTCCTCACAGGCTATATATAGACTGAGGATGGGAAGTTCATCGACTTGATCCTTGGTTGATTGACGTTGTAGGGTGAAGCCTCTAGATGTCTGGATGTCCATTTTCATGATGGAGCATCCTTTGGTTATGGTTCAGTGCGCTTCCCTACAGATGTACGTGTATCCGCATTCTATCCCTCCAGTCAGCGGACCCCGATGACTCGTTCTTCCCCTTTATGCTTACCCGCCAGGTGGACCGATACCCGTGCTTTGCCGCTATTGCCCAGGTGTTTAATGGGAATCCTAGCTCGAAGCTAGGCGATTGCCATTTGCGCAATCCCAGGTATACATTTGGGTTCGTGCTGTCGGTATACCCGTTTTGTGTCCATGGCACTTGGTCTCTTTTTCGGATGACGGTCGTTCGGGCTGGTCGGTGTGCACTTATGTGGGGGAAGGTGAGACCTCTTCTTTGTGTAAGCGTGATACGATTGCTTCCGCATTGCTCGAGGGAAGAGGTAGAGATCGATTCAATGGGGAACTTGGATGAATGGTATTTGAGGAGTCTTTGATGCGTGGGATTGCGCCTTCGCAAAAGGTTTTACCTCTCAAGGGATCTTGAGAAGCTTGCAATCCCCACCAG
Organism: Artemisia argyi; assembly: GCA_030686995.1. Classification (NCBI taxonomy): domain Eukaryota; kingdom Viridiplantae; phylum Streptophyta; class Magnoliopsida; order Asterales; family Asteraceae; genus Artemisia; species Artemisia argyi. Next base: position 137,174,648 of record CM060695.1, on the reverse strand, counting down.
GCAGTGCACCTGTTCTTTGTAGTATAGTATAGTGACAAGTAGTTCAACACAGGAATAGTGTTCGCTAGGATTAAAAAGTCTACTAAACTAGGTCTAAAGGTGAGGGATGATTCTTTTTATATTTTTATATTTTTATAAAAGCAAGTAAAATCTCAGGTTTTCAAGGAGTGGGCGGAATTAGTTGCTAGTCAACTAACCCAATTAACTAAAGATGCAATCAAAATAAACTAAAATTAAATTGTGGTGTAAACAATAATAAGAGAAAATGTGTTTACTTAGATTTTATTACTCCATAGATATCTTTTACCGGTTGATTAGCTTGTTACAAGAGCGTGGATGACGGGTTATATTCCTTAATACCAGTTGTAGGGCCGTGTACGAAATTCCCTAACTCTATAAGCTCCTACTTCACTCCTATGTCGAGCCGACTAAAAGCTCCTAACATGGGATCACTAGAATTCGCTTACGCATTAAATACAACCATAAATCGTAGTACACCTCCGATCATGTTTCTTAAGACGTTCAAGCAAGTTACCAATTGGAAGTCTGCCAGTTTTCTTAAGCCTAACATCGAATACAATCATCCACAACAACTATAAACAAACCGTCAACCAATGATCAACATCTAGGTTTCATTACATCTAAGCAAACACAATAAAAACCTAGCCTAGCATGTTAAAAAGAAGAAAAGCATAAGGTAGAATCACACAACACATAGACATATCGTATGATTATTGGAAAGCTTATCTTCAATTGAACATGGATGGAACAAGGGTTGAAACCCTTATTATTACAAAAAAATTCGTCTAAGGTTTTCACAAAGAAGCTCTCCAAAAGTTCCACCCCTCTAATGAATGAAAATTAGAAAACTATATATAGATTTTACACCTTGACGGCGTCACGTTTTAGCTTGTGACGCCGTCAACTCGCGGCCAAGATAAAATTCGTATTGCCTAGATCCACTTCTGATGCCGTCATGTGTAAATTTTCTCTGGGCCGTCACATGTGTTTTGACCCTGACGGCCTTGGTGATGTCGTCAGGCCAAATTGCCTTGAAAATGCTCTGGGCCGTTATGTGTATTTTCCACATCCACCTCTTTTGCCAAGCTTGACGCTGTCACTTGCATTGCCTTGACGCCGTCTGGTACTGTTCCCAGCAAGGATTTTGAGACTTTGTCGTTTTCTTCACTTTTTCGCTCCAAAAACGTCCAAAATGCTTCCTTTTGGAAATTTCCTCTCAAAAGTACCTAAAATGACAAAAGGAACGATTTAAGCCAATAATTGATCAAATAATTACGAATTCGGGCTTAAATGACCCCCCAAAAGCGGTACACTTTTCGCCTTATCCAATACCCTTACACTTGAGATTTGCTTGTCTTAAAGCAAATGCGCTTTTATTCTAATAAAAATACAAGTTAAGGGTCATTTAACACTAAGATAAATGTAATTACAACAAATAATCATTCCACTTAAAACCCAAAACAAGCACGGAGGTTATACACTAGCACCTCACAAATAGTGTTTAGATACTCACATCTCTCGGGTGTAATTAAGTATATATCATAATAAGGAAATGGAAAACATCTCTCACTACCTGTCATAGCAAATAGATTACCATAGGCTTGGGAAAGGATCAAACCTCCACCACTTGGTGTAAGCACCTAGGATAAACTATCAAAGAGGTCTTTTAAAGGGTTATAACGTGAGGTGTAGGGATATGGTAAACACGGTTTTGTTGGATAAAGGCAATATTTACTGGTGGCGAGTTAATCATCTTGGTTAATTACATGTACAATATGGCGTTGCTAAGCCAAGACTCGACTCGACTTAAGCTAATCACGAACTTTTATGGATGGTAGTTCGTATGTTTTTTTTTATTTTATTTTTATTTTTTATTTTTTTTTTTGCATATACTTTTACCCTACAATCCAAAATAATACATCATAGGGAATTTGCATTCCCCTTACACTTGAACTTTTACATACTTTACAATTAACTATTCTAATGACTCAAATTAAGGTAATCAAAACACTTTGAGTACTTTTTAAGATTAACGCACATATGGGGGTAATATATGATGTTCTTCCCCATTACTCCATAACACAAGTACTTTACCCATGAGTCTCAATCGTCCCAAAACAATATGAACAAAATATTACTCGACTTAGCAACCGTGTAACAAATTACATAATTAACTAAGGGTTTAAATAAATAACAATAATTCACTAAAGATGAGTGCATACACGGAAGGATAAGGCGATTTGGTTACAAATTTAGGGTGGATTGTAAACAAATTCTTCCTTTAAGTAAAATGTTTAAAGTTAGAAACGAAAAGATAGGCTCGGAAGGGTATACTAGGGGTATCGTGTACTAAAAATGAGTACAACGCAAAGGTGTGGGAAAAATTAATTGACTTTACTAGTCAAGGTAATTGATTTAAATGGTCAAGTAATTATGATACGGGTTTAACACAAGGGTGATCTTAATACCTCTTATCATGTAGTAAATCCTACTACACGAATGTAGTCTCACTAGCGGTCTCGGGATGCATCACTAATGCAAGTTCTAGAATCTAAATACTACCGGTACACTCATAAGCACTAATAATTAATGCTTTTCCTAACAAATCTAAAGGCGAACCTCACCTATTTGGGTGAAAAAGTTTTCTGAGTGGTATGGTTTTTGTGCTAGTTATACAACTCCTATCCATGAGACGCTTATTAAGGCTAAAGCTTCACTCCTAAATGTTGTAAAAAAAATTAAATTTGGCGCTAAAATTGCCCTAACAAGTATTTCTCTTAGTTTTATTACACACCTACTATTGAACAAACAAACTCAAGCATAATTGTATTCTCAAAAGTATCATCATTTACCTTCCCCTTACACTTAAGGTGAACATTGTCCCCAATGTTCAATAAAAAGATGTAAAAGAAAATAAGGTAAAAGAATGAAAACAAATACTCCCCTGATTCGTTCGGTGTGGATAGTGCGTCAACAAGGTTAGATCTTCTTCCAAGAAAATGAACTTTGAAAGCTTCCCTACAAAAATATAAATCATCCTCTTGTCCAATGTAACCTGTTAAACCTGAGAAAACAATCAAGGAAAACCTCGCGTAAAATCGGCGGTAATCTATATATACTAGAAATACTAAAAAACAAATTAAGATATAATGCTTGTGGAATGAATGTTTGCAGATTTCATGGAGTTTTATAAAACTAAAGAATCAACAAAAACTTTAAGACTCCGGTATAAACAAAACTTGCAAAATTTTTTCAGAATTTTAGTACCTTACGCCGTCAGGTTTTAACTCCTGACGCCGTCATAATGTTCCTGCAAAAATCTCATGTTAAGTTTCCGGAAAATTTCTGGAAAAACTTATGCCTCACTTCATGGAAAATCCTGCAAAACATCATTATGACTCGATACAAGCATTTGACTCAAACAATTACTAATACACATGTTCATTTAATATTTGTTGTGGTTCATGTCCAATTTCGTTCTTATAAACAAATTTGGGTTTCCCTTACACTTAGCTTTTGCAAAATACCTTTATATGTAATTAAGGCGAAGTTAAAAATGAAATAAAGCATTTTCACAATTTATTTTGAACCATGATCCATGAACAATAAAAATAAAACACGCATACGGAAACAAATAAAATCAAACAAACAAAACAAATATAACATGGGTTGCCTCCCAAGAAGCGCTTTTCTTTATTTACGAGTCTTATAGCTAGACTCAAGGTCATGGGCTATTACGTGACCTCGTCATCGGTTCATCTTCCTAGGTCATCCTCAATCTTAGTTTTGTATTCCGGACCTAGTTGCAAACATTCCTTGTAGAAACCAAATATCTTATTCATAACATAGTCTACTCCTCTACATCTATCCTGTCATTCCTATAGTAAACCGCTTGCTTGTGTTCTTTTTCAATGTCTGACAAGAGCCGGAATTGTTCAATCTTATATGGCATTTGGTAGGCTATCTCATCGCTCTCATCTTTAAACCTAACTATCCCTAGAGATTGGTTATAATTCATCTTAGAAGCCTCAACAAACGGTTTTCCGAACAATACTTGACTTAGGCAACCATCTATTACCAGACGAATATCCTCTACAATCACAAAATCGGTAACATAGGTGAAGTTTCCTACAAAGACATGTAATCCTTTCACTCTTCTCACAAGTTACTCATCCAACTCGTGTTGGGCATCATCCTATATCCAAGTTGCTTCTTCATTACCCAATTATAATAGGTCCTAGTCATAATGTTTATGGGAGACCTAAGATCGATGTAAGCTTTCCACACATGCTTATGCCCAATGTTGCATGGTATGTTGATGTTAGAGGGATCACCCGCTTTGATGAGTAGTGAACCAAGGACGTATGGTGTCTCGGGGTCATCGAATAGATCTTTATGGTATTCCCGTTCTTTCTTGGTGGGTAACCTATCGAAGTATTCCTCTACATTTTCTACTTCCTCAACTCTCTCTTCCTTTTTCTCTACAACTTCCTTAATCTCATCCGTGTCACTTTCTTCCTTATTATTGTCAACCAGCTTAATAGTAACTACATTGACAAAGTGGACGTGTTTAGATGATGAGGGGTCCTTAATTTGGGTTCCGCTACTAGTGTCCCTAGTGTCCTTCTTTGGTGTAGTTAGCACTTGGTTGTTGAGAGCTTTCAACAAGTTGTCAATTTTATTGGTCATCTCCGCTTTTTGTTGATTGAATTCGGATTCAAACTTAGCTATGCGGGCCTCTTGAGATGCCATAAATTTGGACATCAATCCTTCAAGATTATTAGTACTACCATTGTTGTTGGAAGGATTATTGTTGAAAGTACGGTTAGAGGTTGGACCATTTAGTTGGTACGGATTAGGTGGGTTGGAAGAATTGTTTTGGGGCATGTTTTGGTTTTGCTTCCACCTAAGGTTAGGGTGATCTTTCCAAGAGGGGTTGTATGAATCACCGTAAGGTTTTTGCTCGGGTTTGAAAGTGTACCACTTGTCTCCCGCTCCGTCGGTACGCGAGGATGCTTAATCCACAAAAGCTTATTCGGGGAGTTCCATGCAATCACGAGTGTCACGGTGACCACTACATAATTCGCATGAAGAAGTGATTTTGTTCACTTGGCTTGAAGGTTTAGGGCTTCTTAGGATTTCATGAGAAACTTCACTTGGTCTTCAAGTTCCATGATCCTACGGTCGGGAGTGCTTGAATTGTTTGAAGGCAAATATATCGCCTTGACCGTTTTGTTCAAATCACGGGGATCATTCCAACTTTCGTTGTCATAGAGAGCAAGATCTTCTATGAGTTCCCATGATTCTTCCGCTCTTCGATCATGTAGCTTGCCACCGGCCGCTTGGTTGCAAGTCAACTAACCTAATTAACTAAAGATGCAATGAAAATAAAATAAACTAAACTAAAACTAAATTGTGGTGTAAACAATAATAAGAGAAAATGTGTTTACTTAGATTTCATTACTCCCTAGATATCTTTTACCGCTTGATTAGCTTGTTACAATTGCATGGATGACGGGTTATATTCCTTAATACCAGTCGTAGGGCCGTGTACGAAATTCCCTAACTCTGTAAGCTCCTACTTCACTCCTATATCGAGCCGACTAAAAGCTCCTAACATGGGATCACTAGAATTCGCTTATGCATTAACTACAACCATAAATCGTAGTACACCTCCGATCATGTTTCTTAAGACGTTCAAGCAAGTTACCAATTGAAAGTCTGCCAGTTTTCTTAGGCCTAACATCGAATACAATCATCCACAACAACTATAAACAAACCATCAACCAATAATCAACATCTAGGTTTCATTACATCTAAGCAAACACAATAAAAACCTAGCCTAGCATGTTAAAAAGAAGAAAATCATAAGGTAGAATCACACAACACATAGACATATAGTATGATTATTGGAAAACTTATCGTCAATTGAACGTGGATGGAACATGGGTTGAAACTCTTATTATTACAGAAAATTCGTCTAGGGTTTTCACAAAGAAGTTCTCTAAAAGTTCCACCCCTCTAATGAATGAAAATTAGAAAACTATATATAGATTTTACACCTTGATGGCGTCATGTTTTAGCTTGTGACGCCGTCAACTCGCCGCCAAGATAAAATTCGTATTTCCTAGATCCACTTCTGATGCCGTCATGTGTAAATTTACTCTGGCCCATCACATGTGTTTTAACCCTGACGGCCTTGGTGACGCCGTCAGGCCAAATTGCCTTGAAATTGCTCTGGGCTGTCATGTGTATTTTCCACATCCACCTCTTTTTCCAAGCTTGACGCCGTCACTTGCATTGCCTTGACGCCTTTAGGTACTGTTCCCAGCAAGAATTTTGAGACTTTTTCGTTTTCTTCACTTTTTCGCTCCAAAAACGTCCAAAATGCTTCCTTTTGTAAATTTCCTCTCAAAAGTACCTAAAATGACAAAAGGAACGATTTAAGCCAATAATTGATCAAATAATTACGAATTCGGGCTTAAATGACCCCCCAAAAGCGGTACACTTTTCGCCTTATCAGTCTTGTGGTTTGATGTTATTAGTCGTCATTTAAGAGCGACTAAGTTTTATTAGTAGTCATTTAAGAAAGCATTTGGGTTCTGGAACCGCTTGTCATTTTTGGTGTTGGTTATTGACTTTAGCATTGCGCCTTGGTTATCCATGAATTTGTATGTGAGGATCGTGATTATGTGACGTTCTGTCAGTGAATTACGACTGTTGCCTCTGGTAGGCGTCGCTGTGTTATAAGGTGTGGAAAACTAGAAGGGGGGTTGAATAGTTTACCGTTTAAAATCTTTTTAACTTGTTTAATTATCTTTAGAAACTTTCCGTTTGATCAAAGATATATGCACAAACACAATATATAACATGCAAGTATAAAGAAAGAAACGATCAAACCACAACACGAGTATTTATCGTGGTTCGGCTACAAGGACTCTTTTTCCTTGCTCTACGTCCACGCCCCAAGTATCCAACTCGAGATTTTTTTCACTAGTCAACAAGCTCCTTTCACCGGCGGAGAAAACCTTACACGTCGCTTATACACGTTTACCGACACTAAGCTAGATGTCGAGTTCTTTTACAAGGGTACAACCACTCCCGTTTGTTCTTTTACAAGGGTACAACAACTCCCGTCACACTTTGTATTTTGAGGACTAAAATACTAACCCATCACTACTGAAAATACACAATCAAAAGAAGTGTAAACTACACAAGTCTACACAATGCTAAGCTAACAATCTTGCAATGTTGTGTTGAATACTTGTAACTTTTATGAACTAGTGAATCTCTTTGCTACAAAAAGAAACTTCACATATGAGATGTTAAAGGGTTAGATGAAAGAATGAATGAATGTGTGTGAAAATATGATGTAGAGTGATAAGCCAAAAATCAAAGTTGTGGCTTAGTATTTATAGGAAAACCTTCTGGAGGTCTGGCGGATACGGCGGAACCCTCAGATGGGTTCCGCCCGTGTACCCCCAGGGTTCCGCCAGACTTGCAGTTGGTTTTCCAATAAATCTTGCAAACCAAACAATGTCACATCTCATTACACCTAGTCAAACACAAAACTTGTGCAAGCAAACATATGGTTAGTCAAACGCACTTTCTTTCCATAAATGTATATTGACAAAACTTGCCATAAATGTGATGTGACATTTCTATTTAAAGAAATAAAAAGTGTTGTGTTTTATGAAATGTAAAATGTAGCAAATGTTTAGTTATGCAAGTCTTTTAAAACTAAGATTATGATTTACTTAGAAACTAAAGTTTACATTTTTTCGTTAACAAAACTTAGCAAAGATCGTAAAATATAAATAACGTTTTTAGGCGATATTTGTATTAACAATCTCCCCCTTTTTGTTGATGACAAAACATAAACTTTGTTTTTAAGTAACTCACAAAATCTTAGTGTTTAAGACTTAAAAAAAAATTAAATTAAACTTGTTTTACTTAAGTGATGAAAATATATTAAGTTTAAAGGTTTAATATATGTTTCTCCCCCTTTTTGCCGAAACAAAAAGTAGAGTAGCGAAGCGGAATAATGCACATGCTCCCCCTTGGTTGTTACTCCCCCTAAAAGGAGTGCCAAGATGGGAAACATGGATTTTGATCCTACAAAAAAAATGGTTAGTTGGTGATATATATAATCAAGCTTGTAGTTACCACACATAATGTAACCACAATAACAACTCAAAAATGATCAACCAACAATGCAAGTAAGTAAGTAGAAAAAGATGTCATTTCAAGTAAAATTTGACTTTTAAAAGTCAAAGACAAGAAATGGGAAAGATCCTCCTACTTCTAAAAAATGAAAAATAACTAAGAAATAAAAAAATCAAATCCTACTTTCCTAAATGGGGCAAAAGGCCTCCAAATGTTGTCTAGGATTTGTTTGGGTGGGAAAGAGCATCTAAACGTTCTATGACGTGTTGGAATGCAAAACGGGTTTCATCTTGGAATTGGTGAAGCAACAATTTGATGCTTTCACCCATTTTCAACATTCGCTCACAATGTGAGCAAACATGGGGATGATTGGGTGGAAATGGGTTGGTGTTGATTTCTTGGTTTGAGGATGGGTTGGTTTTTGGTTCTTGGAAGGAGGATGGGTTTGGTATAGAGTCAAGCAAGGTGGTTTGAAATTCCATTGCTTGATGGAGGTGATTCTCAGCCATGCTTTGAATTTCCTCATAGGAAGGAAAGAAAGACTCAAAGGTTTGGGCTTGAGAATGTGGTAGAGTTGAGTGATCATGGTTTTCAAAATTTGGTTCTCCATAAAGAGGACCATGGATGTCATGGTAGATAGGGTAAAACAACAATGGTTTGGGTTGATGGTATTCTTATTGTGGTGGTTGGTTGTGGTAAGATGCTCATTTTGGTCAAGAAATGACCTTGGTGTTTCATTTGCAAAAGGTGGTGGTTGTGTTGGTCTTGGAGGAAGATCATTGAGATCTTGGACAAAAGGATGTGGTGAGGTTGGAGGAGACCCAAATAAATCCATAGGTTCAAGTTTTGATAATGGTGATGGTGATGGAGTTTTGGATAGTTGGGTTAGAGCACTTGGTGGAGTTGGGTCAATGGGTGATTTTGTAGGTGGTGGAGTAAGCTCATTGGGTTCATTGGGTGATGGAGATGGAGATGCAAGGTTTAGAAAATGTTCATTTTTGATTGGTGAGGTGAATTCATCCGAGGATGAGGAGCTTAGGTTAATGGATTGGTTAGACCAAAGTGGTTTGACACTTATTCGGGCGGTTTTCCGAACGGGTCTTGATGGTTTAGAGGTGATAGTTGACTTAGTCATGGTTAAAATGGTTTAAAGATCAGAAATTGTGATGAGGAAGGTGTGATTTGATAGTGTTTTAGGATGGTTCAATTTATAGTGATGAAGGAGTGTGGGAAGGAGTATTTGGATTTGATGTTAGGCCATATAAAAATGGAGGTTCCTAATGATTTGGAAGACTAATTGTGGGTTGTCATATCATGGAAGTCAATCCAATGAAAATGGTGAAGTGAGAAGACAAGTTTTGCACTAAATGCTTAGTGGTTTTGGCAAATTTGTTGAAGGATATGACTCAGGGATTTCAAGGAACCTTTGGAAGGGTTCCTTCCTTTATGTGTGAAGGTTCCTTGAGGTGGTTATGACTATTTTTGAAATTTGGCGGGAAATGGTTTTGTTTGAGTTATAAGGAATGAGAAGTACCCTATTGTGCTAAACAAATTGCAGGAAATTGGTTTCTATCTAAGAGGATTGTATTTTGTTGATTGGATGTTGAAATGTTGAAAAAAAAATCAAAAAAAAAAATATGCAGGAAATCTGGCGGAACCCTTGGATTACACAGGCGGAACCCGTGTGAGGGTTCCGTCCGGTCCGTTGGGCCATTTCTGGGTTGCCCAGAAATTACACTGGCGGAACCCAATATAGGGTACCGCCAGATCGGACAGACCTGAAAATTTAGACAGTCAGCGATTTTGACCCGCGAGACGATTTTCAAATTTTTCAAAAACTCCTAAAATCAAAAATATAATGCATATCTGGTTAGGAAATGCAAAAAGTGGACATGTAAACACGCATACCATTGGACTTTGACCGGGGGCTAGCGAATTTCACTATACTTAGTGAAAAATTCATAATCATGAAAATTTGACAACATTCCGAATGTTGTCTTCCTGCATCATTGTTAGTTAAGACATGTTCCAAATAGTATCACAAATTGTACCAACACACAAATACATCACAAACATTGTTTAAAAGACCAAATTGTTCAAATAGCACCTAGTGCCAAACACTCCTACACATCCGCACTCATTGACGATCAATCTTGTTCTTGAGCTTTCCAAGGAATCTTCCAAGATTCTTAAACATCCCCTTTGTTTGCTTGAACTCCGCTGACTCATTTGGAATATCCGGAAGTTGGGATAGGTATTCTAGAGGTGGGGAGCCTAGAGTTGGGCAAAGAGTCGTCTTCACTCATTGAGGAAGATGATGAGGAGGTAGGAGGATGAGGACGTTTTCCTTGGGCTTTGTACACTCTCTTAACACTTAGTGGGACAAAGGTGTGTGGAATGAGGGAGTAGTCAAGGCGAAGACCATTAGGAGTTGGTGGAATGGGAGAGATGAACCTAAAGAGACGGGTCAAGATCATTCCATACGGCATAGCCGTTGTGCCATGCACGGGAATGTCGGCCATTCTCTTGGCCATGTAGTAGGCAAGGTTGAAAGGTTGCCTAATGGACAAGGAGTAGAGCATGTAGCAAAGGCAAAGATTTATATGATCTCGGTTTCCTATTGTGCTAATGACATTGGCTCTAAGTACTTCCTCCCATTTCTTGAATTGGGGCTTGAGTTCATTAAGTTCCATTCCATACACATTTCCCGAACGGGTTCTCCTAGTGTTGGTTGTCCTAACGAATAGGTGGTTACGAATTTCATCTTTGGACACAAGAGGGGTGTCATAGGGATGGATGCGGTCAAAGAGTGTGTCAAGAGTTGAGAGGGAGTGCAAGTCAGAGTAGATGCAAGTACCACGGTTTGGGACACCTATGATTTGAGCAAACTCCTCAAGAGTGAAGGAGTATTGATGAGCACTAGCCCTAAAGTTGATAGACATGCGACCATACTCATCCGTGGAGAGAGTGACGGATGCATAGAATTCTAGAATGAACCTAGGACACATAGGCTCGTCGATTTCTAAAAGACACTCAAAGTTGATTGTGGCAAATTCCATGTAGAGGTTTGTGCCTTCTAGGAAGGATGGGTCAATGGTTCTACCCTCATGGACATAATGTTTTTCTAAGGCTTTGAAAACATCGACTTGATTTGGGGTAAGGCCTTTTGTTTTGTGGTGTTCGGGTAAGTACTTAATGGTGTCCTTGTGGTTGTAGTGGGTTAGAGGAGGCATGATGATTCCTAGAACAACAAAATTTCACATTTTAGTCTAAGTAAACGACTATTGTAATGTGATTGTTCTAGTGTGTGCCTATATGAAAACAATGTGGAGGTGCGGTTATCTCGACTCATTTTGATGCTTCAAAAATGTTTTATAATGCAAGTTTTGTTATAAAACAAAAGATAACCCAAGCACTCATAGTTCAATGTAGCTTTGTTTGAATGTACCCGAAAATACATATTGGTTATGTATTCCCTTTAGCATTCAAGAGACATTATGCAAGTGATGTTTTAAACACAACGTTTTGATTTTGTATTCTCAATGTGAGATGAAAAATTATTCGTCCTATTTGTGAGAAATTTTTTGAAGAATTTGACCTGGGGGTTTTAGCAAGCATGTTTACACTTAGTAAGAATGCAATTCCTAACTATGGGGAACATGATTAGTTTTGTTAAACACCTAATTTCATGCATGAGTTTCTCAAGTTAATGCATAACCCCAAGTTTTTGTTTTTGTGCAAAAATAGAATTCCTAGACTCAGATCAGGATTGTAATCAAGTTTAGAATACTTACAATGATGATTGTTTTGCAATGTGAGTGAAAGGAAGACCAAGAAATCGCAGGTATGGATGGATGGTAAAGTGAATAGTAACAGTTTGGAAGTGGTGGTATGAGATAATGGGTGTTTGGTTTAATAAACAAAGAAAATGTTTCTGCAGGTCGGCGGACACGGCGGACCCTTCAATTGGGTATCGTCCGTTGTGTTTGAGGGTTCCGCCGACCCTACTAAGAAAAAGAGTTATGGATTTGTTTTGATTTTTGTGATTTTTGTCTAATGTTTAGCACTACAACGTAGGTTCCATGAGTCCTAAGCCTAGCCTAAGAAGGTTAAAAGGTTCACGTTTAAGGGGTTTCGTGAGAATGTCGGCTATGTTATCTTCGGAAGAATCTTTCTCAATTGAGATATTTCCTTTTTGAACGTTGTCACGAAGGAAATGATGACGGATTTCAATATGTTTGGTACGAGCGTGTTGAACCGGGTTTTTACTAAGATCAATGGCACCTTTGTTGTCACAAAGAATTGTGATGTCGCTAAGTTGAATTCCGTAGTCGACAAGAGCTTGCTTCATCCAAAGAGCTTGTTGACATGCCTTTCCGGCCGAACGTACTCGGCTTCCATTGTTGAGATAGCAAGAGCCGTTTTCTTCTTAGAGAACCATGAGGTGAGACATTGTCCAACAAAAGTACAAATACCACTTGTGCTTTTTCTATCAACATAGTCACCGGCATGATCCGAGTCGGCATACACTATGGTGTCTATTCCCGTTCCTTTGGGATACCATAAACCTAAATGTGTAGTGCCCTTAATATACCTAAAAATCCTTTTAACGGCTTCGAGATGAGTTGTCTTAGGATCTTCTTGGAAACGAGCACATAGACAAAAACTAAACATAATGTCAGGTCTACTAGCCGTTAGGTAAAGTAGACTTCCAATCATACCTCTATATTTAGTGTTATCTACAGATTCACTTTCCTCATCCTTGGTGAGTTTAGTTTCCGTGGACATGGGTGTTTTGATTGGTTTCGAATCTTCTAATCCAAATTTCTTAAGCATGTCCCTAATATATTTTGATTGGTTAAAGAAGATATCATCTTCTAGTTGTTTAATTTGGAGTCCTAGGAAAAAGTTGAGTTCTCCCATCATACTCATTTCAAACTCGTCATGCATGATTTTTGAGAAATCCACACATAATTCTTGACAAGTTGATCCAAATATAATGTCATCAACATAGATTTGGACTATGATAATATGTTAATCTTTCTTCTTAGTGAAGAGAGTATTATCAACTAAGCCCATGGTATACTTATGGTCAACTAGGAAGGTCTTAAGTCGATCATACCATGCTTTTGGAGCTTGCTTAAGTCCGTATTTTAAGTTTGTAGACATGATTTGGTTTTTCAAAATCGATGAAGCCCGATGGTTGAGCAACATACACTTCTTCATTTATGACTCCGTTTAGAAATGCACTTTTGATGTCCATTTGAAAGAGTTTAAAATTGTCTGCACATGCATATGCAAGTAAGATTCCAATTGACTCGAGCCTAGCAACCGGAATAAAAGTTTCATCGTAGTCAATGCCTTCTTGTTGATTATATCCTTGTGCAACTAGCCTAGCTTTGCTTCTAGACACAATTCCATTTTCATCCATTTTATTACGAAAGACCCATTTTGTTCCAATTATAGTTTGACTCTTTGGTTGAGGAACAAATGTCCATACATCATTCCTAACAAATTGGTTTAACTCTTCTTGCATTTCAATTACCCAAGACTCATCCTTAATGGCTTCATTAATGTTTTTCGGTTCAATGGTTGATACGAAACAAGAGTAGTTGCTTTCATTTTGAACTTTTGATCTTAGTGTTCTTTCGTTAATGTTGCCTATGACACTATCTAATGGATGACTTTTAGATTCTTTGACATTGACAAGTTCTTTGTTTAATAGTTCATCTTCCTTGTCTTTACCTAAGATCTCTTGACTTTCTATTGCTTGGCTTTCAACTAAGTCATCATCTACCAAAGGTAATGTCTTAGAGGGAGGTGGACTCTCGTCAAATGTTACGTTCAATGATTCCTCGACTCTTAAGGTTTCTTTGTTCAAAACAATGTAAGCTTTACTATTTTTTGAATATCCAAGAAATACACCTTCATAAGACTATGGGTCCAATTTGGTGAGATAATCCTTGGTGTTAAGAATGAAGCATTTACTCCCAAACACTCTAAAGTATCCTAATGTAGGCTTTTTACCTTTATATAGTTCATAAGGAGTTTTCTTCAAAAATGGTCTAATTAAGACTCGATTTAAAATGTACATTGATGTGTCAACAGCATTACACCAAAACTTTTGTGGAATATTTTGTTCATTAAGCATTGTTCTACTCATCTCTTGCAATGTCCGGTTTTTACGTTCTACTACACCATTAGATTGAGGGGTACGTGGAGCCGAAAAGTTATGAGTAATACCATTAATATCACAAAAATTTCCAAATTGAAATTCATTATCAAATTCACGACCGTGATCCGTTCTAATAGACACAATATTAGAACCTACTTGATTTTGAATTTTCTTACTTAGAATCTTAAATTTATCAAATGCTTCATTTTTACTTTTCAAAAATTTTGTCCAAGTATATCTTGAGTAATCATCGACTATGACTAAAGTGTAGAAGTTACCTCCATAACTTTGTATAGCGGATGGACCAAATAAATCCATATGCAAAAGTTCTAGACACCTAGATGTAGAAACCAAGTTTTTATCCTTATGGCTACTATGGACTTGTTTACCGACTTTGCAAGCATCACAAAAGTGTTGGTCATATTTCAACTTAGGTAGGTTTCGAACTAAGTCTTTGGAGGAGAGGTTTTGAATTAGTCTCATGTTAGCGTGTCCTAAACGTCTATACCATAAAGTTGAAGATTCATCTAATGAAGTAAGACAAAGTTTGTCTCTAGATGTTGGATCCATCTTCATGACGTATACGTTGTTCTTAAGAACACCTTTGGCTATGGTTATACCATCTTTAAGTATTTTACTTCCGTTTTCACTAAAAAGGACATTATACTTATTACAACAAAGTTGACTAATACTAAGAAGATTAAAACCTAAGTTATCAACATGAGCTACATCATCTATAAAAAGGGAGTCATGAGAGATTGTACCTTTTCCGATGATTTTGCTCTTAGCTTTACTACCAAACGTAACATTACCTCCATCACATTTGTGATAAGTAGTGAAGAGGATTTTGTCCCGTCATGTGCCTTGAACAACCGCTATCTTTAATCCATTCATATGGTTCCAAACATACTTTGAGGCACACCTATTTTACAAAAAACACTCAAACATTTGGTCCCCAATTTCTCATGGGTCCATTTTGGTTAAGCATACCATTAACTTGTTCCAAGTATGAGAGTAGAACATAAGGGTTCCATGACATATAATTTGGAGCTTGGTAATGTCCAGGAGTGTTTTGGTTCCATACATCTTGGTAGCTTGGTCATGTGTTGATGTTGCTCTTTGGAAAAAGGCATTTGGGAATTGGAGTCTTAGGTCTTGGTTGAGTAGTCTTAGATCTAAATTCATTTTTACTAAGTCCTACTCCAGTTTTAAAGGTAGGTTTTGTTCCATTTTTATATGTGACTTTAACAAATTTTGAATGATCCGATGTGGAGGATGTTACTGCTGCAGCAGACTTGGCGGAACCTTCGGGTTCAACGGGCGGAACCCTAGATTGGGTTCCATCTGTTCCGCGGGCTGCTGTAGCAGTTTTGTTAGTCTCTTGTGCATTCTTTTCTTGTTTTGTTTGACCCTTTGAAGTTTCTATTTTCATGAATCCTAGTCCTGTTCTTTCAAAGGGTGACTTTTGAAGTTTCATAATTTCATCCGCACAAGAAATGCTCTTATCGAACTTCTTAAACTTTGTGGTTTGTTTTATTAGATCATTTTGAGTAATTCTAAGTTTCTCAACTTCGATTTTAAGCTTTTCACATGATTTGCAAGACGTGTCAATACCTTTACTCTTTTCTAATCTCTTAGCTTTTTCTTTTAATTCATAAACTTCATTTTTTAAAACTCCTTTTTAGTTTTCAAAAACTTATTTTTGTTTATGATTTTTCAAGCTCAATTCACAAAGTTTGTTATATTCTTTTTGTAAGGTGTCATCATCAATAGAGGAGTAAGATGAGTCGGAGAGTACCTCATTTGAGTCATGAGCCATGAGAGCAATATCATCATTCTTTGGCTCATCGTCATCTCCTTCATAGTCACTCCAAGCACCACCCACAAACGCTTGTTGAGGCTTGCTTTCGGGTGGTTTTGGACATTCTCCTACTAGATGACTTGTGTCTCCACACCTATAGCATTTCCTTTCAACCTTTCCTTTCCTATCATCACGATCTTTTCGGAAGGTTTTCTTGTCATCTTTAGGTTGCCTTACAAACTTCCCTCGTCTATGAAAGAACTTCTTGAAGTCTCTCACGGCCATAGCATATTCCTCATCATCACTATCCGAAGTAGATTCTTCATCATCACTTGATTGGACTCTAGCTTTCAAGGCAATGGATTTGACTTTTTCTTTCTTGCCTCTAACTAATTCCGAATCTTTTTCCATTACCATTTCATGAACTTTAAGGTTTCCAATTAGTTCGTCAAGTGACATGCTTGAAAGATCCTTGGATTCTTCAATTACTGTCACTTTTGCTCTCCACTTCGGATGGAGTGCTCTAAGGAATTTCCTGACAAAATTCTTACTACAAAAAGATTCATCAAGTGCTTTAAGTGAAGTAATAATAGTGTTAAACCTAGAAAATGCATTATCAATAATCTCATCTTCGGGAATAACAAATTGTTCATATTGTTGAACAAGGAGATCAATTTTGTTATCCTTAACTTGTGAGTTTCCTTGATGAGTGACTATTAAAGATTGCCAAATATCTTTGGCGGTTTTACACATAAAGACTCTTTCATATTCTTTCTTAGGCAAAGCATTGTAAAGCATCATTTTAGCTTCATTATTTTTAGCAATCAATTTCTTTTGATCATCATCTTTAGTATTAGAAGCTATATTATCACCATCAATGATTATATACCATAAATCTATATCTTTAGATTTCATGTAAGTTTCAAAAAGGTTTTTCCAATACATAAAACCATTAGCTTCAAAAAGTGGTGGTCTTCGCATAGATTGCCCTTCTTGTAATTTTCAAAATCCATGGATCGTTTCAAGTTTTAAAACACAATATATTTTAAAAGCTTGAGTAACGTAGCTCTTGATGCCAATTGTGGAAAACTAGAAGGGGGGTTGAATAATTTACCATTTAAAATCTTTTTAACTTGTTTAATTATCTTTTGAAACTTTCCGTTTGATCAAAGATATATGCACAAACACAATATATAACATGCAAGTATAAAGAAAGAAACGATCAAACCACAACACGAGTATTTATCATGGTTCGGCTACAAGGACTCTTTTTCCTTGCCCTACGTCCACGCCCCGAGTATCCAACTCGAGAGTTTCTTTCACTAGTCAACAAGCTCCTTTCACCGGCGGAGAAAACCTTACACGTCGCTTATACACGTTTACCGACACTAAGCTAGATGTCGAGTTCTTTTACAAGGGCACAACCACTCCCGTTAGTTCTTTTACAAGGGTACAACAATTCCCGTCACACTTTGTATTTTGAGGACTAAAATACTAACCGATCACTACTGAAAATACACAATCAAAAGAAGTGTAAACTACACAAGTCTACACAATGCTAAGCTAACAAGTCTTGCAACGTTGTGTTGAATACTTGTAACTTTTATGAACTCGTGAATCTCTTTGCTACAAAAAGAAACTTCACATATGAGATGTTAAAGGGTTAGATGAAAGAATGAATGAATGTGTGTGAAAATATGATGTAGAGTGATAAGCCAAAAATCAAACTTGTGGCTTAGTATTTATAGGAAAACCTTCTGCAGGTCTGGCGGATACGGCGGAACCCTCAGATGGGTTCCGCCCGTATACCCCCAGGGTTCCGCCAGGCTTGCAGTTGGTTTTGCAATAAATCTTGCAAACCAAACAATATCACATCTCATTACACCTAGTCAAACACAAAACTTGTGCAAGCAAACATATAGTTAGTCAAACACACTTTCTTTCCATAAATGTATATTGACAAAACTTGCCATAAATGTAATGTGACATTTCTATTTAAATAAATAAAAAGTGTTGTGTTTTATGAAATGTAAAATGTAGAAAATATTTAGTTATGCAAGTCTTTTAAAACTAAAATTATGATTTACTTAGAAACTAAAGTTTACATTTTGTCGTTAACAAAACTTAGCAAAGATCGTAAAATATAAATAACGTTTTTAGGCGATATTTGTATTAACATAAGGGTTTGGTAACACCTTTAATTTTCTTGGGGGAAATTGCTTTGGGGATATTGTATGTGATGGTGGTTTTGATTTTTTGGGTTGATTGTTTCGCCTTTGTATCGCTATTTATAGCAAATGAATTTTGGCGTTTCTTCTTCAGCATTTATGGCCTGCAAACGCGTTTGCAGGCTTTTTAATATATCTAGGGTTTGTTAGGTCTGACGAAAAGTACGTAGTTTCATAATTTTGATTCCTTGGGAAGGATCATATGTTTATGATTCCTAAATTCTCCATCTCCCTGTCTGTCCTTAGCTCAGCGCTAGTTTTTGAAAGCTAGCGGATAGTGTCTCGTTCCTTTAAGTTTTCTGTAGGGGATTGTCCGCGTGATTTTTCTCTTTACCATGCGGATGGGATTTTTTATATTGTTGGATCGGATGTTCCAACTGTTGATGCGGGTAGTGTGGGAACAAGCAATTCTGATGCCATTATGGCATGGTTATTAGCTTGCCTTTACGGCATGGTTGTTAGCTTTGATTTAGTGAGTGTGGCCTTGATAGGTGGTTTACCTAGTTAGCCAACTCAAGCGATAGATTATGAGTAGGTAAAGGCTAAGGTATGTTGTGATGTTTATGTGTTTATTGGTTGAAGTATTTGTGTTGCACATACGTGGATTAACATGTTAATCATGTATTAATCTAGTTACTTACTAAGTGAAAGCTTATTGTTTAGTTGACAATGTTTTGTAGGTTACTCATGGGTGAAGCTATGGCTTGGATAATGTCACACCCCCAAAATCGGGTCCAGCGGAAGCATACGTGTAGCTGGGGTGTAACTCAATCGGTATCACAACACAAGTACAAAATTGGTTTTCACTTCAATCATTTAGAGTAAAATGGTTTAATCAAAAATGTTGAATTTACATTGTTAAAAGTAGTGCGGAAGTAGGCCATTAAAATAATTTAGAGCGGTCCCCAAATGAATAATCAGAGTCTTCTATGACCATGCCATGCCCTGCCAAAACCTCCAGTAGCGTGCCATTGGTTAAAACCTGAAAATACATGCTAAAGTGTCAACACGAGGTTGGTGAGTTCATAGAGTTTGTTTAACAAATAATGCCTATAGAGAAAAGATCGCCCAGCAAAGGCATCGTAAATCTACTCAGTTGCAAGTCCCGCCATAAGAGACTTGTAACCTGTGTGTTTACGACCCACTGCCAAATATGATAAAGTCTACGTGAACAAAAGTAATACTGGTATCCAAATTCCCAGATAAATATAGCAAAACGGCTATATAAAAAAAATTCAGTCAATGAGGCCATATGATAAATCAGTCAAGCGGGAAAACCCGTAATAAGGTTGATGCAAAGGCATCTTAATTCAGTCAAGTAAGGAAACAGCAATATTACGTTTGACATCACAGCCAAGTGGGGAATACCACAATACGTTTGACATCACAGCCAAGTGGGGAATACCACAATATTACAATGAACATATAGGTCAATCAAGTAGGGAAACAGCAATATTACGTTTGACATCACAGCCAAGTGGGGAATACCACAATATTACGTTTGACATCACAGCCAAGTGGGGAATACCACAATACGTTTGACATCACAGCCAAGTGGGGAATACCACAATATTACGTTTGACATCACAGCCAAGTGGGGAATACCACAATATTACAATGAGCATATAGGAACAATTGGTGACTATGAGTCATATAAACAAGGATAATCAATCCCATGAAATACAGTAAATCAAACATACCAATGAATGCAGGTGATCAAACATATATTTAGGTAACATTGGAAATATTTGAGAAATCAACCAGGTATAACAAGTAAGGCGTTTAAGTAAAACGAGCATGTATTTTCCCCCAAAGAGTTTACAAAACAATTAAAATAGTAGGGGCTATGACTCACCTGGAGCGATAGCTACGATGACAAAATTAGATATACTGAAATGAGGCACGATCTCTAACCGCAACCTAAAATGAATGATAATCTCTAATGTAAGAAATGAAATGATGCTATACATGCAAATACGTATGTTATCGATACCACTCGTTAGTTTTGAAAATAACGTTTATCGTCGAAAAATATTTTTTTGACGTCTCGTTAAGTTAATACTCACTTTCCATGTAAATACGTTGAAACGGTACTCCACGATCCTTGTTTGGTGTCTTATCGGCAAATATAAGGTTTTCGTCGCAAAATAACATTTTTATTACTTGAAAATATGCCCAAAATGGCCTCGCAAAACAAGTCGCGAAATGTTGTACGTTAAGGGTTAGTGATGAAACTCGGCGTTTTTGAAAACCTTGTAATAATATCTTGAAGTCGTGTCATTTAACTTTTGGCGATACGGGTCTCGATCGATGAGAAAATCAACTCTTATTGTTGTTATTTGAAAGTATTATGTTCAATACTTAGAAAATCTCATTATAGTAAAAGCTGTCAAAATATATATAGTTTATCGGGTATATAGATGAGGTCGTAGTTTATTCGTTATAAGTCTATTCGACAAACGGCCAATTGATTTGAAAAGCTTGTTAGAAGATCTTGATTTCATAAAACTACGGCTCGGACTCAAACTGATCCGATCATAAAGAAAAACAGCCGAGAAAGTGGTGTCTCGCAAAGACAGTGTTACGGCAAAATAATAATAGAAAAGCTGATGGAAATTTGTAAAAATCGGCTAAGTTCAAACGCTTGTATCTTTTTCGTTATAAGCTCGTTTTCTACGTTCTTTATATCCCCGGAATCGTGGGATGGCATACTAATATATTTTTGATAAGTCGGGACGGCTAGATCAAGTTTTAGGCCTCGAAACAGTCCATAAAAATCGTGGGACAGCAAGTAATTTTTCAGAAAATAGTTTTCGTCATTAATATTGGAAATATCATAACTTTTTCGTCATAACTCGGATTTTAGTGATTCAAGCGGCCACGGTTTCGTTTTTGAAAGTATTTTCTGAATATCTAACCCAATGTTACCCGGAAACCACTGAGTTTTCTGAAATTGGCGATTTGGGACAGAACCTATATTTGAAAGTATTTTTCGTTGTTAATATTCGGAAAATCATATCTCCTTCGTTATTAACTCGTTTTTATCCCCGTTTTCGGCCATAGTTTCGTCTCGGAATGTATTTTCTAAATCTTTGGTCAAATATTACCCACAACCTACTGAGTTGGCCACGTTTTCAAAATAAGGACAGCCACTTTTCTATTAGTGCCAAAAATGAGTTTTCTAGTTTGTAACTTGTTCAAGGCTTAACCAAACCACTTCAAACCAACTCCACAAATACCCAATCCTACCATACACCTTCTTAGGGTGTCATGGGTTCCTAAATATCATCCATCAGAACCATCTACCAAGGATTCACCTATATAATATATCTAAGGCTTGTAAGTTATAAAAAGTGTATATAGAGTGGTATAAATCAACATATGCATATATATCTTGAATAAAAGTGTATGATCATTGAAAGATACTTGAGGAAATTATGAAAATGAGTTTGACAACTTACTTGAAGGATTAGTGGATTAGTGGAGATGAAAAACTTGCAAAACCTTGTGTTTAAACTTCAAAACCCTAACAAGAAGTACTAAATAACCTTGATTATCACTTGATCTTGGAAAAATTGATGTTTCTTCTTGTTGTTTTTGTTTGAGCCGATCCACACACCAAGAGAGAAAGAGAGAAAATGTTTTCTAGTTTATTATATGAACTCTTGTACAAATGAGGTAAGAAAATATCTAAGCCTTATGTATAATAGTTAGTCAAATGAAATTATGAAGTTTTGACTAGGAGGGGGGGCAATGGGGCATGATTTAGGGGGGTAGATAAAAAGTGTGTGGGCTAATTAAAGCCATTGTCTAGTAAGTGCAAGTGTTAGTTTGTTTTTGTAGGGTATTAGGTGTTACCGGGTACCGAGTTATCTTGAAATAAATGTTAACGAGGTGAAATAAAATACGACAAAGTTGTAAAGGTTGTAAAATATTATTCCTGATGAGAATCGGGTGTTAGAATAATTATTGAATTGAAATAACGCAAACCGACGGAGTAATAGACTCCGACTGTGAAATATAGTAATTGATTAAAGAACACCGGGTAAATTAATAATATAATTTTTATATTATTATAATGAGTATAAAAATATGTTAGGATCGTAGTCGGGAGTATTGGGTATACGTTCGTAGTAAAAACTGAATGGTAACGTTAATTACAAATTAAGCATACGTATATAGAAATAATGCATATCCGTGTAGTAACTAATGTGATGATAATGTGTAGACTAATCCAGTCTATATGAAGTGTCATTAATGAATGATGCATGAATTCACAACTAAACCACATTGGTTACGCGAATTTGAAGACTCGTAAACTCAGTTTACGAAATGACGAACGATGATCATGAATAGTGATTTCCCTTCGGGAATGAATAGTGTCACATGAATAGTAAAATTTCTGAACGCTTCTCGGAATCACAAACTGACTCCGAAAACAATGAATAGTAAAATGATGAATAGTGACCGGTGAATAGTAAATGTTGAATAGTAACTGATGAATAGTGAATAGGAGAAATGTCCTGAAAATGCGGGTTGTTACAGTCTCACCACCTTGAAAGGAACTTCGTCCCGAAGTTCAGTTTGTGTTGGTCTCTAGAGTGGTATTGGTTAAAAGATGATGATATAATCGTGTAAGCTACTGAGCTCTAACAAGGTTCAAGTCTGACGGCCACTAGGCCTACTCTGTCAGAAATCGTAAATGGTTCAGTGTATATCGGGTTTAACTTTATGAGGTTTTCTGAATGGTATTATGCCTTTCCTAGGCAGAACTTTCAACATAATCATGCCATCAACTTAAAATTCTAAGGGTTTACCGTTTATCGAACTTGTAACTGATTCTTGATTTGTAGGAAATTCCTGGTTATTTCATGAATGCTTACGGGACTAGTGAGTTGGGCTTTTCCAAAATTTGATCCATCAACGGATGTTGGCACTTCGACCATAGAATGCTTTAAATGGTGTAGTCTCTAAGCTCGTGTGGTAACTATGGTTGCAACTGAATTTGATTTATGGAAAATGGTTAATCCAACCATTTCTAGTGTCAATCACACCCGATTTGGGCATATCTCCCTAGGTTTGAATCAATCTCAAATTCTGACCATTGGTCTACAGATGATAGGTGGTGTGGTTCCAAAGAGATCTTAATGAAATTGTTAGGAGTTCGAGGTGAATCAAATTCCTCTATTAGGAATAATTGAAATGAGTATCGTGAATCTTGTGGAAAAACTTACAAGGTTAAGTCCGTCAAAGGGTGTTATTGAAAATAATAGATTAGGATAAGGTTGTGATCTTCTGCAGGATGTCAGGAATTGAGTCTTTCTCCACCTACGGTGCTTAGTCTCCATTACTAAGATTTTCCCCAAGTTATAGGTCATCAACTCACAAACTCCTAAAGGTATAAGTGAGGTAATATAGTGATTGATTTTCAAAGTTTGTTTTGAGATTGTGTGTTTTGTTCATAAACCTTCCCGGAATAAATAAATTTATAACTTTAAGTCAACGGCTTTTTAAGTAACATTTTTCTCGATGTTTCAAAATTTAATAGTTATGCAAGATAGGACAATTTTCAACATTAGATGGATAGTATTGTTTACCAAAGATCGATGTTTAAAATTTTCTAACATTCAATAGTTTTGTAAAAGATTAATCAAAAGAAATTCGCTTGTCAAAATAAGTGCCTCAGAAAAGTATTTCTTACAAGATATATGTTTTGTATAACCGTAGTTTGGAGAAAAATCCATTTAAAGTGAAAGTATCAAGAGGATAAAATAGCTAGGTATGTATGTCTGCACAAATGCATAGGTGTCTAACATGTTTGAATAAAGTCTATTGGTGAGGACATGTTCAATTTATAGTCTCGGTTAAAAGGTTGGATTTATCTCTATGGTGTTGCTTAGTGAGAACTCGTATCGAACAAATCCTGTAATTCAGTCAAGCCAATACTTTATAGATGCTGGAATTTTTGGCGATCAGGCCAGTGATAGTGGTCCGAGTGGTTTCGTGATATCCTGAGATTTCTGTTGAGTTTTGAAAGGTCTTAATGTATCGAGGGATCATCCTCATAAAAGGTATGGAAAGTCTTTCCTAGGGAGGTCATTGATAATATCCACTTATCAATATAGGGAGTAGTGAGGAATGAGTGACATCGGAATCTATAGGGTGTTAGCTAATTCCTTATATATATATGGGGGTGGGGAAAGGAAATGATAGTGATGGTGAGAAGGGAAGAGACTGTGACAACTGCGACAAAATGAGATTGTGACAAAAGAAAATACTGTGATATGAGTGTATTGTGCATAAATATGAAAGTTCATGAAATAAAATGACCAGCTGACATGCTTCCAATCGGTGGTTTACGAAGTGATGAAAAGTATGAAGGTTCCAACAACGAGAATATACACACACATGAATGAAACATTTGGAAATTGAGTAGGGGATTCAATCCAGACATAATCTTATTATAACCACTCTCAGTCTTACAAAATTCACTTCTGAGTCAGACATAGGTGGTCAGCCTATATCTCACTATCCCGGGTTGAATATAGATGACCAGTCTATATTCCACCGAGGTTCCATGAATTTTGAAATACTCAGCTCAGTTATACTAATACCATGTCCTTCACCAACACCAAGACGTTCTGAAAGACAAAAGCAGGTGACCAAACTCGAGGTCAAATGATGAAACTATGCAAGGAAAAACATAACGTGATGACATATATGATACGTGAACATGCTTATATGAAAGACAATTATAGTAACCAACTATAATAATTGAATATAATATACCAGATAATGAGATAACAATCTCATCACCTATGTCAGCAACTAACCACAAATGAGGCTTCAGCTTGGCAGGCAGGCACGTGACGGTCATAGGGTTAAGTTTTCTTGAAAGTAGCTATAGTCTAGGTTTTAAAAACACTTAGTTCGCTATAGCCAAAGCTCTGATACCAATCTGTCACACCCCCAAAATCGGGTCCAGCGGAAGCATACGTGTAGCTGGGGTGTAACTCAATCAGTATCACAACACAAGTACAAAATTGGTTTTCACTTCAATCATTTAGAGTAAAATGGTTTAATAAAAAATGTTGAATTTACATTGTTAAAAGTAGTGCGGAAGTAGGCCATTAAAATAATTTAGAGCGGTCCTCAAATGAATAATCAGAGTCTTCTATGACCATGCCATGCCCTGCCAAAACCTCCAGTAGCGTGCCATTGGTTAAAACCTGAAAATACATGCTAAAGTGTCAACACGAGGTTGGTGAGTTCATAGAGTTTGTTTAACAAATAATGCCTATAGAGAAAAGATCGCCCAGCAAAGGCATCGTAAATCCACTCAGTTGCAAGTCCCGCCATAAGAGACTTGTAACCTGTGTGTTTACGACCCACTGCCAAATATGATAAAGTCTACGTGAACAAAAGTAATACTGGTATCCAAATTCCCAGATAAATATAGCAAAACGGCTATATAAAAAAAAATCAGTCAATGAGGCCATATGATAAATCAGTCAAGCGGGAAAACCCGTAATAAGGTTGATGCAAAGGCATCTTAATTCAGTCAAGTAAGGAAACAGCAATATTACGTTTGACATCACAGCCAAGTGGGGAATACCACAATACGTTTGACATCACAGCCAAGTGGGGAATACCACAATATTACAATGAACATATAGGTCAATCAAGTAGGGAAACAGCAATATTACGTTTGACATCACAGCCAAGTGGGGAATACCACAATATTACGTTTGACATCACAGCCAAGTGGGGAATACCACAATACGTTTGACATCACAGCCAAGTGGGGAATACCACAATATTACGTTTGACATCACAGCCAAGTGGGGAATACCACAATATTACAATGAGCATATAGGAACAATTGGTGACTATGAGTCATATAAACAAGGATAATCAATCCCATGAAATACAGTAAATCAAACATACCAATGAATGCAGGTGATCAAACATATATTTAGGTAACATTGGAAATATTTGAGAAATCAACCAGGTATAACAAGTAAGGCGTTTAAGTAAAACGAGCATGTATTTTCCCCCAAAGAGTTTACAAAACAATTAAAATAGTAGGGGCTATGACTCACCTGGAGCGATAGCTACGATGACAAAATTAGATATACTGAAATGAGGCACGATCTCTAACCGCAACCTAAAATGAATGATAATCTCTAATGTAAGAAATGAAATGATGCTATACATGCAAATACGTAAGTTATCGATACCACTCGTTAGTTTTGAAAATAACGTTTATCGTCGAAAAATACATTTTTGACGTCTCGTTAAGTTAATACTCACTTTCCATGTAAATACGTTGAAACGGTACTCCACGATCCTTGTTTGGTGTCTTATCGGCAAATATAAGGTTTTCGTCGCAAAATAACATTTTTATTACTTGAAAATATGCCCAAAATGACCTCGCAAAACAAGTCGCGAAATGTTGTACGTTAAGGGTTAGTGATGAAACTCGGCGTTTTTGAAAACCTTGTAATAATATCTTGAAGTCGTGTCATTTAACTTTTGGCGATACGGGTCTCGATCGATGAGAAAATCAACTCTTATTGTTGTTACTTGAAAGTATTATGTTCAATACTTAGAAAATCTCATTATAGTAAAAGCTGTCAAAATATATATAGTTTATCGGGTATATAGATGAGGTCGTAGTTTATTCGTTATAAGTCTATTCGACAAACGGCCAATTGATTTGAAAAGCTTGTTAGAAGATCTTGATTTCATAAAACTACGGCTCGGACTCAAACTGATCCGATCATAAAGAAAAACAGCCGAGAAAGTGGTGTCTCGCAAAGACAGTGTTACGGCAAAATAATACTCCTAATAGAAAAGCTGATGGAAATTTGTAAAAATCGGCTAAGTTCAAACGCTTGTATCTTTTTCGTTATAAGCTCGTTTTCTACGTTCTTTATATCCCCGGAATCGTGGGATGGCATACTAATATATTTTTGATAATTCGGGACGGCTAGATCAAGTTTTAGGCCTCGAAACAGTCCATAAAAATCGTGGGACAGCAAGTAATTTTTCAGAAAATAGTTTTCGTCATTAATATTGGAAATATCATAACTTTTTCGTCATAACTCGGATTTTAGTGATTCAAGCGGCCACGGTTTCGTTTTTGAAAGTATTTTCTGAATATCTAACCCAATGTTACCCGGAAACCCCTAAGTTTTCTGAAATTGGCGATTTGGGACAGAACCTATATTTGAAAGTATTTTTCGTTGTTAATATTCGGAAAATCATATCTCCTTCGTTATTAACTCGTTTTTATCCCCGTTTTCGGCCATAGTTTCGTCTCGGAATGTATTTTCTAAATCTTTGGTCAAATATTACCCACAACCTACTGAGTTGGCCACGTTTTCAAAATAAGGACAGCCACTTTTCTGTTAGTGCCAAAAATGAGTTTTCTAGTTTGTAACTTGTTCAAGGCTTAACCAAACCACTTCAAATCAACTCCACAAATACCCAATCCTACCATACACCTTCTTAGGGTGTCATGGGTTCCTAAATATCATCCATCACAACCATCTATCAAGGATTCACCTATATAATATATCTAAGGCTTGTAAGTTATAAAAAGTGTATATAGAGTGGTATAAATCAACATATGCATATATATCTTGAATAAAAGTGTATGATCATTGAAAGATACTTGAGGAAATTATGAAAATGAGTTTGACAACTTACTTGAAGGATTAGTGGATTAGTGGAGATGAAAAACTTGCAAAACCTTGTGTTTAAACTTCAAAACCCTAACAAGAAGTACTAAATAACCTTGATTATCACTTGATCTTGGAAAAATTGATGTTTCTTCTTGTTGTTTTTGTTTGAGCTGATCCACACACCAAGAGAGAAAGAGAGAAAATGTTTTCTAGTTTATTATATGAACTCTTGTATAAATGAGGTAAGAAAATATCTAAGCCTTATGTATAATAGTTAGTCAAATGAAATTATGAAGTTTTGACTAGGAGGGAGGGCAATGGGGCATGATTTAGGGGGGTAGATAAAAAGTGTGTGGGCTAATTAAAGCCATTGTCTAGTAAGTGCAAGTGTTAGTTTGTTTTTGTAGGGTATTAGGTGTTACCGGGTACCGAGTTATCTTGAAATAAATGTTAACGAGGTGAAATAAAATACGACAAAGTTGTAAAGGTTGTAAAATATTATTCCTGATGAGAATCGGGTGTTAGAATAATTATTGAATTGAAATAACGCAAACCGACGGAGTAATAGACTCCGACCGTGAAATATAGTAATTGATTAAAGAACACCGGGTAAATTAATAATATAATTTTTATATTATTATAATGAGTATAAAAATATGTTAGGATCGTAGTCAGGAGTATTGGGTATACGTTCGTAGTAAAAACTGAGTGGTAACGTTAATTACAAATTAAGCATACGTATATAGAAATAATGCATATCCGTGTAGTAACTAATGTGATGATAATGTGTAGACTAATCCAGTCTATATGAAGTGTCATTAATGAATGATGCATGAATTCACAACTAAACCACATTGGTTACGCGAATTTGAAGACTCGTAAACTCAGTTTACGAAATGACGAACGATGATCATGAATAGTGATTTCCCTTCGGGAATGAATAGTGTCACATGAATAGTAAAATTTCTGAACGCTTCTCGGAATCACAAACTGACTCCGAAAACAATGAATAGTAAAATGATGAATAGTGACCAGTGAATAGTAAATGCTGAATAGTAACTGATGAATAGTGAATAGGAGAAATGTCCTGAAAATGCGGGTTGTTACAGATAAGGACTAAGGTTGGATATGCGATGTAGAAGGACTTGGGTAAGATAGTAGACCTAGGTAGAATACCGAGCTCAATTCAAGGTTGTACCCCCAATAGTCTTTCTACGATTTGTAAAGTGTAGGTCAAAGATGTAGTAATGATTTGGTAATCAATTGATGTGTCAAAGTATGTTTTGTGAGTTATTGAGTCAAGTTAAAGGGGTGTTTGGCACAAGCATGATATTACCCATTTTGGGTTGTTAACGGGTCAAGTAATTATGAAACAAATTCAATATCTCAAGTTAATGATTTTGGTTAAGTTTGAGGTGTTGTGGAAGTCGTATGTGTCTTATGTCATGAAATGGGTCAAAATGGGTATAATAGACGCCTATTTGTAAAGTACTATACCAAAGTGTTAATTGGGCAATGTTGTTGAATGGAAATGATGTTTATGATGTGTTTATAAAATCTGGAAAGTTTCGTGGGTTAACGAGTATTGGAAGTCGGCTTTCCGGAATTAGAGTAAATATAATCTTCTTTGAAAAATCTGCAGTAGGCATATGGTCATATAAAAATCTCAAAATATGGCCATATGGTTGCTTCAGAGATTTTGTAAAGGGGCATATGGCCAGCACAAGGCCATATCGAATTTCAGCATATGGCCATATGCTCTCATCAGAAAATAAATAAGAGAATTTTAGTTTTTGGTCATTTTTGAAATTTCATATCTTTTAAACCGTAAGTCGTCACGGGTCGCGCCACCCGTCGTTTCAAAGGTAATTGAGTCTATTTTCATTTAAAAATAGTCTCATGGTCTGTAAGTGTATGGATTTTTATAAATAGTCAAAAGAGTAACATGATGTCTGTTAAAGTAAAGTCGTTTCCGCGTTAAAGTTTTAATTTTTGTCTAAGCGGGCACGGGGTCTAATAACTTGGTATTAGAGCTTCGGTTTAAGTGAATTAGGTTTCCACTATAGGTTGCCTAGTAATACGTAGGAATCGCACCAGGCTTTACCTCTCAAGGGATCTTGAGAAGCTTACAACCCCCACCAGGCAGTGTACCTGATCGTTGTAGTATAGTATAGTGACAAGTACCGGGGGATTGATCGTTCAGCTAGAAATAGTGTCGCTAGGATTAGAAAACCTAAATACTAGTTCTAGAGATGAAGGATGATTATTTTTGTATTTTTTAGATTTTTTAGAAAGCAAGTAAAAATCTCGGGTTTTAAGGATTTGGGCGGAATTAGTTGCTAGTCAACTAACCCAATACTAAAGATGCAATCAAAATAAAATACTAGAAATGAAAATAAACTAAATTAACTAAGGTTGTGAGCAATAAGTGGAGAAATTGTGTTTACTTAGATTTCACTACTCCCTAGATATCTTTTACACGTTAATTACTTGTTATAGTTGCGTGGATGACGAATTGTATTCCTTAATAACATTCATGGGGTGGCGCACTTAATTCCCCAATCCTATGAGTGCCTACTTCACTCCTATGTCGAGCCGGCTAAGAAGCTCCTAACATGGGATCATTAGAATTTACTCATGCATTAAATACAACCAATAAAACCTAGTGCACGTCAGTTCATGTTTCCTAAGACGTTCAAGCATGTTACCATTTGGAGATCTGCCAGTTTTCTTAAGCCTAACATCGAAATCATTCATCCAATACAACCATAAACAAGTAATCAACACATAATTAACATCTAGGTTTCATTAGATCTAAGCAAACACAAGATAGATCTAGCCTAGCATGATGGAATTAAGACAAGAACAAGATATAGACAACCAACACATAGACATATTGATTGAATTAAAAGAATACTTATCTCAATTACACATGAAAGGGTTCAAGGGCTGAAAACCCTTGAAAAACCTGTAAAATTCGTACTAGGTTCGGCCCTAGGGTTTCTCCAAAACTTCTCTCTTTTTATGAATGAAAATTAGAAAACTATATATAGGAAATTGAGGCTGATGGCGTCAAGACCAAATTGGTGACGCCGTCATCTCGCCGCCAAAATACTTCTCGGACTGCCTTAATCTTCATCTGACGCCGTCATGTGTTATGGTCTTCTAGGCCGTCACGTCTTTTACTCTTGACGCTCTACTTGTGACGCCTTCACGTTTGTACTGGGCCGTCATGCAAATTACTCTTGACGCCGTCAGGATCTTCCTCTTGACGCCGTCACCTACTATTCCCAGCAAGGAAAATTAAGACTTTGACGTTTTCTTCACTTTTATGCTCCAAAAACGTCCGAATTGCTTCCATTTCCAGATTTCTCTCCCAAAGTACCTAAAATCACAAAAGGAACGATTTAGGGCAATATTTGATCAAATAAATTCAATTCCGGGCTTAAATGACCCCCTAAAAACGGTTCATTTTTCGCCTCATCATATACCCTTACACTTGAGATTTGCTTGTCCTCAAGCAAATGCGCTTTTATTCTACTCAAAATACAAGTTAGGGGTCATTTAACACTAATATAACAGTAATTACAACAAATAATCGTTCCACTAAAGACCAATAGACAAGCACGGAGGTCATACACTAGCACCTCACAAATAGTGTTTAGATACTCACATCTCTCGGGTGTAATTAAGTGTAAATTACAATATGGAAATGGAAAATATCTCTCACTACCTGTCATAGCAAAATAGATTACCATAGGCTTGGGAAAGGATCAAACCTCCACCACATGGCCTAAGCACCTAGGATAAATTATCAAAGAGGTCTTTTAAAGGGTTGTAACGTTAGGTGTAGGGATATGAAATACACGGTTTTGTTGGATAAAGGAAGTTTTTACTAGTGGCGAGCTAACAATCTTGGTTAATTACATGTACAATATGGCGTTGCTAAGCCAAGACTAGACTCGACTTAAGATAATAAATGAAAAATAACAAAAACATAAAAATGAACATAGAATGAAACGGGATGGTAGTCCGTATGTTTTTTCTCTTTTCCTTTTTCTATTTTTTTTTCTTCTTTTTCTTGTTTTTTTCGATTTTTTTTTTCATACACTCTTACCCTACCATCCAAAATGAATAATTCTACTAAAAACAATGAATAAAAGTAAACTAATTAAACTATGCTAAGGTTTTGATCAATTAGAGAACATAGTGCTAGCCATGTTACTTCTACTATATTATTTAGTTATTCGTTTACTCATGCAATGAATTGACGTATGAATTAGTGATATCAGAAATGTGTAGACAAAACATTTCTATCTAAGAAACTAAGCTAGATTTCTCGATCACTTAGTCCTATGCATGTAACCTATATCCAAGAAACAATTTATCAGTCTACTCAGTTACAAGCACACAATAAGATTTATCAACTAATCTATGTGATTTATCTATGTACCCCATTGGTCCTGGTGATACCTACTCTTCTCACGCGATCACTCTATTGAGGAGCACTATAATAACTTAAGTGTTTTGGCATTATTTATCTAACCTCGGTTCATACTCCTCGAGTCCTAAGGAATGGAACTAATGAAGCCAGGTCAAGAGTACCGACCATAGTGATACGGATCACTACATAGATCAAATGTTGCATTATGGTGACCTAGACAATAAACATCTATTGCTTAAACAAACAATGAGTATATTATTCGAACGATAAACACATAAACTATCTATAACAATGTATCAAATTTTCATAAACGAAATAACATAAACACAATAGTCATAACATGGTTAACACCTAAGGGTGTTAGTAATGCGTGGGAATTGCACCAGGCTTTACCTCTCGAGGGATCTCGAGAAGCTTACAACCCCCACCAGGCAGTGTACCTGATCGTTGTAGTATAGTATAGTGACAAGTACCGAGGGATTGATCGTTCAACTTGGGAATAGTGTCGCTAGGATTAGAAAACCTAAAGACTAGGTCTAGAGATGAGGGATGATTCTTTTTGTATTTTTTATATTTTATAAAAGCAATTAAAAATCTCGGTTTTGAAGGAGTTGGGCGGAATTAGTTGCTAATCAACTAACCCAATTACTAAGGTGCAATCAAAATAAAATAACAAAAATGAAAATAAACTAGATTAAGATAGTGGTGTGAGCAATATATGGGAGAATTATGTTTACTTAGATTTCACTACTCCCTAGATATCTTTTACAGGTTAATTACTTGTTACAGTTGCGTGGATGACGGATTGTATTCCTTAATATCATTCATGAGGTGGCGTACTTACTTCCCCAATCCTATAAGCTCCTACTTCACTCCTATGTCGAGCCGGCTAAGAAGCTCCTAACATGGGATCACTAGAATTCGCTCATGCATTAAATACAATCATAAAAACCTAGTACACATCGGTTCATGTTTCTTAAGATGTTCAAGCAAGTTACACAATGGAGATCTGCTAGTTTTCTTAAGCCTAACATTGAAATCATTCATCCATTACAACTATAAACAAGCAATCAACCTATAATCAACATCTAGGTTTCATTACATCTAAGCAAACACATGAAAGATCTAGCCTAACATGTTAAAATCAAGACAAGCATAAGATATATTCAAACAACACATAGACATATTGAATGAATTGAAAGAGGACTTATCTTAATTGAACATGAAAGGTTTCAAGGGGTGAAAACCCTCGAAAATACTGTTACAAACGACCTAGGGTTTATTAGGTTCGACCCTAGTATTCTCCACACAAGTTCCTCTCCTAATGAATGAAAAATAGAAAAGTATATATAGATTTTGTGAGGTGACGGCGTCAAGAGCAAATGTCTGACATCGTCATCTCACCACCAATAAACTCCTCGAACTGCCTAGATCTAGGTTTGACGGCGTCACGTGTAGTCCATCTTCAGGCCGTCACCATTTTAACTCTTGATGCCCTTCTCTTGACGCCTTCAGGTTTTCACTGGGTCGTCATAGATTTTACTCCTGATGCCGTCACAATTTCCTTCTTGGCGCCGTCAGGTACTGTTCTCAGCATGGAAAATTAAGTCTTTGCCATTTTCTTCACTTTTATGCTCCAAAAACGTCCAAAATGCTTCCTTTTCCAGAATTCACTCCCAAAGTACCTAAAATCACAAAAGGAACGATTTAGGGCAATATTTGATCAAATAAATTCAATTACGGGCTTAAATGACCCCCTAAAAATGGTTCATTTTTCGCCTCATCAGTTAGCACATAATGTATGTAGAGTTACACAAAGCAAATATAACACAAATCAAGGAAAAAATTTCAAATCTTAAATAATGAAGATTTTGAAAAGACAAGAAGACAGACTATTGACAGCTCAAAAGCGAATGTCTCTAGCCCCAGGTTGAATGAACATTAAATACGTAGCAGGCCTAGGGACAGATAACTCTACAAATACTTAACCATTGCAATTATTGTGCATGGGTACTCGCATTCAAAAGCTGCACGCGCAATAAATGGGTAGCAGACCTAGGGACGCAATATTCTCCGAACATTTAACCCGTGTAATTATTCACATGGGTATTCACATTTCCAGGCTTCATATACATTAAAAGAACGCCAACGCTGGAAAACGTCTTATCTAGACTTTAGAAACAACCCAACCTGAAACATAAGTCGATCACCATTTCTCACAAAGATCAATATACTAATGGACTGGGGGACTTGATAGCATATGGGAAATCTAGCCCAAATGGCTAGAGCCCATATACCTAAAACATGCCAAAGACAAGCCCACAACGGATAGATACCATCACACTTTGTCTGGGAAGCAAGTTCTCACACCTGATGGCAAATAAACCAAGCCTGGATAACACATCCAAGCAAAGGCCAAACTGGGATCTTACCCCAAAGGGCAGTTACAACAAACAATACATTCCACTACCTAATTAGCTAAAAGGTTATGCTGCAAACATCCACTAATACGTGCATGGTACATCCCAAGCACCGAGAAGAGCCAAGAATGTTATGCCATGTGTCATTATTGTCTCCGCCATTGGATGTCCGCTACATGGACCATCCTAACGATTAGATTGCATTCATGGGTGGCACAAAACCCTAAATGCATCTCTATATATAGAAGTTAATTTCCACGAAATGGACCAAGTCTCATTCACCGTAAAGGTAATTAATATTCACACACTACAACACACACTTCATAATCGTATATGAGTGTTACAAAAACTCTTGATCATCTATATAACTTGAGGTCCTTGCCGAACGTGAAAAACCAAACATACGATTATAACCCCGCCATAATTACATTTATGGGGTTGTCCTGATCACGCTCCAATCGCGCAATGTGGGGCAACTCAAGGACTTTTATCCCCTCCATCGCCTGCATCAATTCATCATATGCAATCGCGTTGTAACCAGGTACCTCTGCCAGGTCCTTGCTCAAAAGCTTGGCTTCATGGAGATCCTCCATAGCCTGCGACTTCCCGCGTGCCACCGCACAGTGAACCACCTTCCCAAAGGCGTCCAACACCTCTCGGGACTCAAGAGTGCCCATAGCTGCCAGGCGCAACCCGTGACTAATCAACCACCTACATAAACAAAGACAATTTGTGTTAAGGGAAAGCATAACAACAAAAAATTATGAACAAGACGATTAAAAAAGGAAGTACCTGCGCTCAGCAATGGTCGACATCAAATGAGGATATAACTCCTCATCATACTCGATGCTCAGGCTGCGCAGCTTGTTCTTTTGAGCCTGGATGATCTTCTCCATATTCTCCTTAAACTTGGTGATACTAGCATAGTGCTCCACCTTCTTCTCCTCCAAAAACCTCACAGCCCAAGTCATGTCAGACTTATAATGATGAAGCTGCCCGCGCGCCTCCTGCACCTCTGCCAGTGCGGACAACTTCTCATGGGTAACCTTCTCAGCGTACACCCTAGA
Source organism: Artemisia argyi (assembly GCA_030686995.1). Taxonomy (NCBI): domain Eukaryota; kingdom Viridiplantae; phylum Streptophyta; class Magnoliopsida; order Asterales; family Asteraceae; genus Artemisia; species Artemisia argyi. The sequence goes on along the minus strand of CM060695.1, from coordinate 137,138,637 downwards.
GGACTCCAACTCCGCCTGCGCTTCCGCCAGCTGCGCACGGAGCCTAGCTATCTCCTCGTCCTTCTGTGCGAGAGTACTGCTCTCCCCGACATACCTCTTCTTCAACTGAGCCACCAACTCAGCCTGACGCGCAGCAGTCACAGCCAACTCATCCATCAACCGTTGCGCCCCTACACCCTCATCAACCTTGGCTTTCCCCTCCTTGTTTTCATTCTACGGAGAGGAAACCACATCCACGAATGCTCCATCATTCTTCGTGGCATCATCCCTATAATACATGATGAAGATAGTTAGTACATATTGTGACAAGTAATATACAAGAAACAGAATAGAGACGCAGATACTTACAGAAATGGAGAGGCTTCTGCAGCCTTCTTATCCGCACCAGAAGCAGATACCTCCTCCTCTGCAGACGACTCCGCATCCCCAATAAGGTAGCGTCGTCTCTTCTTAGTGCCACTACTCCCAGCCTCCCCTTTGCGCTTAATATTCTGCGCCACCTCCTCCTTCAGCACGTCCTCAGGCTTTAGGATTTCTATGCTGTCAGATGATTCAGCGCGCGCCTCCTCCTCTTGCGCCATCTCCACATCTGGCGCCACGCTCTGAACAGGCGTTACTTGGAGAAGAAGCGCGTGTATAATCATATTTTCCCTTCGGGGAAATCGGCTATACACGCGTCAACATCTGGAGCCTCTGGACGCACATCCAGAGAAATGAAGTAGTCAGATGTAAACTGAGTAACATCGTTCTCCGTCATCGCAGAGCAAAAGTCCTCTAACTGGGCAACCATTTTCATTAACTCACTGAGACACGCACACAAAAATTACCTAATGAAACGAGTACTTTCTTTGCAAAAATACGCTTTTAAAACAGTGAGCAAGGGTGAGTGTGTGTTTTTACTGTGTGTTTTTGTAAAAATGAGGGCGGTGACTATTATATAGGGAGTAAAAAACCCTAGATGATGTCCACGTGGATCCCACTCACAAAAACGTGTGGCTAGAACCGAAACGGTACATGCACTTTTTCCCGACTTACGAGGGACACGTGGACACAACCCCCGATTTTCGAGGTATTTCTTTGAAATATCTATGTCTAGGTGCATTGCACTCCAAAATGGGCGGCAATACTTCAATGTTCTCCCGCCACGCTTACCGCTGTTAAGATTAGTCTAGCATCCGCGGCTACGAGCCGCGCACACTAGACTGGGGGGACATGATGATGTATAGTCTATATATGGGCCACGAGCCCATATGATAAACATTACTAAGGCCCAAAGCCACCATGAGTGGGCTATTATGACTTGGGCCGCATCAATAATAGGAATAGGCTCACGTAAGTCCAGACCCAAATAAACTATACACGGTATAGATAAGGATCATCTATTTATGGAATAGATATCCTTACCCGGATAAGCACCATGGGTGCGAAACGTACGGAGCACGAACCCTACAAGGATTCTGCGCCTATATAAGGAATGACATAACTCTCATTCAAGGTACGATACACAAACTCTAACTTTTTACGAGAACCTTAAATCGATTACTTACTCTCACACCGGAGTCTAATCGTGGGAGACAATCTCACGATAAGCCTAACGGTGTTGTTTATTTTCTTAGTGCGCAGGTTACAAGTACTAAGAAGTGAATTGGTACGAGAGCAAGAGCCAATAATCAGGAACGCCCAACTTTTATATCAACAATAATAAACTTATATAAGCCATCAAGTCTCAAAATAAACTCAAATGAGCTTTTCATAAGTTTAACCAAACATGCCCTAAATGCATTTGAGAAAAGTGTCTAATTTTTCAATTTGCTCTTTATATTTATTTCATTCTTCAATTATCTCTCGTATTTTTTTATTCTTTAATGCAATAATACATTTGGCGTGAATTTCATTATTATTGACGAGAAAACTAGGTCATGGGTTTTAATGATGCTACATTGCGGAATTCCGCGTGTAGCTTATTCAATTAGGCAACCGACAAAGAGATAAATCATACGTCCGTAATCAAAGCAACCTAAGCCACTGTCATGCCCCAGATATCTTCATCTTGGTTTTATGTTGGATTCTTTTTGGTAAGATAAAGATTTTTTAGACTTGTGTCGTGATGGCACAGGTTTAAAAGTGTTTAATAAATACAAATACTTTTTTAAATAATTTAGTTCTTATATAGAATATGAATAATTTTGGTAAACATAATAAATATAAAAATTATTATTATCAACTAATATAAGAATATTGTGATTTGAGTTTATTTAACGTTTTTTAAATTTTTACTGTTATGACACAATTTAGAAATTCACAAAAATAAAAGGCCAAACGTCAGTCGGCTATGTTCGTGAATGTGAATTGTTTTGTACGTAACTATTTTTTATTAGCACACGTCATTTTATACGATTAGTTTGTTGTACTTTATTTATAATTTTTTGAATTTTGTTATATATTTATGTGTGCAAATGAAAAATCTATATATGCCAATCATCTCCCATTGTGAAATAAGAAGTGATTGATACACTTAAATAATTGATTTGCACACTCACAATACAAGCAAATAAAGCTCAGTGTGAATTTTGTACAACCAGTTAAAAGATAAATAAGAGTGTCCTAATAAATTTTAAGAGTGTGCAAATCACTACTCTTGTGAAATAATCTTATGTTTATTGTCCATAAAATTTAATAATTACATAGAAATTCATTTGCTCGAATTTGGAATCAACTCATCTAAAAGTTTGCTATGAATCGTATCATCAACTTTGTCAAATGTGTATGAACTTTGTCAAATGTGTATGTCAAGTTATTTCCTTTGGAGCATGCTGCAAAAACAGTAGTGTGGTTCGCATAGTTTGACATAAACCAATAAATTAAACCCTATGTACCAAATAGTAGCATACATTATTACGTACTAAAAGACTATCTAACAGAAGTCCTTGCAAGGTATGATTTTCGCCACAATTTTTGAATGAATCATCACTCATAAGGATGGTCTCGTTATAATCTTGGGCGTATTAGAAATGATTTATAACAATAGTTTCGACATTGATGTTTTGTGCCAAAACCGATTAAACTACACGATTGAGTTTTGCAGTCTATACTTATCATAATCGGTTTATATTGAAAATAAATATGAAGAACTTAAAGTCATGATAATAAAGTACATCTTTGGATTCAAAAAGATAAGATATTCGTTTTGATCAAAAGATGATGATGATCTTCAAAGCGAAACTATTCCCATGCACGGAAGTGATGACTCTCTTTTACTAGCCTTTTGACGTGATTCACATGGAAATTTTTTCCATCACGATCTCTTTACTTCCTTTCGTTGTGCGTTTACTTGATATATTTTAGTACACCATGTAACTTTTTTTTTTTTTTTTTTGGTTGACTTCGTGTGGCATCTTTAACCTAATAAGGATGAGGCATCCATCCCGGATATAATAGAGATTCATAGGTTTCATCCTGAATTAGACTTATCAGGGGAACGGCCCCAACTTCCTACAAGTGTGGTCAGTACTGTCATGTCAAGTCTCCTACTCGTGGTATGTACTACACCTTCACCCGATATAATAGAGGTTCACTGGTTTCGTTTTGATTTGGACTCATTAGGGGAACGGCCCCAACTTCCTACAAGTCTGGTTAGTGGTGCAATGTCGAGTCCCCTAATCGTGGCACGTACTACACCTTTACTATTGGGATACTCCAACAAACCAACAGGATAAACCAGGAACCTCGCATTCAGCACGCTTGCAAGTAGAACCCAACCTTTCATAATTTTGCGCGTCATATTCTCCCACCACCAATTCATGCACGACCTTGTGTATGGTCATTCGCCTCATGAACGACATCTCTCAAATGAGTTGGCTTTATGGTTTATTAGGACATTTGACTTTGGACTTCTTGGGTCCCAGGGTACAACTACTACCTTTCTTCCTGGATTAATTTTTACTCATTCTGGCGACTTAAGAACCATCGAGCAACGACTGTCATCCCCATTTGGATTACTCCATTACTCTCTTTTGCTTCTATCGAATGCGACATTTTCTACTATACACGACATCATGTTATCCTCAACAACATACCAGGGGATCTCTCCCACCACAATAGAGTCATTCCTTCGACCCCGCATGGCGTCCTTAAACCGATAAGGACCAACCATCCATCTCGCGTATGATAGAGACTCACTAGTTTCGTCCTACCTTGGACTCATCTGGGGACCGGCCCCAACTCCCTACCAGTGTGGAGTCCTGTCAAATTCTCTACTCGTGGCACACACCATACCTTTACCTATATGGTACTCCAACAAGACCAATAGGATAAACCAGAAACCTTCACATTCAACATTCTTTCTAGCAAAAGTTGACTCTCCAAAATTTGGCTTGTGACATTCTCCCAACACCAATTCATGCACGACCTCGTACATAGTCATTCGCTTCAATGAACGAAATCCCTTAAAAGATTTGGCTTTACTCTGCCTTCATAGCTTATAGGTACTGGTGTGTGTAATCCAATTTTATAGTTTTATTAACCGAATCTATTTGAGACTTCACTAACACTTACGGGAATTGTCCTGTTCGTGTATAGTATAGACTCGGCAAGGCCAGGTTGTTCGCTGGAGCGAGGGATATTAAAATTGTTTTAAAGAAAATAAATAATGACAACTATGATTTTTATCCACACACTTATTAGAATAGAAAATAAATAAATGACAATAAATAAATAACACAAAATGGAAATTAATTGTAAAATCAATAGATAGAGGACATGATCGCTTTGTTAATCATCTATCATGCTCGCTTTGCTAATTAACAATCCTATCAATGACATGATATGTATGTGCAATGTGCACCTAGAAATGTTCCAGTGAGTCTTATGTAGTGTAGGTCTGATACGATCGGCAGTCTCTATATACTTCTTCTTATAACTGCATAGGCCGATAGTTAGGGTCATATCCCAATTATCATCTAAGCATTAATTTCCTCAACTAATCTGTATGAAAATGATTTTAGATGTTCGTCACATACTTAATTACTAAGTAAACTTCCATTTTACCATTTACTAAATTTTAAACCCTATCATCTACTACTTTTAACGCCGTTAGGTCCATGGTCATGATCCTAAACACTAAAGTATACTGGGTTCGTATTTTAATGATTCGACTAATTATATTTCAAATTGTCGGCTATGAATTAACAACACTCTGAAAGAATTATGTGCAAAGAAACAACGTCTTTCACACTGGCCTTCACAGAAATGCCGAAGGGTTAAATCGGTGCACACTAAATAGAACATGCTAGTGGAAATGAGAAACTAGCTACGAAATGATATAATAGTAGTGGGGAAATGAAAATAATGTAGTATTTTTATTTAGGAATAGAACAGTAATTAACCTAAGTTAATATATTTATCTGAGATAAATTTAAGTACTAAAAAGGAAAAACCACAAACCTTAAAGGGTTAATATGGTCCAGCCAACTCCTAGGGATAAGGAGGGGTTAACTGTAATTAATTATCAAACTTGTGTACTTATGGGATAATTAGTGGTTTCCTATAAATACAAAGGTGTTAGTGCAAACGTTATGCCGTTTAATCTATACAATGTCTTCATGTTTAAATAAAGACAGACATGTGACTCGTTAAAGTGCACAAGTTACTCGTTTATACAAATCATCAATGCATGCACGCATCAACATCTCTGGATGGCTCAAGTCCGAATCACCTTAGGTATGAACAAACACTATACCAACTTTGTTAAGTGATCAAAGAAAATATTTTTGTCATTAAACCTTGTATTTTTATAAATGTGACAAAATATTTTAAAAAGAAAAATAAATTAGACAAATTACTTTTGTATTATAAAGAAATATTTTAAAGAAAAATAAATTTGAATTTGAAATTCCAAACAGCTCTTTTTCCCGCCTAAATCAGAAAAAATTTCACCACTAAAGGACAAAAAGAGGAGCGTCTGTCGGGACAGTCTCGTAAATAGGTGACAGTCCCTTATATATAAGGGACCGTCGCTCCTCTTGGTGCCTATAAATACTGCACTTTTTCTTCAGAAAAAACCCCTCTTTGCGCAAAAATATTCGGTTCTTTCTTCCTCCTTCTTTGATCACTATAACTTTTTGGTACGTGTTTAAAAGTGATCCCATCATCCTCTATCTTAAGTGCAAGATAAGAACACTCAAAGTTATCAAGAATCAAAGTGTTATAATGTAGTCCCCACACACACACACGTAACTTGTGTTACGATTCTCTTCTTCCTCCAAACTCTCTCATTGTATATTAGTATATTCGACTTGTGTGTGAGTCGTGAATAGTTGTGTTAGTTTAGATCAAACTCATGAATAGTTGTGTCCATGAAGACCTGGATTGGGTGATTATTCAAGTGGTCGGGTTCATCATCCGTGCGAAGATTTGGATGGGGTGATCATCCGTGTGAAGACTTGGATTGCATGTAAAACCAAGTGGACAAGAGTGCTTGTTCGTGCAGCCATGTGGGCTTTGTGTATATTGGTTCTAGATAGGATTAGGACTCGACATTCCGCTTAGTGTCATTAAATTGGTGTAAGCTTTAGCGTACGGTTTGTTCCGTCTAAAGCGAGCGTATTGACTAGTGAAGTAACTCTCGAGTTGGATACTCGGGGAGTGGAGTAGGGTGAAGAGGTGCTTTGTGCCGAACCACTATAAATCACCGTGTCTGGATTGCGCTTTCTTTTACCTTATCTCTTTGCATTTTATTCTAGCATTTATCTTTTTGCATTTAGGTTGTGTTTGTTTGACTTGTTGCTTAGATTGTGATTGTGCCTAAAATATAAACTAAAACAACTTAAAAATGCAAATACATATTTAATCACATGTCTCGGAAACAACACTGGTGACGGTCCTGTAAATGACAGGCGGTCCCACATATATGGGATCATCCATACATTTAAGGGACCGTCCACAGTTTAATCTGAAATAGCTTAATTATTTTAATGTTGTGTTGTGCTTATGCTTATGTGATTACTTGCATTGATGATACATGAGTCTTGATTTAGTTAACATATTTGTGACTATGTGACATATATATTTGTTATGAGTGACATAACCACTATTTATATTTAGTCACACTTGATCAGGAATTTGATACTAAACATTTTAAGATTTTAATCAGGAACGTATTCACCCCCCCCCCCTCTACGTTTCTACAAAACGTATTCCTAGGCCTTCTCATAACAATCCTCTAAATCCTAACCTCCCCTGTCCTCCTCTCGTGCGATTGAACCAAGAAACCAAAGGGTCGAAACCCTTTTGTTCGTCCCTAAAGTTGAACACAAGTCGACTTAGTCGACTTCCACTAGCTGACTTCTAGTTAACTAGTGTTTACCCGATTTCATACTCGCCGTCTTGCATAGGTTCGTAGCCTCGTTCTACCTGTGTAGTACCACTGGATATCTGATGCAGTCCAAGTAGTGGTTTTCCCCAAGAAACCCTAACACATTTAGTGGTGCATCAAGAACAAGAATAAGGCATTTCGTGTACGTTAAAAAGGTCACGAAGCTCACATTATTGTAGGATATACAAATATGTATTCCTAAACACCCTTCTTAGGTGTTTGTTAGGTTATATCTCTGATTAGAAGATATGTGTACAAGGGTTTTGGCCACTTGGCCTTTATGTGTTTACTTTTTGTTATGCATGTTTTATAGGTCATGTAAGCCCTACACTAGTATCAGAGCCACCTTAATCATATATAACCTAAATGTACCGGAATAAAATAAATAGCCACACTTGATCCGACTTGTGTGACCATTTCGGAATTCTATTGTCACACATTTGTGTATTTATGTGACTAGAGGGTAACTGGTAAATATTTTTCGATCATTTAGTCACTTTTAATTTGGGACGTGTGACAGATACAAATCAGCTTTAAACGTTAGTCACACTACAGATATACATATGTGAAAAATATATGTCACACAATTGAAGAGTGCGATCAAAATAGATATATAGTCACATGAAGTAATTGCGTATGTGGCTAAATTATATAGTCAAGTTTGTCACACGTTATTTAAACGTGACTGCTATTCTTTGCTGAATATTTAGCCACATATGAATTTAAAATGTGTGACAACTGAAAAGTAAGTTTGAAGCGTTAGTCACGATATGCATTTAAAAGTGACAAATATATGTCACACACTTGAACAGTGTGACCAAATCTCATATATGGTCACACTAAACCATATACATACATGATTAAGTGTAACCAAAATTCGATACATATAGTCACGTAAGTTAATATGTGTGTCTAAAGTTTAGTGTGTGTTTGCTTGCCAAATCCTAATGTGTATAGTCACATTTAATTGAAGCACAATTATGTGACTATAGAATTTACAATAGTCACACCATATCATAAATGCGTATCTAAATTGTGTTTATTGCCACATTATAAGGGTATTATATATGACAAATACATTCAAAATAGTCACATTATGAAATATTTATGTGACTATTATTTATTGCAAAATGTGAACTCAGTTATCATTAACCTTGATATTAGTCACATTGAGTATTTGTGTGACTAAATTCAAGTTGTTATATATGGTCATATGAAGTATTTATTTAGGTGTCTAAATCATAGAGTCATATTTTGTCACACATTATCTAAGTGTAGTCACAATTCGATACATATGTTATGGCTTGTGTTTTCTTTGTTTCTAGACTAACAAAGCTGTTTGGATTGGAATTTGGGTGAATGCTAGTAAGTCAGAACTTAATGCTGCTTGGCATAACTTAATGCTGCTAGGCATAACTTAATGCTGCTTGGGAAACGTTGTGACTGTTAAATACTTATTGTAAACCGGTGTAAATGTAAATACTTAATTGTAAACTGTTGTGACACTTAAACGTTGTGCCATTGCGACTCTTGTGTGCCTATAAATACAAAGGAATTACAACCAACTTCTTTCATCTTTTCATTACATATTTAATTTTTGTTTGGAACGCAATGGCTTCATCATCTTCAAATCCTTCAAAGAAAACAAAACGTTCAAGGGATACTTCTCCTCCTCCTCCAATGCCAGAAAAATATAAAATCGACGGCCTAACCCAAGAGTGCTGGGACAAATGCCATTCTGCAGGCCAATATGGTACTGAACGACAGTTGGTTGAACTTTACAACAAACGAATCACGTGGTTGGAAGAACAGAACAAAAAAGACCAAGAGATCATACTGGCACATCAGGAGATCAAACTGGCGCATAAGAACAAAGTTGATCATCGGAATAAAGAAATAGAAGAAATATGTGGAAACATTGTTGATATTTACAAAGGCATTCAAAATAATTTGTATAATTTTCATTGAATTTAACCTGATGTAAGATGATATTAATCATTATTATGTTATTTTTAATGTTTTAATCATTCAGTATGAACCACTATATTACCATTAATTTTTTTGTATAATTGTTATTTACATCGGTGCTTGGGTGAATGCTAGTAATTACTCAGAACTTAATGCTGCTTGGCATAACATAATGCTGCTAGGGATAAATATAAAATCCCACAAAAATTAAACGATTCATATTCAATTCATTACTTGCATAAAATTTAAAAAAAAAAAAAAAAAAAAAAAAAAAAAAAAAAAAAAAAACTTAACAATAGAAATAACAAAATAATCTAAAAGCTAAACTTATGATCCTTCTCTTGATCATAAGTAAGATGAATATTGTCATAGTCAATGTGATCCAAAGGATCATCATGGCTGACAGTTTCTTCTTCTTCAAGTTTAGCTTTCTTCTTTCTTCTTATTGCAGCCTTGAACTTGTTTGCTTTGTACTTCTTCCTTTGCTTCTTTTCATTCTTCTCCCAAGCCTTTATCTTCTTCTTCCTCATTTGGTCCATTTTTGCAATATACCAAACTGCAGGATGTTGTGGTGTGGATGATGCCGCTGTAAAACATAAAGCAATAAAACGATTAGAAATGGACCAAAGAAAATGATGTTACATATATCTAAATACAGATGTTTGTCGAGATTTTATAAAACTGGTAAATATATGTAAGGAACAAAAACCACAAACCTGCTTGATCTATTTGCAGATTAGAAAGTATGTGTTAATTAGAAATTGTTTGAGAATAATGAAATGCAGTAAAAAGGCAAAAGTTTTATAGGCCTAGTAATTCGATAGAAATTAATTGTGGAATTTGGAAGTTTAAATTTGAACTTTGACCATTAACTATGTACACATTTATCCTTGTAACATAAATGACGTTGTTGTAATCTACTTTAATTAATTTAATCATTACCTAAATAGATTAAGTTAGTTGAAAAATGAATTTAGATAGGATTGTTTTATTTTTTTAAAAATTTACAAAGATTTGCTCGCTGTCTTAATACAAATTGTAGTTTTAAATGTTTGTAACAATCATTTAAAACTATAATGTAAAAGTTATCGATTTGATTGGGGATTTAAACCCTTAAGTGTAAATGTTACCAATCGACCCCTGCACTCGCATATCTAGCAGTACAAACCCAGCTGCAGTAGCGTTTTCTTAGCTGCAGAAACTTTTGATTAACATAATACAAAATATATCCCAAGTTCTTCTTAATGAACACAACAATCAAAATATTCTAACAATTAATGAGAAATTGAGCAATGACAACATGTTTATTGATAAAGTCAAATAAAGTAGTACAAAAGGATTACACAGGTTTATTCAAATTACTTCCTAACGTAACTAATACATTTTCTTTTTACGCTTCCCTTTTCAACAAACTTTGGGCATTTTTGGTTCCCATGGTTTTATACCCTTGTCTTCACAAGTCTTAGCATTGGGCAGGCCTAGCACCTGAACCCTCTCATCAAAAAGCTCTTTGGCAGTCTTTTTTGGAGTTTTAACCTTCCCAGCATCTTCCTTTTTTGTGCCTGATCTAGAATATCCCTTTGGAAAGTAGTCTGCCCATGTATATTGAGGACCTTCAAAACTGCTTGATATGTGAAATGAACTTGAGTCACTGCTGTCAATGTTAATGATTTCTGCAAAAAATAAAAAAAATATATTAAAATTAAAAAATATATATAGTGTAAATGAAATAAAAGATAATGTTTCAATTCAGGGTGTGTTTGAAACAACCTTTGTTCTTGGAACTCCAATGGCCACATTACTTGGTAGACGGTTGGTTTTAGATCATAAAAAAGAATAGAATGCAATAAACCAACATACGTAACCCTTCTAAGTTCCCCCTACAGCTCCTTTTGTCGTTTCAACTCCCTTTGAGCAAAGGACTGCACCAACCGCATTGCTAAGATTGTTGAAAAAACAAAAGGAACTGTATGGGAGCTTAGAAGGGAAAGGTATGTTGAAATTCCAGACTCATTTAGATCATAAAAATGTTGAGTAAAGAATAGAGTCTAAGTAAGATCACTCATCTTAAATGCGATAATGAAGGAGTGTGGCCTGTCATGAACAATACACACTATATCATCATCGCATTGAAGACGTCTCAATGATCAGGCCAGATCTATCTAACGTTTCAGAATGGTTCCATTGCTTTGTTTTTTGGACACCGTCTACTACCGTTTTGTGTGGTTGATATTGATCACAAGCTTTGGCACTTTCAAGATTGTATCTTCATTGGGACAAAAGTTTTAATCAAGGTACATTATTGAAAGAGCCAAAGCTTGTGATCAAGATCAACCACACATACGGTAGTAGACGTTTTCCAAATTAAGCAACGGAACCATCTACAACGCTAGATAGATCTGCCCTAATTAGTGAGCTTTAAGTTATTAGAAAACAGATTCTTACTATCATTTATATTGCTCCCTTAGATGTGACAAACATACATATTAATTATGTAGATTCTATGATATTAGAGAGTTAATCGTGCATGAATGAAATCATATTAAATTTATATTAACAATGCAATAAACTACCATCCTTTCTACCCTAGCCAACAACAACATAACCTACCAACATGCTGGAATATGAAGATAAAGAGCAAATATGAATCAACAATGGATGAACAACACCAAAACAAGTTTATGTTCATACTTAAAAGTGGTGTCTGTTCACCCATCATTGATACTTCTTCCATCTTTGATACTGGGGTGTTTTAGCCTAAATATCCGCACACACATCCGCCACTTTTCTTCCTTATTCTCTCAAAACAAATGCAACATAATTCTTATACCAGATAGTCAACCTAAGCCTAAGATAAAATAAGCTAATCCAAGCAAACCTTAATATCTCTTTTGCTCTAACTATTCGAAAAAACAACACTGAATGTTCTTCCTTATTCTATCAATACAAATGCAGCATACTTCTTATAACAGATAGTCAACCTAAGCCTAAGAATAAATAGCTCTAAGGGGGTATTTGGATTATATTAATTTATGATCTTATCAGCTTTTTGAGATTTGGGGATGCCAATAAACCTATGTTATTTTAAGTGTATAAGCTAATAAGCCAACAAACAGTGAGCTTATTAACTTTCCCAAAACTGAATAAGTCGATAACCACACAAAATAAGCTAATCCAAACACACCTTAATATCTCTTTTGCTCTAATTATTCGCAAAAACAACACAACATAAATCTAATACATAGAGTAACAAGTCTCTAACAAATGTAAGACAAAACTGAGAATAAATTATCAAAACCCTAGATCCGTTTACTTGTGTAACACCCCCATTTTTAAAGTTTGTCGCAGCGAAAAATTAATTTGGGTGTTACGGTGAGGATCGAAGTTTTAACCACATAAAAGGTTTAAAAGAAATATTTTGAAAGTCATTTGTCATTTAAATAATAATTTTTATAAAAGATGAACCATTTGATTTAAAATCTTATGAAAAGATATAAAGACTTGTAAAAATGACAAATTTGATTTTTACACCATTTTAATTTATCAGAGTAATAAATCCCCACTCCGTGTCTTGTCCTGCTCCGTTAAATTACCTGAGATACACATGCTTAAAAGTGTCAACACAAAGGTTGGTGAGTTCATAGAGTTTTAGGAAAAACCCTTTATTTTGTTAGATTTCAGGAATATTTGGTATTAATAAAATACAAACAGTAACGAAATAAGTATCGAATATATTCACAAATAATCATATAAATATTCAATCACATTCAATAAAGAATCAATAATCTTAACATGAGCTGGAAACTCATAATACTAAATCAATCAAATAAACAATTCACATATGGTCAAACCTATACAGCTGTATCTAAATATATGTTGATTACATATATCTTTCCTTTATAGATATTGCACCAAGCCTCATGACACGCAAGACGTTAACAGAAGGGGTGTTCTATCAAATCAATGACAAATTTTGCCCTCGTGTAATAGGTGATTTGCCAATTCCTATTTTTACTCAAATATAGTGTATCACGACTAATGCGACTAACCAATTGCAATTGGCATTCCGTCAAGCATTAGTGGGATCGGAGGTCAATCCGAAACAGGTTTCGAATCTGTTCACTATATTCGCGCTCACATAACAGTGATTAATGGCTCATGATAGAGGGGCTTCATGGCTATAGCTAACTTAGGCAATATCAAGGACTTATGGGCTCATTTAGCATAACATCATGTAATCAAGTATCGTATCACAGAAATCATTTTGAAAACAGTATCGTTTGAGTATCAGAAATTCAGTTTGAAAATATCATCGTTTGAGTATCAGAAATTCAATTTGAAAATATTATCGTTTGAGTATCAGAAATTCAGTTTGAAAATATTATCGTTTGAATATCAGAAATTCAGTTTGAAAATATTATTGTTTGAGTATCAGAAATTCAGTTTAAATATTTCGCCAGTAACACATTTATATCACATACCACAATAATCGAATTGAGAACATTTTCATACGAGTATCAATATTTCAGTCAAGAAATTCTTCAATATATATATATATATATATATATATATATATATATATATATATATATATATATATATATATATATATATATATCACATATCACAATAATCACATTGGAAACATTAACATATTTTAAATCACAATTTATATTATTTTAATATCAATTAGAAAATTGATTTGAATCATGTATTTTATTTTATTTCATATACTTATCAAGTTATCAAAGTATATGTAAGCATGTATCTCCCCCAATGAGTTAAAAACAATTATTTGAAATGGGGCTATGACTCACCTGGATTGATTTAGAAATGATGAAAAGTAAAGTAGAACGAGATTTATGGAAACGATTATCGAAACGTCGTTGATATGGAACCTGATAAATAAATTTATCAGAAAATATAACCAAATACTATTTGGTAAATACGAACAAATAATGAATAAGACTTATTCGTTATGATGAATAGATGATGTGCGGTGTAAATATTATGTCATGCATGATATGATAAAATAATTAATTTAAAATATTCATCGTAGTTTTACCTTTTTAATCGTAAGTAATAATATTAACTTTTTAAATAAAATAAATAATATATATATAAAACGTAATAAAATGCATATGACGTGAGGGTTGCCGTAAAATAGAAAATAAAATAAGAATGTCAACTAGATTATGTGTAGTCCTTGTCCTTTTCCAATTTTTATACTTTTTATACTAACGGCGTTAGCGTCATACCGTTAGTCCTTTTTATATATATTTTACAATTATAGTCCACTATATGTCCAATATTACAATCTAAGCTTGTAACAATCCTATATTATCAATTTTTATCCTTTCTTTCTGTTTCTACATTTTTAGTCCTTTCTTTTCACAGTTTTTACTTTTAGTCCCTATAGGTGTCGTCGCGTTACATTTTTAGTCCAAATTTGCAAAAATGATTATAAAAATTTTATGAAAATTTCCGTGGCTTCCTTTATTAATTTCAAGCTTATTTCAACAGCTTATTTTATAAAAAGCTTATTTTTTTAGCTTATGGGCCTCATTCGAACAAAACAAAAGCCCATTTAAAAATTTAGAGGCGAGGGCATGAAAATTATTTTGGGCTTGAACTTGGGCTTCCTTTATGATTCTAAAAATATATTTTATGGGCCTAGTGGGCTGTTAAATCGTGAAGTCTTGTTGGGCCTTATTTGAGCCCACTCGACAAAATAAGGTATTTATGTAAAGTTTTAGTTTGAAAAACTTGTGTTTGTCGATTTACTTTGGCTCGTTTAAAGTGTCTAAACGTGATTATTTTTATAAGTCGTGTATACGAAACTAATAGTTTTCTAGGTGGTCTATTAGGTTGAGCAAAAATATTATATGCTTGTTACGTGAAATTTTGAGTTATGCGTGTACCTTGTGACATGTTTGGACCGATTACTTATTTTGAAAAATTATGAAATATTTACTAAGTGTTTTAAGAATTTTATACGTGTGACATGTTTTGAAATGGATGCATGAAATGCTCGTAACGTTACAACTAAAGTGAATTATGGGTGCTACGTGACTCCTATGCCTTCCAAGATAGAGGCTAGTCACGTTTTGTGTTCTAAAAATAAATATGTACGTGTATATATATACTAAATGATATACGATTGAACAAATATTAAACATGGTGCATGACATAGATTTAACGTGTGAAATGGATTGAGTAAGGATGGAAACTACTTACAAACACCTTAGAGATGATCAAAGGTCGAGAGTGATAGGATAGAACACAAGAATATCACGTTTCCAAGTATAACCCAAACGTTATACTTATTATTAAAAACCGATTTCCTTTCCTTGCGTCCAAGCTTATATACAATCGACTCTTTGAGTTGTAGAGGTAATTTTTAGAACTGATGGAGTATGTGAAAGAGTATGGAAATGATATGAAGCTAGTGCATGCATGGTCGTATATATGTATCAACTTGAAACGAATCGTGTGGTTTGTAAATTCATCCAAAGAGACACAAGGACAATGCATGTCAGTGAACTAGCTTCTATATGCATTTTTATATTGTTTTAGAAAGATTTGTGAGAGCACAAAAGAAGGAACGGGTTGGGGTGATTCATACCAATGTCGACCAAGTGATTATCTATATATATGATTTACAAAATCGTATACTACTTATTTATACTTGATCATCATTGTCATTTGAGCATAAAATCACCTTAGAAACTTTATTAGGAGCATTTAGAAACAAACGGGGATTAAAACGGATAAGAATTGAATAAATTACAAATCGTTTAAGTCGATTTATGGTTAAACACTTTGCCTCGTAAATACGTATCAAAACTCAACGTGTGAACGTGAGATTCAACACACTAATAGTTGGCTAGGAGCTTAATGAGGGTATGCAAAAATATACATAGGTCGTGTGTACGAATTAAAAATAAACGAAGCATTTTGGAGCTTTTTTGATCGATTGTAATGAAATATTAATAAGGAATTTGGGTTTATAGTGGGCCGGTTGGGCTTATGGAATTCAAAGGCCCGTTTGGTTTTTAGTAATTAGTGATTAGGAAGTATAATTTAGTATTAGTGTATTATTAGTATTTTGTTAATTGTGTCGTGAACTTGTTTTGTCGTTTGGTGAAGTTTGCAATATCGTAATCGTGACCATTTTAATATACAAAGAAAATTTTAAATTTCTCCGCAAAAATGGTGATTATAATACTGACAGAGATTATTTATTTAATTAACCGAAGTTAATTATACAAATTTTTGCGAGGTTTTACAGTACGCACATGTCATTCTGAATTTCGTCTCGAAATTCAAATTTAATGTGATTACTTGAGTAAAGAATTTTTTTGAACAGAGGTTGTCGGGAGATTTTTATTCCTAAAACTACGGAACCGAGATTCAGTTAGATTTACTTGTACCCAACAAGATAAGGTAACTGACTTATTTAAGGGTTGTGAATATTGAAAATAGTGGTCATGAATAGTGAAATAACGGCTAGGAAATAGTGCCCAACGGTCACATTTTAGCCTATATATACCATTTCAAATTTTCACTCCTTTCATCAACCATTTTCCTCTCATTTTCCACCAACATGCCGCATCTCATAACCATCTTGGCGATTGTGTATGTCGTCCTCGCCGCTATCTACTTGGCGTACGTTCCGGATGAAGACTTTGGATTCTTGGTTGCGATCTTGATGTTTGTCGTACCCCTGACTATCCTTGCTATTACCGTCGACAAGATCTGGGGGTAAAATCTTGAGCTAGGGTTGTTTTGGATTAAGTTCTTGTTATGTTTTTATGTACTTGTAATGAATAAGGAATAAAATTCGTTTTGGTTTTTAAGAATTTGTCTCATTATTGTTTTTAATATTTGGTTTATATTTATCTTTCAGCATAGTTAAGGTGATTCATCCTGTGGTGGCTCTTGCTATTGTTTTGTTGGTGGGAGTCTTATTTGTCATAGCGGATCAACCTATTGAAGATTCCTTTGTTTGTATTGTAATAATTGTAACGATAGCACTTCCGATGCTAATTATTTGTTTATGTATTAACTTTTATGGATTTTAATAAAAATTTCGTTATTGATGTCTTTTATTAGTTGTTGTGAATTATTGGTGTTTTCTTGCTTGTACTTTTGTTGATTTCCTATCATAATGGTGATGATATATGATATTTATTATGGGTTGATCAAAGTATTGATTTTGAACAGTTTATTTTTGCTATTTATCTTGCTTTTGAATGAAGATTGTTATTTAATTATTTGAAAATATCATTGTTCCTTTCATAACATAATTCTTCCTAAATTATACATAGTTGATCAGGTTATGTATAATTGAGGACCAAATGATGTGATGTTTGGTTCAATCATATTTTTCTATAAATTGTTTTAGATGGTGTTCAACGTTTTGTTTTTATGATATCACACATAATTTCTTTTTGAAATAAAGTGGAAAATTTTAGGGTTTATTATATAAATCAAAAATTTATGGAGTAATTATTGTATATTGTCATTTGGTAAATGAGGCAGAAATTGAAATTAACTTATATTATCATTATTATGGAAATATTACAAGGGAGATTTTTCGATACAGTAGAAAGATTATTGTTTAAGTTACATCCTTCGTAACTTGAAGTGAAATACAGGAAAGAAATACAACTTAGGAAATTTTAAACTAGATTTTATTTATCTTCAACAGGCATTTATTCATCTGTTCCAATCTAGTTGCCATTCCCTTGATACTATCAAGGTCTTTAAAGATTCTTCATTTTCTTGTAAAGGTCTTGTCTTTCCAATCAACATTGTAATGTGGACATCGTTTCACATGATGGCCATGTTCACCACATCCGTGACACACAATGGTTGTTGGTTGTACTTTCCTGTCCTTAGTCCTGCAACTAATTGCCTGGTGACCTATTTTCTGACATTTCGTGCATTTAACCCTACATTTCCCGGTGTGATGCTGGTTGCATTTTTGACACCAAGGTAGAGTTCCAAGATAACCACTTCCAGTAATAGGTGTGACAAGACAATTTCTATTAGCTTTCTGATTTAGTCCCAGCTGATGTTGATACTTCATACGGTCTTCTAGATGTTTGCGATAACGGTCTTGAGCATTGAATATGTTGCAGTAGATGGGATTGACGGTTCCTATCTCAGGTAGTTTCCTCTTCTGATTATTTCCATTTGGTAAAATTCCATGCCTAATTCCTTGATGATGGTTGATGGTAGGGTTGATCATTCCTTCTTGAATCTTTAAGTGAGGTGGTCTATACTTCATGAAACTTGCAGGGTTTTGATTACCAAGTATACCCATCTCTCTTCTCGGATAAACTACGGTAGTCCCTTCTAGTACCACCGACACTATGTCATTTACCAATTTCTGGATAGCTCCAGGAGTCATGGTGATTTCTGATGATGATTGATATGCATTGTTCATGTTGTCCATTTTCTGTAAACATAAATGAAACTCAACATTAGAATCCATATAATATCAGAAAAATTTAAATAATGAAGTTAATTATTTCATTGATGATAGACTGAATTGACTCCCTACTGTAATCTAATTTCAAGATATGTCTTTGTTGTATCATTTTATCAATGATCAACTCTTGATATGGGATTACTAAGGAACAAACCGACTTGTCTATTTCAAATGAAGTTTAATTATCTTTTCTTCCTTCTTTAAATCCACTTTCAAAAATTGGTATTTAGACAATTCTTAAAGTTTTAGATTATTATGGTAATTTTTAAGAAATCTTAACAATTTGTAAGAAATCTTACGGTAGATTTGAATAATATTACAGATGTAAACAGAACATTAATAACTTGACCGATTATTTTTGCAGGATAAACGATACAAGATCTTTTATTAATACTCCATCGATTCTGAATAGAATCATTTGGTTATTAAAGAAAATAATAAATGATGAGATTTTTGCATGAAAATATGAGGATTCATTTCATGCATGATTGATATGGAAGAAAAGATTGATTCACAACATATATATATAACAGAAAGGATGTTATTATACAATATGTTTTGATTACACGTTCTGAAGTTTCAGAATTATTGAACATTACAAGAAATATTAACCAAGTCTATTTGGTTTATTAGGAACAACAAGTAAACTTGTAAACTTAAGATTAGTTACGTCTCTGACGTAAATATCTAATTTCTTTCTCAAGTTCAAGTTGTGCAGCTTCCATGTTTGAGAAACGTTCTTGACACATGTTCATTTGGTTTGCCAACATACTCTCTAATGCGGCAATCTTTTGACCCTGGTTTCTGGCTGTATCTCTGGCCATCCATAGGGTTCTCTCAATATCTTCAATTCTTACATGTGTTTGACCGTGTTCTCTTCTTGCACAACGAACTCTGGAGTCCAAACTTCCAAGTTCCTGGTTGGTGTTGTCCTTTATTTCATTAATCTTTATTCCTATCTCACATATTGTTCGCCTCTCAGCATCCGCCCTCTTGAACAATGCGTCAAGGTTACTGTCGTACCATTCAAATTGAGTTGGTCGTAACCCTTTTAGCTGTTCAGTGTGAGCATCCAATATGCCGGCATGTCGATAAATAAGATTCCATATTGATTCAGGAGTCCTTATATCGTAGCCGGGAGAGTTAGGTGAAGATAAATTATTTGGAGAATTTGGTATTGTAGAATCTGAAGTATAAGGTAACGGAGAAATTGGTTCAACATTCGTCCATGATATCTCTTGGCTCGAACCTTGTCCAATTCCAAATGTTTCCTGGCCACCAATCAAATTTTCATGTGATTCGGTAGCTCTCCTGATTCTTTGACGTAAAGGTGAACGAATAGGTGACGATGGAGGTGATCTTGGAGTGAGTTCTATATTAGGTTGGGATTTTATTATTTGTATGTAAGGATCTTCATTATTTGGAGAATTTTTATTGATTGACGAGGTATTAGTATTATGGAGAGTAGATTTGATATTCACGGGCGTTCCTGAAGACATGCTACAGTAGTAACCGAGAATAATATTTTATGAGTATTTTGTATGTTAAAGATATAACAGTACAGATGAAATAACAATTGTATATGAGTAACTATTAAGCATGTACGATAATCTCAACAGATAAAGTATGGAGCACGGCAGTCAGCAGACACGGAAGGCATAAAATGTTATGGTGAAAAATCATTATTTTGAAAATGAAGTTATAGTTTTAATGTTTGAAAACATTTAATTCTCTATAACTGTAGCTCTGATGCCAATCTGTAACACCCCCATTTTTAAAGTTTGTCGCAGCGGAAAATTAATTTGGGTGTTACGGTGAGGATCGAAGTTTTAACCACATAAAAGGTTTAAAAGAAATATTTTGAAAGTCATTTGTCATTTAAATAATAATTTTTATAAAAGATGAACCATTTGATTTAAAATCTTATGAAAAGATATAAAGACTTGTAAAAATGACAAATTTGATTTTTACACCATTTTAATTTATCAGAGTAATAAATGCCCACTCCGTGTCTTGTCCTGCTCCGTTAAATTACCTGAGATACACATGCTTAAAAGTGTCAACACAAATGTTGGTGAGTTCATAGAGTTTTAGGAAAAACCCTTTATTTTGTTAGATTTCAGGAATATTTGGTATTAATAAAATACAAACAGTAACGAAACAAGTATCGAATATATTCACAAATAATCATATAAATATTCAATCACATTGAAATAAAGAATCAATAATCTTAACATGAGCTGGAAACTCATGATACTAAATCAATCAAATAAACAATTCACATATGGTCAAACCTATACAGCTGTATCTAAATATATGTTGAATACATATATCTTTCCTTTATAGATATTGCACCAAGCCTCATGACACGCAAGACGTTAACAGAAGGGGTGTTCTATCAAATCAATGACAGATTTTTCCCTCGTGTAATAGGTGATGTGCAGTGTAAATATTATGTCATGCATGATATGATAAAATAATTAATTTAAAATATTCATCGTAGTTTTGCCTTTTTAATCGTAAGTAATAATATTAACTTTTTAAATAAAATAAATAATATATATATAAAACGTAATAAAATGCATATGACGTGAGGGTTGCCGTAAAATAGAAGATAAAATAAGAATGCCAAATAGATTATGTGTAGTCCTTGTCCTTTTCCAATTTTTATACTTTTTATACTAACGGCGTTAGCGTCACACCGTTAGTCCTTTTTATATATATTTTACAATTATAGTCCACTATATGTCCAATATTACAATCTAAGCTTGTAACAATCCTATATTATCAATTTTTATCCTTTCTTTCTGTTTCTACATTTTTAGTCCTTTCTTTTCACAGTTTTCACTTTTAGTCCCTATAGGTGTCGTCGCGTTACATTTTTAGTCCAAATTTGCAAAAATGATTATAAAAATTTTATGAAAATTTCCGTGGCTTCCTTTATTAATTTCAAGCTTATTTCAACAGCTTATTTTATAAAAAGCTTATTTTTTTTAGCTTATGGGCCTCATTCGAACTAAACAAAAGCCCATTTAAAAATTTAGAGGCGAGGGCATGAAAATTATTTTGGGCTTGAACTTGGGCTTCCTTTATGATTCTAAAAATATATTTTATGGGCCCAGTGAGCTGTTAAATCGTGAAGTCTTGTTGGGCCTTATTTGAGCCCACTCGACAAAATAAGGTTTTAATGTAAAGTTTTAGTTTGAAAAACTTGTGTTTGTCGATTTACTTTGGCTCGTTTAAAGTGTCTAAACGTGATTATTTTTATAAGTCGTGTATACGAAACTAATAGTTTTCTGGGTGGTCTATTAGGTTGAGCAAAAATATTATATGCTTGTTACGTGAAATTTTGAGTTATGCGTGTACCTTGTGACATGTTTGGACCGATTACTTATTTTGAAAAATTATGAAATATTTACTAAGTGTTTTAAGAATTTTATACGTGTGACATGTTTTGAAATGGATGCATGAAATGCTCGTAACGTTACAACTAAAGTGAATTATGGGTGCTACGTGACTCCTAGGCCTTCCAAGATAGAGGCTAGTCACGTTTTGTGTTCTAAAAATAAATATGTACGTGTATATATATACTAAATGATATATGATTGAACAAATATTAAACATGGTGCATGACATAGATTTAACGTGTGAAATGGATTGAGTAAGGATGGAAACTACTTACAAACACCTTAGAGATGATCAAAGGTCGAGAGTGATAGGATAGAACACAAGAATATCACGTTTCCAAGTATAACCCAAACGTTATACTTATTATTAAAAACCGATTTCCTTTCCTTGCGTCCAAGCTTATATACAATCGACTCTTTGAGTTGTAGAGGTGATTTTTAGAACTGATGGAGTATGTGAAAGAGTATGGAAATGATATGAAGCTAGTGCATGCATGGTCGTATATATGTATCAACTTGAAACGAATCGTGTGGTTTGTAAATTCATCCAAAGAGACACAAGGACAATGCATGTCAGTGAACTAGCTTCTATATGCATTTTTATATTGTTTTAGAAAGATTTGTGAGAGCACAAAAGAAGGAATGGGTTGGGGTGATTCATACCAATGTCGACCAAGTGATTATCTATATATACGATTTACAAAATCGTATACTACTTATTTATACTTGATCATCATTGTCATTTGAGCATAAAATCACCTTAGAAACTTTATTAGGGGCATTTAGAAACAAACGGGGATTAAAACGGATAAGAATTGAATAAATTACAAATCGTTTAAGTCGATTTATGGTTAAACACTTTGCCTCGTAAAAACGTATCAAAACTCAACGTGTGAACGTGAGATTCGACACACTAAGGGTCCGCTTGGTTCAAAGTGGGGAAAGGGAAAGGGAAAGGGAAAAGGAAAGGAATGCAAAGGAATGAGTGAGGTGGGTAATCAATACCTTACCTCCCAAATTACTCTATAATGGTTGATTACCCACTACGGGGTAATCAATACCTTACCCCTCATTTACCAAGCATCATCATTTAAAGGATGTGGGCCCTTTTCAATTCCTTACCCATTCCCCACCCCTCCTTTACCCCCCACCAAGCACCCCCTAATAGTTGGCTAGGAGCTTAATGAGGGTATGCAAAAATATACATAGGTCGTGTGTACGAATTAAAAATAAACGAAGCGTTTTGGAGCTTGTTTGATCGATTGTAATGAAATATTAATAAGGAATTTGGGTTTATAGTGGGCCGGTTGGGCTATGGAATTCAAAGGCCCGTTTGGTTTTTAGTAATTAGTGATTAGGAAGTATAATTTAGTATCAGTGTATTATTAGTATTTTGTTAATTGTGTCGTGAACTTTTTTTGTCGTTTGGTGAAGTTTGCAATATCGTAGTCGTGACCATTTTAATATACAAAGAAAATTTTAAATTTCTCCGTAAAAATGGTGATTATAATACTAACAGAGATTATTTATTTAATTAACCGAAGTTAATTATACAAATTTTTGCGAGGTTTTACAACTTGGTCAATTGTAACAGAGTGAGTTTTATAACTGTGAGAAAGAAAGAGGGGATTATGTGGAAGTGTGTGAAGCATATTAGATAAGCTTTGCATACTGTATATTATAAGTTTAAAAGTGAAGTGTGTTTGATACTCTTCGTATACATTATAAGTTT
Organism: Artemisia argyi; assembly: GCA_030686995.1. NCBI lineage: Eukaryota > Viridiplantae > Streptophyta > Magnoliopsida > Asterales > Asteraceae > Artemisia > Artemisia argyi. The sequence continues at coordinate 137,114,659 of CM060695.1, read as the reverse complement.
AAATATAAGTTAATTATTACAAGTATAAAAACTAAAAGTAAAAAGTATTAAAAGTTTTAAAACTAATAAGTATACCGTTTGTCACAGACACTATGAAGCAAGCCACCACCACCCTCTCGATCATGTTAGCCGGGATCGAGAAAGTTTGAACTCGGCTTGAGCTTGAATCGAAAAGGTCTATTTATCTGTAAAGATGTGTTTTCTTACACAAATTAAAATTGAAATATTACTTAAGAATTGAATTCGGTTCGACTTTAGCACGAAAATCTTGATGCATTCATAAATATAGTAACTATTTACACTTAGTACACTTACATATTTAAAAAAAAAAAAACAAAAACTCAAATCCAACTTACATAAGATAGAGCTCAACTCATAAAACATTTGGAGCTCACCTTTTTCGCCAAAATTTCAATCTCTGACTCAAGATATATCCCGCCCCTTTTTTCCCCAAAATTTCAATCTCTGGCACAAGATCCTGCCCCTTTTTCACCCAAAATCAAAACACAAATTAACACTTGTCAGATATATCTTTGTTAATACAAATATCGCCTAAAAACGTTATTTATATTTTACGATCTTCGCTAAGTTTTGTTAACGACAAAATGTAAACTTTAGTTTCTAAGTAAAACATAATCTTAGTTTTAAAGACTTGCATAAACTAGACTTTTGCTACATTTTACATTTCATAAAACACAACACTTTTTATTTCTTAAAATAGAATTGTCACATCACATTTATGGCAAGTTTTGTCAATATACATTTATGAAAAGAAATGTGTTTGACTTACTAAGTGGTTGCTTGCAAGTTTAGTGTTTGACTTGATATTATGAGATGTGACATTGTTTGGTTTGCAAGGTGTAATGAGATGTGACTTTGTTTGGTTTGCAAGATTTATTGCAAAACCAACTGCAAGCCCGGCGGAACCCTGGGGGGACACGGGCGGAACCCATCTGAGGGTTCCGCCGTATCCGCCAGGCCTGCAGAAGGCTTTGCTATAAATACCAAGCCACAAGTTAATTTTTGGCTTATCACTCTACATCATATTTTACACACACACATTCATTCTTTCATCTAACTCTTTAACATTACATATGTGAAGTTTCTTTTTGTAGCAAAGAGATTCACGAGCTCATTAAAAGTAACAAGTATTCAACACAACGTTGCAAGACTTGTTAGCTTAGCATTGTGTAACTTGTGTAGTTTACACTTCATTTGATTGTGTATTTTTAGTAGTGATCGGTTAGTATTTTAGTCCTCAAAATACAAAGTGTATTGGGAGTAGTTGTACCCTTGTAAAAGAACTAACGGGAGTGGTTGTACCCTTGGTAAAGAACTCGACATCTAGCTTAGTGTCGGTAAAAGTATAAGCGACGTGTAAGGTTTTCTCCGCCGGTGAAAGGAGCTTGTTGACTAGTGAAAGAAACTCTCAAGTTGGATACTCGGGGCGTGGACGTAGGGCAAGGAAAAAGAGTCCTTGTAGCCGAACCACGATAAATACTTGTGTTGTGGTTTGATCGTTTCTTTCATTTACTTTCATGTCATATATTGTGTTTGTGTATATATCTTTGATCAAACGGAAAGTTTCAAATCTAACTAAACAAGTTAAAAAGATTTTAAACGGTAAACAATTCAACCCCCCTTCTAGTTTTCCACAATTGGTATCAAGAGCTACGTTACTCAAGCTTTTAAAATATATTGTGTTTTAAAACTTGAAATGATCCATGGATTTTGAAAATTACAAAGAAGGGCAATCTATGCAAAGACCACCACTCTTTGAAGCAAATGGTTTTATATATTGGAAAAACCGTTTTGAAACTTACGTGAAATCTAAAGATATAGATTTATGGTATATAATCATTGATGGTGATAACGTAGTTACTAACATTAAAGATGATGATCAAAAGAAATTGATTGGTAAAAATAATGAAGCTAAAATGATGCTTTACAACGCTTTGTCTAAGAAAGAATATGAAAGAGTCTTTTTGTGTAAAACCGCCAAAGATATTTGGCAATCTTTAATTGTCACTCATCAAGGAAACTCACAAGTTAAAGATAACAAAATTGATCTTCTTGTTCAACAATATGAACAATTTGTTATTTCCGAAGATGAGATTATTGATAATGCGTTTGCTAGGTTTAACACTATTATTACTTCACTTAAAGCACTTGATGAATCTTTTTGTAGTAAGAACTTTGTCAGGAAATTTCTTAGAGCACTCCATCCGAAGTGGAGAGCAAAAGTGACGGCAATTGAAGAATCCAAAGATCTTTCAAGCATGTCACTTGATGAGCTAATTGGAAACCTCAAAGTTCATGAAATGGTAATGGAAAAAGATTCGGAACTAGTTAGAGGCAAGAAAGAAAAAGTTAAGTCCATTGACTTGAAAGCTAGAGTCCAATCAAGTGATAATGAAGAATCTACTTCGGATAGTGATGATGAGGAATATGCTATGGCCGTTAGAGATTTCAAAAAGTTCTTTCGTAGAAGAGGAAAGTTTGTAAGGCAACCTAAAGATGACAAGAAAACTTTCCGAAAAGATCGTGATGATAGGAAAGGAAAGGTTGAAATAAAATGCTATAGGTGTGGAGACACAAGTCATCTTGTAGGAGAATGTCCAAAACCACCCAAGAGCAAACCTCAACAAGCTTTTTTGGGTGGTGCTTGGAGTGACTATGAAGGAGATGACGATGAGCCAAAGAATGATGATATTGCTCTCATGGCTCACAACTCAAATGAGGTGTGCCTCAAAGTTTGTTTGGAACCGGATGAATGGATTAAAGATAGCGGTTGTTCAAGGCACATGACGGGTAACAAAAGCCTCTTCACTTCTTATCACAAATGTGACGGTGGTAATGTTACGTTTGGTAATAAAGCTAAAAGCAAAATCATCGGAAAAGGTACAATCTCTCATGACTCCCTTTTTATAGATGATGTAGCTCATGTTGATAACTTAGGTTTTAATCTCCTTAGTATTATTCAACTTTGTCGTAATAAGTATAATGTCCTTTTTAGTGAAAACGGAAGTAAAATACTTAAAGATGGTATAACCATAGCCAAAGGTGTCCTTAAGAACAACGTATATGTCATGAAGATGGATCCAACATGTAGAGACAAACTTTGTCTTACCTCATTAGATGAATCTTCAACTTTATGGCATAGACGTTTAAGACACGCTAACATGAGACTAATCCAAAACCTCTCCTCCAAAGACTTAGTTCGAAACCTACCTAAGTTGAAATATGACCAACACTTTTGTGATGCTTGCAAAGTCGGTAAACAAGTCCATAGTAGCCATAAGGCTAAAAACTTGGTTTCTACATCTAGGTGTCTAGAACTTTTGCATATGGATTTATTTGGTCCATCCGCTATACAAAGTTATGGAGGTAACTTCTACACTTTGGTCATAGTTGATGATTACTCAAGATATACTTCGACAAAATTTTTGAAAAGTAAAAATGAAGCTTTTGATAAATTTGAGATTCTAAGTAAGAAAATTCAAAATCAAGTAGGGTCTAATATTGTGTCTATTAGAACGGATCACAGTCGTGAATTTGATAATGAATTTCAATTTGGAAACTTTTGTGATATTAATGGTATAACTCATAACTTTTCGGCTCCACGTACTCCTCAATCTAATGGTGTAGTAGAACATAAAAACCGGACATTGCAAGAGATGAGTAGAACAATGCTTAATGAACAAAACATTCCACAAAAGTTTTGGTGTAATGTCGTTGACACATCAACGTACATTTTAAATCGAGTCTTAATTAGACCATTTTTGAATAAAACTCCTTATGAACTATATAAAGGTAAAAAGCCTACATTAGGATACTTTAGAGTGTTTGGGAGTAAATGTTACATTCTTAACACCAAGGATTATCTCACAAAATTTGACCCAAAGTCTTATGATGGTGTATTTCTTGGATATTCACAAAATAGTAAAGCGTACATTGTTTTGAACAAATAAACCTTAAGAGTCGAGGAATCGTTGAACGTAACATTTGACGAGAGTCCACCTCCCTCTAAGACATCACCTTTGGTAGATGATGACTTAGTTGAAAGCCAAGCAATAGAAAGTCAAGAAATTTTAAGTGATGACAAGGAAGATGAACTATTAAACAAAGAACTTGTCAATGTCAAAGAATCTAAAAGTCATCCATTAGATGGTGTCATTGGCAACATTAACGAAAGAACACTAAGGTCAAAAGTTCAAAATGAAAGCAACTACTTTTGTTTCGTGTCAACCATTGAACCTAAAAATATTAATGAAGCCATTAAAGATGAGTCTTGGGTAATTGCAATGCAAGAAGAGTTAAACCAATTTGTTAGGAATGATGTATGGACATTAGTTCCTCAACCAAAGAGTGAAACTATAATTGGAACAAAATGGGTATTTCGTAATAAAATAGATGAAAATGGAATTGTGTCTAGAAACAAAGCTAGGCTAGTTGCACAAGGATATAACCAACAAGAAGGCATTGACTACGATGAAACTTTTGCTCCGGTTGCTAGGCTCGAGTCAATTAGAATCTTACTTGCATATGCATGTGCACATAATTTCAAACTCTTTCAAATGGACGTCAAAAGTGCATTTCTAAACGGAGTCATAAATGAAGAAGTGTATGTTGCTCAACCACCGGGCTTCATCAATTTTGAAAAACCAAATCATGTTTACAAACTTAAAAAGGCTCTTTACGGACTTAAGCAAGCTCCAAAAGCATGGTATGATCGACTTAAAACCTTCCTAGTTGACCATAAGTATACCATGGGCTTAGTTGATAATACTCTCTTCACTAAGAAGAAAGATTCACATATTATCATAGTCCAAATCTATGTTGATGACATTATATTCGGATCAACTTGTCAAGAATTATGTGTGGATTTCTCAAAAATCATGCATGACGAGTTTGAAATGAGTATGATGGGAGAACTCAACTTTTTCCTAGGACACCAAATTAAAAAACTAGAAGATGGTATCTTCTTTAACCAACCTTAATATATTAATGACATGCTTAAGAAATTTGGATTAGAAGATTCAAAACCTATCAAAACTCCCATGTCCACGGAAACTAAACTCACCAAGGATGAGGAAAGTGAATCCGTAGATAGCACTAAATATAGAGGTATGATTGGTAGCCTACTTTACCTAACGGCTAGTAGACCCGACATTATGTTTAGTGTTTGTCTATGTGCTCGTTTTCAAGAAGATCCTAAGACTACCCATCTTGAAGCCGTTAAAAGGATTTTTAGGTATATTAAGGGCACTACACATTTAGGTTTATGGTATCCCAAAGGAACAGGAATAGACACCATAGTGTATGCCGACTCGGATCATGCCGGTGACTATGTCGATATAAAAAGTACAAGTGGTATTTGTACTTTTGTTGGACATTGTCTCACCTCATGGTTCTCTAAGAAGCAAACGGCTCTTGCTATTTTAACAACGGAAGCCGAGTACGTTTCGGCCGGAAAGGCATGTCAACAAGCTCTTTGGATGAAGCAAGCTCTTGTCGACTACGGAATTCAACTCAACGACATCACAATTCTTTGTGACAACAAAGGTGCCATTGATCTTAGCAAAAACCCGATTCAACATGCTCGTACCAAACATATTGAAATCCGTCATCATTTCCTTCGTGACAACATTCAAAAAGGTAATATCTCAATTGAGAAAGTTGCTTCCGAAGACAACATAGCCGACATTCTCACAAAACCCCTTAAACGTGAACCTTTTAACCTTCCTAGGCTAGGCTTAGGACTCATGGAACCTACATTGCAGTTCAGGACTCTAGACAAAAATCATAAAAATCAAAACAAATCCATAAGTCTTTTTCTCAGCAGGGTCGGCGGAACCCTCAGACACAACGGACGGAACCCAACTCAGGGGTCCGCCGTATCCGCCGACCTGCAGTATCAATATCTTTGTTTATATTAAACCAAACACCCATTATATCATACCACCACTTCCAAACTGTTACTATTCACTTTACCATCCATCCATACCTACGAATTCTTGGTCTTCCTTTCACTTAACATTGCAAATCAATCATCATTGTAAGTATTCTAAACTTGATTACAATCCTGATCTGAGTCTAGGAATTCTATTTTTGCACAAAAACAAAAACTTGGGGTTATGCATTAACTTGAGAAACTCATGCATAAAATTAGGTGTTTAACAAAACTAATCATGTTCCCCATAGTTAGGAATTGCATTCTTAATTAGTATAAACATGTTTGCTAAAACAACCCATGTCAAATCTTTCCAAAAATTTCTCACAAGTAGGACAAATATTTTTTCGTCTCACATTGAGAATACAAAATCAAAACGTTATGTTTAAAACATCACTTGCATAATGTCTCTTGAATGCTAAAGGGAATACATAACCAATATGTATTTTCGGGTACATTCAAATGAAGTTACATTGAACTAGGAGCGTTTGGGTTATCTTTTGTTTTATAACAAAACTTGCATTATAAAACGTTTTTAGCATCAAAATGAGTCAAGATGACCGCACCTCCACATTGTTTTCATATAGGCACACACTAGAACATCCACATTATAATAGTAGTTTACTTAAACTAAAATGTGAAATTTTATTATTCTAGGAATCATCATGCCTCCTCTAACCCACTACGACCACAAGGACACCATTAAGTACCTACCAAAACACCACAAAACCAAAGGCCTTACCCCAAACCAAGTCAACATTTTCAAAGCCTTAGAAAAACATTATGTCCATGAGGGTAGAACCATTGACCCGTCTTTCTTAGAAGGTACAAACCTTTACGCCGAATTTGCCACAATCAACTTTGAGTGTCTTTTGAATATCGACGAGCCTATTTGTCCTAGACTCATTCTAGAGTTCTATACATCCGCCGTCCTCTACACGGATGATTATGGTCATATGTCTATCAACTTTAGGACTAGTGGTCATCAATACTCCTTCACTCTTGAGGAGTTTGCTCAAATCATAGGTGTCCCAAACCAAGGTACTTGTATCTATTCTGACTTGCACTCCCTCTCAACTCTTGACACCCTCCAAGACTGCATCCATCCTTATGACACACCTCTTGTATCAAAAGATGTACTCCATGACCACCTCTTTGTTAGGACAACCAACACTAGGAGAACCCGTTCGGGAAATGAGGTCAAAAAGGACCCATATGAAATGGAGATGAATGAACTCAAGCCCCAATTCAAGAAATGGGAGGAAGTCCTTAGAGCCAATGTCATTAGCACAATAGGAAACCGAGATCATATCAACCTTTGCCTTTGCTACATGCTCTACTCCTTGTCCGTTAGGCAACCCTTCAACCTTGCCTACTACATGGCCAAGAGAATGGCCGACATTCCCGTGCATGGCACAACGGCTATGCCGTATGGAATGCTCTTGACCGGTCTCTTTAGGTTCATCTCACCCATTCCACCAACTCCAAATGGTCTTCGTCTTGACTACTCTCTCATTCCACACACCTTTGTTCCACTTAGTGATAAGAGAGTCTACAAAGCCCAAGGAAAACGTTCTCATCCTCCTACCTCATCATCGTCTTCCACAATGAGTGAAGATGAAAATTTGCCAAACTCTAGGCTCCCACCTCTCGAATACCTATCCCAACTTACGGATATTCCTAATGAGTCGGAGGAGTTCAAGCAAACAAAGGGGATGTTTAAGAATCTTGGAAGATTCCTTGGAAAGCTCAAGAACAAGATTAACCGTCAATGAGAGCGGGTGTGTAGGAGTGTTTGGCACTAGGTGCTATTTGAACTAATTTGGTTGTTTAAACAATGCTTGTGATGTACTTGTAGGTTGGTACAATGTTTGATACTATTTGAAACATGTTTTATCTAACTTTGATGCAGGAAGACAACTTTTGGCAAGTTGTCAAATTTTCATGCTTATGATATTTTCACTAAGTATAGTGAAATTCTCGACCTCAAGGTCAAAATCATATGATATGTGTGTTTACGTGTCTATTTTTTGCATTGCCTAACCAGAAATGCATTATCTTTTTTATTTTAGGAGTTTTCGAAAATTTTGAAAATTGTCTCGCGGGTCAAAATCGCGGACTGCTACTTTTTTCAGCATTGACGGATCCGGCGGTACCCAAAATTGGGTTCCGCCAGTGTATTTTCTGGGATCCCAGAAATCGCCCAACGGACCAGACGGTACCCTCAAATGGGTTTCGTCTGTGTATTCTAAGGGTTCCGCCAGTTGCCTGCAGAATTTTTGTTTTTGTTTTCAACATTTGAACATCCAAACACCAAAATCCAATCCGTTTAGATAGAAACCCATTTCCTGCAATATGTTTAGCACAATAGGGTACTTCTCATTCCTTATAACTCAACCAAAACCATTTCCCGCCAAAATTCAAAAATAGCCATGACCACTCCAAAGACCCTTCACACATAAAGGAAGGAACCATTCTAAAGGATCCTTGAAATCCCTGAGATTTATACTTCAACAAATTTACTAAAACCAGTAAGCATTTAGTGCAAACCTTGTCTTCTCACTTCACCATTTTCATTGGATTGACTTCCATGATATGACAACCCACAATTAGTTTTCCATATCATTAGGAACCTCCATTTTTGTATGGACTAACATCAAATCCAAACACTCCTTTCCACAATCCTTCATCACTATAAATTAAACCATCCTAAACACTATCAAATCACACCTTCTTCATCACAATTTCTGAACTTCTAAACCATTTTTAACCATGACTAAGTCAACAATCACCTCTCAACCATCACGACCCATCCGGAAAACCGCCCGGATAAGTGTAAAACCACTATGGTCTAATCAACCCATCAACCTAAGCTCCTCATCTTCGGATGAATTCACCTCACCTATAAAAAATGAACACTTTTTGAACCTTGCATCTCCATCACCATCACCCAATGAACCCAATGAGCTCACTCCACCACCTACTAAATCACCCATTGACCCAACTCCACCAAGTGCTCCAACCCAACCATCCAAAACTCCATCACCATCACCATTACCCAAAATTGAACCTATGGAGTTATTTGGGTCTCCTCCCACATCACCACACCCTTTTGTCCAAGATCTAAATGATCTTCCACCAAGACCTACACAACTACCACCTTTTGCAAATGAATCACCAAGGTCAATTCTAGACCAAAATGAGCATTTTAACCACACCCAACCCCTACAACAAGTGTACCATCAACCCAAACCATTGTTGTTTCACCCTATCTACCATGACATCCATGGTCCTCTTTATGGAGAACCAAACTTTGAAAACCATGATCACCCAACTCCACCTCATTCTCAAGCCCAAACCTTTGAGTCTTTCTTCCCCTCTTATGAGGAAATCCAAAGCATGGTTGAGAACCATCTTCATCAAGCAATGGAATTTTAAACCACCTTGCTTGACTCAATACCAAATCCATCCTTCACCCAAGAACCAAAAACCAACCAACCCTCAAACCAAGAAACCCAAACCAACCCATTAGAACCCACTCATCCCCATGTTTGCTCAAATTGTGAGCAAATGGGTGCAAGCATCAAAGCGTTGCTTCACCAATTTCAAGATGAAACCCGGTTTGCATTCCAACATGTCATAGAACGTTTGGATGCTCTTTCCCACCCAAACAAATCCTAGACAACCTTTGGAGGCCGTTTGCCCCATTTAGGAAAATAGGATTTTATTTTTTCTTTCTTGGTTATTTTTTTAGTTTTTGTTTAGAAGTAGAAGAATATTTAACATTTCTTTTCTTTTGACTTTTCAGAGTCAAAATTTTACTTGGAATGCTATTTCTTTCTACTTACTTTCGTGCATTGTTGGTTGATCATTTTTGTGTTGTCATTGTGGTTGCAATGTATGTTGTAACTACAAGCTTGACTATATATATATAACCAACTAACCATTTTTTGTAGGATCAAAATCCATGTTTCCCATCTTGGCACTCCTTTTAGGGGGAGTAACAAGCAAGGGGGAGCAAGTGCTTTTTTTTTTCGCTTCGCTACTCTACTTTTTGTTTCGACAAAAAGGGGGAGAAATATATTAAACCTTCAAAACTTAATATGATTTTCATCACTTAAGTAAAACAAGTTTAATATAATTTTTTTTAAGTCTTAAACACCAAGATTTTGTGAGTTATTTAAAAACAAAGTTTATGTTTTGTCATCAACAAAAAGGGGGAGATTGTTAATACAAATATCGCCTAAAAACGTTATTTATATTTTACGATCTTCGCTAAGTTTTGTTAACGACAAAATGTAAACTTTAGTTTCTACATAAAACATAATCTTAGTTTTAAAGACTTGCATAAACTAGACTTTTGCTACATTTTACATTTCATAAAACACAACACTTTTTATTTCTTAAAATAGAATTGTCACATCACATTTATGGCAAGTTTTGTCAATATACATTTATGGAAAGAAATGTGTTTGACTTACTAAGTGGTTGCTTGCAAGTTTAGTGTTTGACTTGATATTATGAGATGTGACATTGTTTGGTTTGCAAGGTGTAATGAGATGTGACTTTGTTTGGTTTGCAAGATTTATTGCAAAACCAACTGCAAGCCCGACGGAACCCTGGGGGTACACGGGCGGAACCCATCTGAGGGTTCCGCTGTATCCGCCAGGCCTGCAGAAGGCTTTGCTATAAATACCAAGCCACAAGTTAATTTTTGGCTTATCACTCTACATCATATTTTACACACACACATTCATTCTTTCATCTAACTCTTTAACATTACATATGTGAAGTTTCTTTTTGTAGCAAAGAGATTCACGAGCTCATTAAAAGTAACAAGTATTCAACACAACATTGCAAGACTTGTTAGCTTAGCATTGTGTAGACTTGTGTAGTTTACACTTCATTTGATTGTGTATTTTCAGTAGTGATCGGTTAGTATTTTAGTCCTCAAAATACAAAGTGTATTGGGAGTAGTTGTACCCTTGTAAAAGAACTAACGGGAGTGGTTGTACCCTTGGTAAAGAACTCGACATCTAGCTTAGTGTCGGTAAAAGTATAAGCGAAGTGTAAGGTTTTCTCCGCCGGTGAAAGGAGCTTGTTGACTAGTGAAAGAAACTCTCGAGTTGGATACTCGGGGCGTGGACGTAGGGCAAGGAAAAAGAGTCCTTGTAGCCGAACCACGATAAATACTCGTGTTGTGGTTTGATCATTTCTTTCATTTACTTGCATGTTATATATTGTGTTTGTGTATATATCTTTGATCAAACGGAAAGTTTCAAAGCTAACTAAACAAGTTAAAAATATTTTAAACAGTAAACTATTCAACCCCCCCCCCTTCTAGTTTTCCACAATCTTCTCTCTATTATTCATCTCTTCTCCTTCTCTCTAGAACCGACTCACACACCACCGCCACACTTCACCGCATTATCTCACCGTCGTTCCACCAACTATCGCTCCTCCACGCCATCACCATCATCAAGACAAGGGAGGCAATGGGTGTGAGTTTGTTTGCTTCGGTACGTTGTTTGGTTCGAGATAACCACCACATCCACCACCATCATATCACAGTCAAGCCTCCATCACTCTCTCGATTATGTTATCCGGGATCGAGAAAGTTTGAACTCGGCATGAGCTTGACTCGAAAAGCTCGATTTATCTGTAAAGATGCGTTTTCTTACACAAATTCAAATTGAAATATAACCTAACAATTGAATTCGGTTCAACTTCAGCTCGAAAAGCTTGATGTATCATAAATAACTATTTACACTTAGTACACTTACATATTATTAAAAAAACAAAAAAAAAATAGCCTATTTTATATTACTTACAAGCTCGAGAACTCAACAACAACTCGAATCCAACTTAAATAAGGTTGAGCTCAACTCATAAAACATTTGGAGCTCACCTTTTTTCCCAAAATTTCAATCTGTGGCTCAAGACATATCCCGCCCCTTTTTTCCCTAAAATTTCAATCTCTGGCCAAAGATCCCGCCCCTTTTTCACCCAAAATCAAAACACAAATTAACACTAGTCAGATATATCTTCTCTCTATTATTCATCTCTTCTCCTTCTCTCTAGAACCGACTTACACACCACCGCCGTATCTCGCCGTGGTTCCACCAACCATCGCTCCTCCACACCATCACCGTCATCAAGACAAGGGAGGCAATGGGTGTGAGTTTGTTTACTTCGGTACATTGTTTGGTTCGAGATAACCACCACATCCACCACCATCACAGTCAAGCCTCCATCACCCTCTCGATCATGTTATCCGGGATCGAGAAAGTTTGAACTCGGCTTGAGCTTGAATCGAAAAGGTCGATTTATCTGTAAAGATGCGTTTTCTTACACAAATTAAAATTGAAATATAACCTAACAATTGAATTCGGATCGACTTCAGCTCGAAAAGCTTGATGCATTCATAAATAACTATTTACACTTAGTACACTTACATATTATATATATATATATATATATATATATATATATATATATATATATATATATATATATATATATATATATATATATATATATATATATATATATATATATATATATATGTCACTTACAAGCTCGAGAACTCAACAATAACCGTAATCCAACTTACATAAGGTTGAGCTCAACTCATAAAACATTTGGAGCTCACCTTTTTCCCCAAAATTTCAATCTGTCAAAATATATCCCGCCCCTTTTTTCCCCAAAATTTCAATCTCTGGCCCAAGATCCCGCCCCTTTTTCACCCAAAATCAAAACACTAATTAACACTAGTCAGCAGATATATCTTCTCTCTATTATTCATCTCTTCTCCTTCTCTCTAGAACCGACACACACACCACCGCCACACTTGATCGCTTTATCTCGTCGTCGTTCCACCAACCATCGCTCCTCCACGCCATCACCGTCATCAAGACAAGGGAACTGTATGGGAGAGTTTGTTTGCTTCGGTTGTTTGGTTCGAGATAACCACCACATCCACCACCATCACAGTCAAGCCACCATCACCCTCATCTCACCTATCCTACTCTGTTCAAGGGTATGCTCAAACACATATTTAATTTATATTTTCTTGAATGTGTAATCGAATATAAAACGATTTATATTGATTTTCGTGGATTGAAACTAACCTAAAACATGTTTTTGATTATAAATTCGTGTGGTGGTAATCGTTGCAGGTAGACTTATTAAGACGACATAGTTTTCCTGTTTATTGGAATGGAGACAATCGACGTGTTCTAAGAGGCCACTGTTTTGCTCGTAAAGGGAGTCTTACTTGGTTTCCACTCCGGGAGGATGTTGCTGAACAGTTGGAGTTTGCTTATCGCAGTTGCGTAAGTTATTTATCAAAAGATTAACATAACATCTGTTATATAGGAAATTAACTCAAATGTGGTTGCTTTTTATGAAACTGTTTCATTTGTACCAAATGTTAGTGATTTGCTTGCTTGGTAATGTGTTTGACATTTATTCGTTCCACGTTTGGCACTGCAGAAAATTGCAACCAATTGTATATTATTTGTTGCCCGAGTTGATATGCAACCCGTATGTTTGTTTTTTAGGCTAAACTTATATTTGGGACATCTAATGTTGTCGTCTTTTATGTTAGCATTAATCACGTTACTTGTTTCTTGCAGGGGCTACATGCTATTTTCACGGGTGAGGATGATACATGGGATGCCTGGCTAAAAATTCCCTCAGCTGGATTTTCTGTCACACTTCATTTTCGAGGCGTGGGTATGCTCCATCTCAGTCACCAAAGCCAACCCATGTATATTTTTATTGTTTCATGGTTGGCAGATCTTATATTATGCAGCGTTATTAGTGCCTTGGTTTCTTACATTTCCCATATTTTTTTTGCAGAAAGAAACTGCCATTAGACTCAGATGTAAGCCATTTTTTATGTTGTTAACAATTTCATTTTCTAATGATAACACCATTGTATTTCTTAATTTATATTGCAGGTGACCACTCCAATGGCCATTGAATCTTTGGAAAACGTACCAGTAATGGAAACAGTGGTAAGTAATAAAACATCCACCTTTGATTTTTTTAGTTTTACATACATGACTAATGTACCGTGTTTTATATATACATATAGGAACTTGTTAAAACTATCAGACATACGAAAACGCTTAAGCAACGACAAACCGGTTCTACAGGTTACACCACCAACTATGATACCAAATATTAGTGAACAAAATACTGGACTAAAATTAGTACCAACGAAGCGAAAACATTTGGTCTCTAGTGAAACCTTGAAAAAGTAAGCTAAGGCGGCGAAGAGTCAACAGGTTTTAACTTATGATAGTTGAGAATTTGATTATATATGACATTACAATTTTATATATATTTGCTTCAATTATATACATTCTGTTTTATATATATATATATATATATATATATATATATATATATATATATATATATATATATACACACACATATATACTAGCAGTAGTAACCCTGCTCCAGCAGTACTAACGTGGTACTAGTATTAACTCTCCTATTATGTTTGTGCAGATAGTTGAACCAGTGGCTCATCTAGTTCTGTTATGTTGTGAGCTTTGACATGTTCTAGTTTTGCTCTCATCCTGATGTGTTGATATGCGGCAGCCTACATTTTCAAGGATTTTATATCCAGATGATGAGATTAGATCAATGGGAGAAAAACTTGTAAGTTTAACTGCAAATTTTATTATTATGTTCATTGTTTTGGATTAAAAGTCTTCATGATGTTGTTTGAATTACTGCTGATCATGTTTGTGTTAATATTGCTTAGATGGATTTAGTGCAGCTCATGACCTTCAAAGAAAATGTGTCAAGTATTTACTACTGCTAGTACAAAAGTTACTACTGCTAGTTAAAGTTGGTACTGCTCAAATATTAAGACCGCTCGAAGTTGCTACTTGCTTATGGAAAAGATTATAGATACTTAAGAAACTATTGTAAGCTGACTAGGACTCCTTGGTGTATAAAAAGATATCCAATTTTATATTTTGTTCAGTTATATACATTTCAATTTTATTGTATCTGAATTTGTTTTGATATATATTTGAATTATTTTGATATATATTGATTTTTTAAATGTGACTAAAAGATGCATATAGTCACACTTATTAACACTTTTGGTCACTGTTTGCTTTATTCGTTGTGTGAGTAAATATTACAGAAGGCCACACAAACATAAAATTCACATGGCCATTGGATGATCTATAGTCACACAAAATACACATTTCTTCACTTTAAACAGCATACAGCCACACTTATTAACACATTTGGCCACTGTTTCCTAAATGGTATGTGACTAAATACCCAAAACAAAAATGCTTTGTGTGACTAAATATTACAAAAGGTCACACAAACATAAAATTCATGTGGCCATTTGATGATCAATAGTCACACAAAATACACATTTCTTCACTTTAAACAGTATATGGTCACACTTATTAACACTTTTGGCCACTGTTTGCTTAATGGTATGTGACTAAATACTCAAAACAAACATGCTTTGTGTTACTAAATATTACAAAAGGCCACACAAACATAAAATTTATGTGGCTATTGGATGATCAATAGTCACACAAAATACACATTTCTTCACTTTTAACAGCATATGGTCACACTTATTAACACTTTTGGCCACTGTTTGCTTAATGGTATGTGACTAAATACCCAAAACAAACATGCTTTGTGTGACTAAATATTACAAAAGGCCACACAAACATAAAATTCATGTGGCCATTGGATGATCAATAGTCACACAAAATACACATTTCTTCACTTTAAACAGCATATGGTCACACTTATTAACACTTTTGGCCTCTGTTTGCTTAATGGTATGTGACTAAATACCCAAAACAACCATGCTTTGTGTGAGTAAATATTACAGAAGGCCACACAAACATAAAATTCACGTGGCCATTGGATGATCAATAGTCACACAAAATACACATTTCTTCACTTTAAACAGCATATGGTCACAGTTATTAACATTTTTTGCCACTTTGTGTTAAATTGTATGTGACTAACTCCAAAAACACAACACCCATTGTGTGACTAAATCATCACAAACGTCACATTTATTGTATATTCATGTGGCCACAGAACGGGAAATAGTCACACAAAATACACATTTACTTGAATATATCATCTCAAATGTCACATATATTATATATTTATGTGGCCAAAGGTTGAAAAATAGTTACTCTCAAAAAACATTCGCGTGACTATAAAGTGTTTACGGTCACTGATAATGACTAATCCAACAAAACTTGTGCCTAATTTGTCACACATATTCGGGGTTTTGGTCACTCTTTTTTGATGGAAAAGGCCACGAACTCAACAATGTGACCATATGCCACCTACGGTGGCGGGACCTATGGTGACACACAACGAAAAAAACGTGTGTGACTATAGGCATATCGTCACATATTTTTGGCATGACCAATACAACTTTTTGTCCCAGTGTAATTAGTGTTACCATAATTGCAAGAACTAGGGTTTTCTTAAAATTATTTTTATTGTATGCAAGTAATTTTTTTCCTTTAATAGTTTAGCATTTCTTGTTACCTAACTCACACACTTTTAAAATTTGAGGTTTTGAAAACCTAATTAGGGATTTTAAATTTTAAATGTAAAAAAATTCCTAAAAATTTGCAATATGTAGCAATAGGGTAAGAACCGTTATTTTTGGAGAATGGCATGTTGCATTGGTGTCCAATAGTACGGGTGAAACGCGTAGTTTGCATGTACTATTAGGATGGTCTACATATGTTGTGCATGTGCATATCTAGTAGGTCCTAGCAAACCATAGCTTAAGTATTTCACCTGTAATTTATTAATATTACATTCCTGTTTTATTGTTAACCATGCATGACACAAGGCTGAGCTATAAACCAAAAATATAAACTGAGTGGTTGTGATGTAGTTTATTTTGTTAAAATTTTTACTATTTTTTGGTATAAGGAAGGCATGCATGCCATTTTTATTCCCTCTTGCAATTTAATTTTAAGTGAAGTAGCTTTAAATTAAATATAAGTCAAGACAGACGTGACGCAAGTAATCTAAGACGAGGTAGGAGAACCTATAAAGTATGAAGAGATAGGAGATCCAGTTGAAGCACGGATGATTGAAGATAAACCACGAGTAATGAGAAAATCACGGATGATACTGAGAAGACACATAACCATAAGCAGCCTTCTTGCCTTATGTCATGTTTAACCCTTATAATAGATCCAAGTTGCAAGGTAGCTCTCAAGATCAACATTAGAATATGGCTTGGATGTGTCAATTGTGTTATATTATTGTCTCATATGCATGCTAGCTGTAAATAATATGTCAACCGATATTATTTAGAGACATAATAAAACAAGGCGTCTCTAATAAAGTCAAGGGAAAGGGTGTACTTAAGCACCAAGTCCATGGCAACGAGTTCGCGTAATAAAAAGAGTAAGTCTATGAATTTAGTCAGCCTATCAAAAAAAGGGTTGGGAAGGGTAAACCTGAGTTTAGACACTTTTTATTACAAAAGGATTTCTTTCTATTAGACTTAACAAATCATGATATGAATTCATGCATAGTTCATACATAAAATAACTTTTTGAAGAAGATCATTTTAATAATGGATATAAAAAGATGAGATTGGTAAACTGATGGGTTTAAGGTCTTGCCGTATGTGTAATCTTAGACTAATGCATCATACATAATTGTTTCACTCTCCTAGCTTAAACCATTCTGGAAGGTAAGGCCAAAGTCTTTTGTCTGTTACATGGCTGATACGGGATGAGGTGGCCATTGGAATTCATTAGTCATATGCCAAAGCAGAAGCCAATGAATTTGTGAAGCCACTGATGTGTTGTATGTAAACTTTAAATTTATAGAATACCGAATCCTTTAGACAATCACGAACTTACTAGTAGTATACCCATTCATGTAATATAGTGCGTCGGCAAGACCGAGTCATTCGTAGGGAGTGAATAGATCCTAAATGTCTAGTATGTTTTAGTTTGTCACATACGTTTTAAATCCATCGATTATGTTTTTAATTCTAATTACCTAATAAACCAAAAATAAAATAAACTAATGTAATATAAAGATAATACGGTAGTTCTGGTGAAAAGAAGATCAAGAGATAAAAGTATGTTTACCTTGTTAATCCTCTAATTTCAATAATGACATAGTTCTAAGTTCAATGTTCATCTAGTGTGCTTTGGCGAATCAAAGATATCGTAAGTTAGGATTTTCCTCCTAACTTCTTCCTAAAAGCAGGGTATGCCTTTTGATCCTGCTACTCTAACTAATATTCCAAGCAATAAGTGCCATCAGCTAATCTATAAAACCTATGTTTTTGTGTGGGTGCCAAACCACTTAGTTTTCTTGACAAAGTGTAAAGAGCCTTGGTTATTGGTCAGTCTCCAATGTCGCTACTAAATCTTAAACCCTATTGTCTACCATTTTTAACCTGGTTTACGCCATTTATTATTGGTATATCACGTTCACTACTATCCTACTTGCTAAGGTAGTTTAATGATTCATATAGGTGTCTTTCACTTGGTTATCGTTTACAAAACAACTATAATCAACATGTAGCCATGGTCTACGCAACGGTGTAAGTCTATAACACCACATAAATCATCCAAAACACACATAGAATAAACTAAAGAACTTGTATCATTAAATCAAAAAGGTTCAAAACAAGGAAAACATAAAAGGCTTAACCTTCCATAACAAATGATAAGCAAAAACTATTCATAATAGACAAGATAATCGAAATCATAATGAAAAACTGATAATCAAATGTTTATGATGTGTAAAATCTTCACTCTTGGTGTCTTCTCTTCTTCTCCAGCCTCCGAAAACGAATTTAGGTTTTTCTGTTTTTTTTCTTTAACTTCATGACTCCATAATTATCCTTAATTGTGTGGAATAGGTGTGTATTTATAGGCTATAATGAGCTTTAGCCCGTACATTGATATGGTGTATGCACCTGAATGGTCATACGTCGTATACCTCTATAATAGCATAAACGAATCTTCTAAAATCACTCCATATGGCGTATCGTTGGATTGGACATACGGCGTATGGTCTTCAATACATGGAAAATAAAATCATGACGAGCACATACGCCTTATGCAATAGGAGTGGGATATGGCGTATGCATCTTCAATTTGGACATAATTGATGAGACAACATCCAGCGTATGCCTAAGGAATGGCATAGGCGTATGCAACTAGCCCATAAACACACCAACCCTCACAACATCCGTATGGCTAAGGAATGGCATACGGCGTATGTAACTTGCCCAAAAATATATCTTGTTAACCACAACCTTAAAAGTTGTTGTTAGTGAAAAAACAACGTTAATTTAATTACTCCCTTTGTTTCATAATTATTTTCTACTGTTGACTTTTTTAGTATTTAATTTTCAAATTTGACCTTAAGTATTTTTATTTGTATTATATATTACTTGATAAAAAATATATGAATTGATTGAGTTTTAGATGTATTTTCATATTTATATAATTTTTCATCAATTATTATAACACAATTAACATATTTAAAGTCAAAATTACAAAATAAAGACTTCAAAAATCAACGCTAGACAATAAGAGGGACGGATGCAGTATTATACTATTATCTAATACATAAAATATCTTATGTCTAAAACGCAAACATAAAAATTTCTCTATTATATAAAACATGGGCTTACTTCTTGCCCATTACTATAAACCAATCTTAGCCCATAAACACCCCAACTCTCACATTCCCAAAAACCCTCACCACCAACAACTATGTACACCCTCAGTAAAACCCTAAAACCATCATCACTAATCACCACAATCCACCGTTCAATCACCTCCGTCCTCCTCCCAGAACCGTCATCCCCCGCCGAATACGACGACCTAATCACCACGGCCGGAAAAAAGAAAGACTTCACAACCGTCAGCAACCTCCTCACTCAACGTCACAATAAAGGCATCTTCACTACAAACAACACGTTTAAATTCATTTCAACTGATTTAACTGCCATTAACGACCTTCAGAAGACTATATCTGATTTGAACGGTAACACTCGTAAGAAATCGTATGAGTCGTTGGTTGCGTGTTTGTGTAAGTTTAACTTCGTTGACCAAGCGTTGACCACGGCGGAATTGGCTGCGGGAGAGTCCGCCGCCGATGTTACAACTTTTCATCCGATCATAAGTGTTCTCACGCGCCGTAAGGATTTTGAACGCGCGTGGCGCGTGGTGGATATTATAAAGTCGAAAAACATAGCGCGTGACATCATGTGTTATAATTTTTTCTTGACAGCTTACGCGTTTACTGGAAATTTGACACCATGTGTGGATGTGTTGAAGAAAATGGCTGAGGAAGGTTTGAAAGCGGACGCGCGTACATACGACGCGCTGGTGTTGGGCGCGTGTAAGACGGGGAAGATGGGTGGAGCGATAGTGATAATGAGGAAGATGGTGGAGAGTGGAGTTGAGCCGATTTACGCGACGTATGCACATATTATCGGGGGTATGGTGAAGTTGGGGTTGTATACGCAGGCGGTTAAGTTTGTTATGAGTTTTGAAGGCAAAGATAAGAAACTGGATTCACATAATTTCGGGTTGTTGGCTGTTCGTTTAATGGCAAAGGAACAAATGGATGAGGCGAAAAGTGTGATGGAGGAGATGGCGAAGAGGGGTTTGGTTATGGCGAGACCATAAAAAAGATTTATGATCAAATTGTTGGAACTGGAAATAAGATTTGATGTTTTGGATTAATAGGTCGTTTGGATTAGCTTATTTAGCCGGCTTATGGGCTTATTTGATTTTGGGAAAGCCGATAAGCTCACTTTTTAGAGCTTATTAACTTTAGCTTATTGGCTTAAGCCAATAAGGTGAAGTTGATAAGGTCATAAGCTTCAATAAGTGAGCTTATCGGATTTTCCAAAGTCAAATAGTAAGCCCACAAGCCGGCTAAATCAGCTGATCCAAACACCCCATAAAATGCATTCTTAGGTTGTTATGTATAACCATGGTGCTCCAGATTGCTTATGCCATAACACTGTAGGCCGTTTACCAAATCTTGTTCGGTTCCATCCGAGCTCAGTTTTGTGACACAATGTATAATGATGGTGCTGAATATTGATTATTAGATGACACAATGTACAATATTTGACGCCTTAGATATCACTAACAGGTGCAACACAATGTTAGTGTCATGTGTAACAATGTCAACACATGATCTTTATCACTTACTATCTAGTATCTGTTGATATAGTTTTCGGGTGTTAGCAACAGGACAATGTCAAGACTAGAGAGTAGTGATACAAGCCCTTGTGTATGTTAATGTTGGAAGGTTTTACGCCTTGTTGAGATATATAGGAAACATGACATGTGCCAAAGTGCCAACTCAGTGATTGATCAAGTGTTTAAGCAACTCTTTTTATATGCACTTTTATTGGGACAAACTCTTTGTTCACACTCTCATAAGTGATGTAACTAACAAGTAGGGTTGGATCAGTTGGAAAACCCCTTGCCTCTTAACCTAGAGGTCAAGGGTTCGATCCTCACTCCCTACAAAAGGCCGGAGGTCCTTTTCTACCTTAGGTAGAACCGGAAGCAACCTCTCTACCATAGGTAGGGGTATGGTTGTCTACGTCTCAACCTCCCCCATACACCGTGGAAGACGGTATTGGGACCCATAACCCGTGAAAGACGGTATTGGGAGTTACTTTACTTTACTTTACTTTTATAAGTGATGTAACTGAAGCAGGAAACCTATTAAACAGGTTACAGCAATTAGTAAAACATCAAAAGAATACCCAATTTATAATTCAAATTGCTCTGTCGATATAAAACTCTAAAACAAGGTGTCATGGACTGATCCTTCATACGTCCTCCATGTCCTTCACGCGTTATCAACCATTATGCTTCCTCCTCTTCATGCGTCATCAACAAGTTTTGGAGGTAGTTTGGTCACAAACTTGACCGAACCAAAATTTTTAATTTTTGTGGTGAGATAAAGGTTGTGAATGCTACCACGGAGATAAGGTGACGGTGACGAGTTTTGTCACCACCACATCTAATGTAATAAAATAAATTTGGGAAAAAAGCTCTTGTTGTCTTCATTTGTAAACAACCACATTTGCCTAATAAATTTGGGAAAAAAGCTCTTGTTGTCTTCATTTGTAAACAACCACATTTGTAACGACACCATAATAACACTAGGAAGATTTTTTAATTATGTAAATGTCGAACGGTATCGATTGAGAAAAGAGTTTTCATAATGATTTGATAAATCATCAATAATCCTACAAATTCATAGTGTACTATAAAATATCTAAAACTTAAGTTCAGTTAATAGTGAAGTGGCCAGAATGTCTCTAAAAAGACCCTGTTTAAATATTTTTGAATGTATTGTGTACATCTCGAGATGATTAAAAAAACAGTTTTTTTTTTTTTTTTTTTTTTTTTTTTTTTTTTTTTTTATTATTATTATTATTATTATTATTATTATTAAGGACCCATTTATATTACTAGCGTACCAAATTAACTTTTAACATATCATCCATTAGATTTATTCTTGGACAATCTTTTCAATCGTCCACGTCGCTCTGATTCTTTTGGGCGACCTCCTAGGCGACTGAAAAATAAAAATGGAGTAGGCTATCCTTTTCGGCGACCTCCTAGACGACCTCTTAGAGTCTTAGGCGATAAAGCACTTTAGGCACCTGCTAGATATGTGGTCGACCTCCTTGGACGATGTGCTAGACATGTCGGCGACCTTCTTGGAGACTATGTTGAAAAAAAAGTGGGTTGCCTGCTTTAAAAGAAAAATAGATGGACTTTGCAAAATTAAAGTGTGTCGCTTAAGAGTAAGCCGCCTATATTGAAAAAAGTGGGAATTGGGGCGACTCTAATTATGTGACAATTTTAGTCCTTTTTTAAAGTATTGAAAAACAGTTTGTATTGATAAAATGGACTATTTACGCAATTTTTTTTTTTTAAAGAAAAGTCAAAAATAGATAAAATTAGTTAAACAACATAAATCAAAATAAACAATTTGGTGGGAACGTAGGGTAGCTTAAGGAAAAAGAAATCAATTTGACATGGTGTGTGAAGTGAAGAAAATGTGTTTTGGTGTTTGTCTCTCACTCTCGTATCTCTTTTTATACTTGCACCTCACGCCATCTATGTGAGATAAAGATTTCCTTTTTTACCCCACTACTACAACCTTCCCATTTTACCAACTAGTTACTAATTCCCTAAACAAATTTGTTCCTAGGGGTGTTCCGAGAAACCGACGATCCAAATCATTTCCACAAGGTTTTCACATAGTTAAATTATTGCATTTAAATTGCTTTCAATTTCAAAGAGTATAAAGATTAAAAGATTTTATACATGCTAGTTAAAATTTAACCAAAGAGGCTTTAACTAATTTGATCCAAGAAGCTGTAAAAAGTAAAAACACACTCTAGTAAAACAAAATCTATTACTTTGACTCCCAACTTGTTTTAAAAAAAAAATAAATAATACTTTGACTTGAACTAGTTTTAGGATAAATGAAACGGGTGGACCCCACACGTATCCCGTTTCCCGTTGACCATTAAACTCCGGTCAGATGAACGGCCATCTTTTTTTCTTCATTTCACCCTTCCCATTATCTCTTCTAACAACCCCTTAACCATCAATGACTGCCCGTAACAGTAGAGACGAATGTTGGACAGAATCAGCAACAAAAGTACTAATAGACTCATGGGGTGACCGTTACTTAAAGCTTAACAGAGGTAACCTCCGTCAAACAGATTGGAAAGATGTAGCTCACGCTGTTAACTCCACTCGTGACATTTCTAAGCCACCCAGATCCGATATTCAATGTAAGAACAGATTAGACACTGTTAAAAAGAAGTATAAGGTGGAAAAAAGTAAAAACATCAAGTCGAAATGGCCCTTTTTTAAAAAGATGGATTATTTATTAGCAGGAGGGAAGTTAATGAAATCAAAAGGAGGGTTATCCGGGTCTGTGTTTAGGTTACCTGGGGAGGGCGAGTCTGTTTCTGATGTTAGTGAGAAAGTGGAATTTGGTGTAAATGGTGGAAATGGGTGTTCGGGTGATGAGGAGTTGGGGAAGGCGTTTGTACGGTTTGTGGAGGTTTATGAGAGGGTTGAGAATTCGAAATGGGACGCGTTTGTGAAGATGGAGAAAGAGAGGTTGGAGTTTGTTAAGGAAGTTGAGTTTGGGCGGGTGAAGATGTTGATGGAGACTCAGGTCGAGATTGAGAAGGTTAGGGGGATGATGATGATGAAGAAGAGGGCGGTGTCGTCTGTTAGGGACTCGTTGAGTCGAGGTATATAATGTTGATCCTTGGTTTAGTTTTTGGTGTATTGAGTTGCGTAGTCATTGGAAGTTAATTTTATGTAGAATTTGTGTGTTTGTACTAGTTGTTACTTTGCGTTGCTTGTTTCGTTGTTTGAGATTGCTTATTTAAGTGCTTATCTGCCAATTGCAATGTTTTAAAGCACATATACAACCCCAAACACTCTATGGAACTAATGTTTATTTGTTTAATTTAGAAAGAATAAGCACTTATAAATAAGCTAGGGGGTGTTTGTTTAAGCTTATATGGGACTTATGAGCTTATTTGTGTTTCAGCTTATATTTCATAAGCTCTAATTTTCCGGCTTATTTTGAGACTTGTGGGCTTATATAAGTTTATCATATTATGATAAATTTATATAAGCCCACAAGTCTCAAAATAAGCCGGAAAATTGGGGCTTATGAAATATAAGCCGAAATCAAATAAGCTCATAAGCCCACATATAAGCTTAAACTAACACCCTCGTTGTTGGTACCTGCTTCTTTTCAAAACTGATAGGCACTTGAAAATAACCAATCTCAAACACCCTCAAAGAAAACGACATCCAGAATTAGCATATTTTGTGTTTATTGATTATGAGTATCTGTGTTTTTGTTGAGTGACTTTTTTTAGCTTTTGCTTAAACGACCACTCGAGTATTCAAGACAGGGTCAAAACTTTGTGGCTAAAATTTGGTTGTACCTAGCTAGGTCATAGCTATGTACTAAGAAATAATACTAGGGATTATTAAGTAAAAGGTTGAAAGGAAATGACAATCGTATATGAAATATGGGAACCGTTAAGATCTGTTCATGTGTAGCCTCATTTCATTTGTAGCTTTGGTTTACTTGATACTCTTCTAGCTCTCTGAGTAGACCTTATTACCTTTATGCTGGTAGTTGGATGATATCAGAGTGCTTCTATGTCTTTTGGCAGCTCATTTGATGTCCAGTTAATTGTGGTTTCGTGTTGGTTAAACCCCTGCTATATCATGCCACTGAACTCATGTAGAGGGTTCATGCTTAGAAGTGTTATAATGGTTTGCATTTATGTAGGCTGATCTAATATGGGCTCAGGATATGATTCGTGTCAAACTCCTGTTTCATACTATGGATGATTGATAGATATTTAGGTAAATAAGATGAAAATAGAGAATCACAAAACAATATAATGGATTTTTCGATGTCTTATTGTAGCAATATTGCTGTTCAAAATCTAGTCTAAGCTGTATACAGGATAGATTAATGTATTTTACTGAATGATGATTCTAAGAATCTCGTAGGAATTATTCTTGGTCAGCCAAGCCTCCTTATACTTTATGATGATTAGAAACCACATAACTAATACTGACATTCACATTGTAAACTTGATTATTGTGATTTGAGAAATTTATGTCCTTTTTAGAGGAAGAAGGATTCTAGAATAGCCACTAATCTCTGTATTCTGCATTTTTTCATGGAATGGGAAACAATTTTTTTCAAGGACTGTGAAATGAACCAATCTGCCATATTTTTCTTCCTTTCTTGAGCAGCATATTTTCATGTATCAGAGATAGTCTTTCAACATATAATTGATGTGTATGAACTGTTCCTTTCGATCTTGCACAATGCTGATTTCCTCTTTTCATTTCTTTGTACTTTGATATCTTTATAACAATTAGTAATAACTTGATAAGAATTAGATCAATCTATTACTGTAATTGTTATAATGGGGCTATTACACCCTTGCATTATATCTTTCTTTTTCTGCTTTAGTAATGGGAGATGATTAATAATTTAATATAGGCTAACCTACTTCCCTCTATTTATACTTGGACTAAATAAAGTGCCTTTCTTGGATGTTTGCAATCTCAAGTCATGCTTCTCATGATGTTAAACAATGTTGTTGATATAATTCTGTAACAGAAAAGAAGCCGGAGCTATGATGAAGGGCAACTGTTTAAAGTCATGTAAAGACCTTACTAAATGGGATGTTTGTTAAAGATTCAAGGTATAGCATCTTATTTAACAAATTTGATTTAAACATCATTATGAATGCTAATTTTTGTTGGTGCCTTTTCTTGTACATATATTGCATTCCTTACTCCGCTGTATTGATTAGTCATGACTTGTCATGTGTGTTTACTGTCCTAAGTAGAAAACTTATCTACCGAAGACATGTTGTAATTGCCGCAAATTGTATTTGATACTTTGTTCAGTTGATCTGCTAGACTAAATGATCAGGCAATCATTATTGTGCGTGTTATTGTATATATGTAATTCAAGAATTTTCCTACATCCACAAGTGTGCTAAGAATTCATTTTATTTCTTTATATTTTTTACTAGCAGAGGTACAATTATAGGAAGAGAACCAAACGAACAACTTAAGCATAAGGCATGAATATTATTTGCTTCCCTATTTTATGAAGTATGACCCATGAAACATTAGACTAGTTGGTTTCATTATTATAAAGCTGCTCCAAAAATGGCTTGGTTTCAAGATGTAGAATCTATGTTGAATCACCATTTAGCGGAGCTACTGGGGCTTGGGTCTCTCTCTTGGGCAGGGCATCAAGTATATGTATCTTTACCGATTAACCAATTTTTAAAGGCTGGAATAGATCCTAAAGAAATTCCACATCCCTCATTGCAAATTGCATTTCCAACAGTGAACAGCGGCCGTAGAAGTCCATCAAATATCAGGTCGCGTTAAAGTTTGTTGTGTTGTTGCTTATATTTTTGCGCGTTGGTGTGAGGCGTTTTCTAGATTTATGGGTAGCATTTTTGCAGGTTGTCTTTTTCTTTTGCAACGACATGGTGGCATGATTGAAAGAATTATTAGATTGACCCTATTCCATATCCATTCGTGTTTTTTTTAAGTTCGATCATGGCTATGGCTCAGAGGTAGCCAGGTAGGTACTTAAGTAATTTAGTTAAGGTTCTTCAAACCCTTTCACCACCCATTTAGTGAGTCAAGGATTCGAGTCTCTTGTGTGTTTATTTATGTTCAGTTATGGCTATGGCTTAGATTTAGGTACTTAAGTATAATTTAATTAAGGTTCTTCAAACGCTTTTACCATCCATTTAGTGAGTCTAGGACTCGAGTCTCTTGTGACTAATTGTGTTTCAGTACTGAGTGTTGTTTCTGCGAGTCGTCAGGTCAGGTTTAGAAGTTCAGATCATGCCTTTAATATAAGGTGCAATTGGTATCTTCAATCCGGTTTTATGTACTAAAATGCAAACATTATATTTTGTCTTCATTTCTAATACATAATTTTCCGAAAACCCTTGTTTTGACTATATCTTATGAATAAAGAGATGACCGGAATATATCTAAAGTTATGAGGCCAATCAAACTGAAAGAATGGAAACCATAAAAAGCGTAAAAGGTATTATATATGTCGGTGGGTTTAGGCTAAAGGGAGTGGTCACCACCCCCTCACCATTCACATTAGCGCTACATCAACTTTCTCTCCTCTTACTTCCTCACTTCTTCTCACTTTTCACTCGTTTTGGTAACATTCCCATCACCTCTCATTAAAATACCAACTTTATACAAATATGCCCCACTAAATATCTCACACGCACTAACAAAATAAATAAAAAACATTACTTTCGAAATTGGGCCTCACATTTTTGTAACTCTCGCTATGGAGAGAGGCTCACATTAAACACAAACATTTAACCGTGATCGTGATCTAAGGCT